>JANJEY010000234.1:25935487-25954960 GCA_024703695.1 Erythroxylum cataractarum | reverse complement strand
TGGCATGAGGCGCATTGTGTGCCTCATCCAAAATCCCATCCCTTACCTCCTTGACATCTGGAATACACAGCCTGTTCCCCACTGTCATAAGTCTGTCATCACTCACTAAAACTTCTGAAATCTTACCGTTCTGAATTTCATCTCGAAGCTTGCTCAAATCTGCTTCTTAAGCCTGCAATTCCCTATCCTTCTCCCTGAGTATCGGTCTTACTCGGAAGTTAGCTAGAAGGCAATCTGGCTCCTCCTGCTTCAAGCTTATCTTAAGCTTGGCTATTTCTTCCAATAAAGGCAAGTAAACTGTCCGAACATGAGCAATCGAAGATTTCCTACTCAAGGCATCCGCCACTACATTGGCCTTGCCTGGATGATACTCGATCAGCAAGTCATAGTCCTTAAGCAACTCTAGCCACCTTCTCTGTCTCAAATTCAGTTCCTTCTAGCTCAATAAGTACTTAAAACTCTTATGATCGGTAAAGATCCTTGTCTGAATTCCATACAGATAATGCCTCCAAATCTTCAAGGCAAAGATCACCGCTGCCAATTCCAAATCATTCGTCGGATAGTTCAACTCGTATGGATTCACCTGCCTCGAAGCATAAGTAATCACCTGGTCTCCCTACATCAATACACAACCAAGACCCTTCCTCGAAGCATCATTATACACGGTATAACCCCCAACTCCTGAAGGCAGAATCAAAATCGGAGCACTCGTCAATCTGCGCTTGAGCTCCTCAAAGCTCTTCTGGCATTCATCACTCCAGAAAAACTTCTGATTCTTCCTCAATAGCTTACTCATCGGAGCAGATGTCATGGAGAATCCCTCCATAAACCTCCTGTAGTAACCTGCCAAACCCAGAAAACTTCTTACCTCTGCTACATTTTTCGGTGCTTCCCAATTAACCACTACTTCTATTTTCTTTGGATCCACATGCACTCCCTGCTCTGAGATCACATGTCCAAGAAATGCAACTTCCCTCAGCCAAAATTTGCATTTATCAAATTTGGCATACAACTCGTTTCTCCTCAATGTCTCCAAAGAAATCCTCAAATGCTCTTCATGTTCCTTATCACTCTTGGAATAAACCAATATATCATCAATAAAGACAATGATAAATTGGTCCAAGAAAGGCTTAAAGAATCGATTCATCAAGTCCATAAAGGTTGCAGGGGCATTTGTCAATCCGAAGGGCATAACTAAAAATTCAAAGTGCCCATACCGTGTTCTGAAAGCAGTCTTTGGCACATCAGACTCCTTTATCCTCAACTGGTGGTAACCCGATCTCAAGTCTATCTTGGAGAAGACTTTTTCCCCTTGCAATTGATCAAACAGATCATTTATGCGTGGGAGCGGATATCTGTTCTTAACAGTGACCTGATTAAGCTTCCTATAATCTATACACATTCTCAACGATCCATCTTTCTTCTTCACAAAAAGGACCAGAGCTCCCCAAGGTGAAGAGCTCGGCCTTATGTACCATTTCTCCAACAATTCCTCCAACTGCTCCTTAAACTTCTTCAATTCTGCTGGAGTCATTCGATAAGGCAGAATTGAAACCGGTGCAGTACCTGACAGAAGTTCAATGGGAAACTCAATTTTTCTAAGTGGCGGTAGTCCTGGTAATTCCTTTATCATGTTGTGTATTTCTATTAGGGTATGGTCTAAATTAAGGCTATTGTTAAAAAAGAGTCTATTACTAGGGTAATTTAGCATCAAGTAATTAGCTAGTGTTCAATATGGCTTCTTCCTTATCAGTCCCCCCCCAATCTTCCTATTGCTCTATATGAAATTATTTCCTTCTTGTATCATTTTTGTTTCAACGACTTGACTTCAAACAAGTTTTGAATTCATTGCTAAAGTATATTAAGCTAATATTATATTGTTCTGAGTCTAATTAATAAATGGTGACATTAAAGTCCTAAAGAATAATCTAAGGTGACATTATATTAATTTCAATATTCCTTAGATCATTTATCAGGGGATTCTTTAGAAAGTTAAGTTTATATCATCTATGAAGGTAAAGTAAACAATTGTTAAATTAGGGAAAATCTTTATAGATAGATAAATTAATTGATCTAAATAGTTGGAACGAATGACCTTTACCTTATTGGGATTAAAAGCCACCATTATAAGACATCATTATTCTTCTATTATAGTGTGTTGGTGATTAGTGATGAGGCTCTAATTTTTTCCAAAAAGCCATAATCCTTTTAGGCAATGGTTTACTCTTATTTTAGTCTTTTAGAGTCGATCACTTGTTTTTTTATACAATTGAGCCCTTTAACACTCCAATCTATGATTGAAATTAAGGGGAGTTATGGGGATTAGTATATACCCTTATCTTTGTTTTTCATATAGATCTTTTTCTTATAGTTAAGCCATCTCCTAAGTTATTAGGATATCACTCTTCTTATTAGCAATTGGTTAAATTTTCTTATTTTGATCCTCTATGTTATTTAATCTTGTGATGGCCTGTATCCTAAAGTTTTTTGTTTATAGAAATATCAATATATGTATCAGTATACTAGTGGGAATATGCTTCAACCTATTTTTGTTTTCCATCAGGTTTGGTATTTAGGGTGATAAGTTTAGAAGTTACTTGATATTGTTTTTGAGAGGTTAATATGTTATCTACTAACTTTAGTAATAGGTTGTATGTTAAAATTACTTTCCTTTATGATCACATAGGCTAAAATTTTCTTTGTTTGTATACTTGGTCACACCCACTTTAATGGCTACTTCATTAGAAGGTTAAAGCTTAATTATTAGTTCCACATTTTTATTTTGGTGATTACATGTCTTGCTATTTGTATTGAATTAATTGGGGAAGCAATATCTAATATTAGTAAACTTATGTATTTCCTTACTAAATAAAGACTACATTATTTGTTATCCCCATTAGTTTATTGTGGTCTTTAGTGTTTGATGTCATTTCTATTACTATTAGAGCTTCTATTTCTAGCTTAGAGAAGGTGGTTTCCATTAATAGATTATTAGCACTTTAGTCTCCACTAAGTTGTCTTCTTTACATAGTTCTATAATGGAGATGGAATCAATTAAATAATTTCCCATTTCAACCTCTATACACACTTTAGTGGCTTCATATAAGCAAATAGCCTTATCTAAAGAGTTAGCTAAGTAGTTCAAACCTATTATGGACCAATACTCCAATGTCACATTATGAAATAGTGGCTTCATCTAAGCAACTAGCCTTACCTAAAGAGTTAACTAAGTAGCTCAAACCTATTGTGGACCAATTCTCCAATGGCACATTATGAAAATTAATCTATATTAGGAAATGTTTCAGCTCGAGCCTCTCTAAATCACGTTTAAGTCTCCATCTTTGTAGGAAAATAGGCTTGTTGTTTATGTTCTTGGGAATAACCTTATCTTCATCATGCTTACTTTTATATTGAATTTGAATAAGAATAGATCCTCTTCATTGACAAGGAAACTCTTTAAATAAGATTTTGTTTTGAGCCCACACATTTATAATGGAATGAGCTAATCTATTATCCACAAAGAAATTAGCTACTGTTAAGGACCATTTAGGAGCACCAACCTTTAAAACTTCTATTGGGTAAACAATAATAATGTTTCTTACAAAAGTTAAAAGTAGTAGGTATCTCAACTTATCAAATGGTATTAATCCTCGACCATTTGGTACTAATTGAGACTGATCATTAAAGAGGAAATCTTGGTAGTGATGTAAGCATTAAAGTAGTTACAATTGCCTAAGAGTTGAGTGTAGGATACGGTGGACCTAACACATCTTTATTCTCTAAAGGTTAAAGCTTGGACTAACTTAAGAATATGAAAAAAGAGTAGTAAGGTGGAGTTAAAGCTCTAAGAATATAGGAGGCTTAGGTTAGTGGGAGTCAGAGGTTAAAGTTGACTAGAGTGCCACTCCAAAAGAAGTAAAATAAGGAGAGAGGGCTACAAAGTTTTGAATTTCCATACCTGAAATGTTATGCAAACTAATAGGGAAGTTAGGAAGGATTGATCCATCAAAGAAACTTACCAAAAATGTTAAGGAAATTCAAGTAGAGTGGTAAAGAGTGTAAGGTGGAAAGTTAAAATAAGATATTTTTGTTCAAGATAAGTGCAAAAGGGAAGAGAGAGATATAACACTGTTGAGGTTAGAAACATTAAAAACTATGAAAGGAATTGACATTAAGGAAGAAATAAAGAGAAACACAGGTATCACTAAAGTTGATAGAGATTTAGAAGAGTCTTAGAGGTTAATGTTAAAGAATTGGTAGGTTATAAAAAGCCATGAAGTGAAAAGAGTAACAATGTTACAAGTTGAAATAAGAGAAGCAATGTAGAAAAATGGTAAAACTAAGAGATTAAAGCAAGAGGTAAGTGAATTATTTTCTCACTTTATTTTTATTAGACTTGATTTTTGATATATTACCTTATTAATATCAGTAAGGTAAAAATATCATTAGTAATACGTTTTTATCATCTAAACTATAAGTTTGAACTTTACTCAATCTAATAATGTATAAATGACTCTACCTTTTATTTTTATTAGTGGATAGCACTAACGGTATGCTTTATGTTTGATCTTTTAATAGTGAGTTTTCCATAAGATTTTATCACTTCAAAAACTTCATTTCCATTCTAAATAACTCTCTATTTCATAACCTCCTTCTTGTCATTTTATAAATTCTTTATAATTCATTGAGCTATATACCCATTCTAATTAGTCACACACTCCTATTATCAGCAAGCAACTTCAAGACCATAATTTATAGTCCAACAAATGGAATATTGTTCCATCTTTAACAAACAAAATCTATCTATTAAAAGTTTCACTTATATTATTATCAATTATAAGGAACTTAAACTCATATAATTGGTATGAATTAGCCTATATTTAAATTATATACTTAAGGCAATGTTGAAACAAATTCTAAATTCAGTTTGCAAGTTTCTTGAAGTCTTTATTGAATTCCTTGATTGAGTAGTCCAAGTATTTGTCTAAAGTTGCCTCCTTATGTTTTCACTACTAAAATTATTATGCCAAGCATAAATGTTTGTTTTACACATTCCATGTATGTCCTATGTCTAATACCTCTACTTAGTCTCTTTAATAATCGATCAAGATCCCCTATTCTAAAGATTCTTGTCATTGTCTAAAAAGTGACCATAATCACATGATTTAATATGCGTTGGTTGGCCATTTAAAATTGACACATCAAAGTCATCTTAAGTTATAGGTATTGCTTCTTTTTTAGCACTGTTTTCATCTTCCTCAAGCATTTTCTTCATTCATATCCTAACTGTTTTCATCTTCCTTAATCATTGCTTCGTCACTTTCTTGATTTTTATGACTATCTCCATTTTTAATACTTGCATGTTCAAATATACTTTAGCGTCTCTATGTTCATCTTTAACATGTGTATTATAATGTTCACCTAAATAATTGTATTGTTCTTATCAATTTCATTTTATTGCTTTAGCCCATCTTGAACTAATGTTTCTATTTAACCTATCTCGAATATTTTGCCTTTCCATTTTGTTTTCCTACATTTGATCCATCTTTCACATTTTACCTTTGTATTTCACTGTGCTCATCCAATCCCCGCCGGCCGCCAACCTCTTTCATCCCACCCTGCACGGTCTCCGCTTTTCGTATGTCTATATCAAGTTTCCTTTCCAGCCTCTTAAATGTCTCCACCGCATCCGTCTCCATAATAACCAAAATTTTAGGTGCATGTCTAGGAATATCATGCTATAGTATAAAGCATTAATTATCCCTAAGAATTGTTACTAATTTTCATTAATCATTCGATTCCATTAATTTATTTCAATGACTTGCTAAACTTTTATTTATTTTTTATTTTTTATTTTTGAATTCGAAGAAACTCCGTAAACGGGCCAAGCGGACACACCTCTCTGAGGGTCCAACTGGCGCATCACCCCACAAACGGGCCAAGCGGGCGCACCTCATCATTGAGGACCCAACTAGTTCTCTATCTACAGGTAAAAACCCGGCTATCCCAGGCTCTTACAAGAGAGACTAGCATAGAATCGAACCTGGGACCTAACCAAAATCAATCCCCACTAATCAACTTATAGTTAAGCTTTATGAATACTTTGATATCCTGGATTCAGCCATATCTCATATTCTTTTATATGAATACTTCCTCACATCTTGGCTCAAGTTCTACTATGAATTTACCATTATAAAAAAATCTGAAAATTATAAATTAAATTAACAGCCATCTTAGAGATTATATGATAACATGTAACTAAATCATTACATGTTACCTACGTAATAAATATCATTGCATCTTTGAGACCATGATCATTGATAAATAAATAAATATAGGTAAGACCATATAAATGGATTAAATAATGAGATGATGCATTTACCTTATTCTTGTATTTTAATTTCTTGCCATTCCATAAGACAATGGTAATTTTTGTAAAGTAGGCAACCTTATGCACCAAGTACGTTGGCTTTTAATGTTGAATTAAGTCTAAAAAATGCATTAGAATATTATGTGACAATAAGAAACTGTATTTAAATTTTAAATTTTTAGATGGAACCAAATTTAAGTTTTCATTTATTTGGACATAGGAAAAGAAGAATATAGGATCAAATCTAACTATTGTGTGACTAAGAAGAAGAATGAGGTTATGTGAAAACATTGGAGGATAGTGCTCTTTTCTTTCTTTCCTTTTCGTTGACAGACTCGTGAGGGAAGCGAAGCCGACGAAACAAAAGCAGAGCCGCCCTAAGCCCCGCCTTTTTGTCTCCCAAATTTCTCCAATTCAGACACCTTCTCTTCAAATAACGCAATCAAAGATACAATCTCATGTTTTCTTTATGCTCTTTCATGGTGGTAGTAGTAGAAGAGCATTTAGATTGAGAAAACTAACAAAAGGAAAGTAATCGTGAAGAAGGACGAATATGAAGCCCTTCGTCTTCTTCTTCTTCTCTTGCTAGCTAAGGAATTAATTTCATGGCCTCCTCTTCCCAGCATCGTTGCGTTTTTGGTACCTATTCTTCATCGCTGCGTGTTTGTTTGCAATGTGAATGTATTTGCATTTTATTCGCTAACTGAACTGATACTTTTTAATGCTATGCGATGACTTATTTGAGGTCGTTAGTGTTCCTTTGTTTCTTTTGTTCACGACAGTCTTTGTTATAAACCTTGGATCTCTAATTTGGTCTTGTCCAGTTGGGAATATACCCTACGACGCCACCGAGGAACAACTTATTGATATTTGCAGAGAGGTTGGTCCTGTTGTTTCTTTCAGGTAATGTCTTTCACTTCTTTTTGTATAATTCTAATTGTTATTATCCACCGTTTGAAATCTATAGTTTATCTTGCCAAAAGAAAAAAGTTTAATCTTTTTTAGTTGTTTAAGCTCCACTCTGCATTGTATTTGTTAGGCAGCCAAGAAAAAAAAATAAGTTGCTCGATTTACAATTGTATCGACAACTAACTGCTTAGAAATGCATATGGGCTGGTGGAGTCGGAAATGTTAGTCTCTGTATGTTATTGGTTGACATAGGTTAACATGAATATCTCCTCTAGGCTTTTTGGGTGTTGAAGAAAAGAGGTGCAGCAAAAGAGGAAGTTTTGTTCCTTGGCTGACTAAGGAACAAAATAAAAACACTTGAATGAAGATTCGTATGTTTGAATTGGAAAATGATTAACTAACTTTGTGGCCCCTAGAAGTTGCCTCATTTCTTTGGGAATATTACTTAAATTAGTCATCAAACTTTACTCGAAAGGTATCTTGTATCTTTATTATTGACCAGTTAAAATTTCAATTTTAAGTTTTATCATAGAGTTGTTGAAGGTAATTTACAATTACTATATCTTTAAGAGTACATGCCACTATTCATGTCTACATCTTTCTTGAACTCTGTTGATAAGTTAACTTTGGAAAATTTTGATAAAAAATAAATTTAAAGGTCTTATTGACCAAAATTAATATTTGAGGTTCTAATTAAACTTTTGAATAAACTTTGAGACTTAATTTGAGTTGTTTGCTAACATAATTGAAGCCCTACTATTATAATGATTATGGAAGAAAGGATAAACATTTGATGCTGCTAAAATGGTGAAAGGTGTTGCATCATGTGTGAGTATGAATGTTTACTTGAATGAAAACTAAAGGTGAACGAAATTGCTGTCAGAGGTTAGAGAAAGTTCTTGTTAGAGTGCTGGCGTTAGTCATTGTTGGATTAAAAAATAAATTGTGGTAGTTGAGAAAGCAAAGGGGAACCGGGGAATAATTTATAACCTGAAATTCTATTTTTCAATTAAAAAACCTTCCTTTTGGTCTTTTGAAGTCTTTTCCTTTTTTTAGATCTAATTCTGTGTAAGAACTTGTTTTGGTGTTGTATATTTGTGCATCCTGTTACACTCTGTTACACTTTATCGGATTACTTTATGGCATGATGCAGTAAAAACATCTTCTATGTACTTCTAATTCTCATACTAAAATAATGCAGTTATTTAGGATGTAATTGTATTCTTCTTCTTCAGGTTAGTCATTGATAGAGAAACTGGCAAACCAAAAGGTTATGGATTCTGTGAGTATAAGGATGAAGAGACAGCATTAAGTGCTCGCCGTAATCTCCAGGGTTATGTGATCAACGGAAGACAATTGCGAGTTGATTTTGCTGAAAATGACAAAAATGCAGATAGAAACCGGGAACAGGTGCAGTTACAATTTTAGTTCCTACACAGTTCTACAATTCCTTTCCTTTATTTTCCTTTCTGACGTTAATCTATTGCAATAGCTGGTTTGTGATTGGACTGATGTCAGTATCCACACAATATTGTGTTGTAGTTTGATAGATATCAAAGTTTGGAGTATAATTAAAGAAATTGTAGCAAGCAGTCTTACCAGGGAATTCTCTTAACCATCACATGTAACAATTATGATAGCTTTGCCAGAATATACTGTGCGTTGACTGGCTGCCCTTCTTTTACCTTTTGTATGGATATATGCCATTTTCTATGGATTTTTTGCATTAATAATGAACTGATGAACGACATACTTTTCCCCCGTGGGACTTTTCTTGTTTGGTTCAACTAGGCTTTCTAGTTGGTTGGAAAATTCATTCCTATTTAATGACTGAAAGCCGCTTTGTTGAAAATACTTATCAATCGTGCTACAATAGTGTGTTGTTAGAAGAGATAATAGAACTTTTTGAGATGAATGCATTGCTAAGATCTACAGGTAATTGATCAAACAGAGAGTTAATGATCCATATGAAAGGAGCAACGGGCTCCTGGAGGAGTCTCTTTGAGATATGTTAGATATGTAAAAAGATGGTAAAAGGGACAAAGGGGAGGGCTAGGGTTAGGATGATTAGAATAAAGAGTGATCAGACATCCTAGAATTCTGCTAAGTTTTGACTTAAAAAGTTGCATGATTTGCCATATGTAGCAAGTATTATGCTGTTAAGTGATTTTAAATTGTGAATGAGAAAAGTGGTAAATGATTCGCCTATATCCTTTTATTAATTGTTGAAGGAAATGAAATTTCACCGGGAAATTTCATTGTTAAATGCCTGCTTTGGTTCTCAAGAGTGATGTAACTTCTTTTGGAGAAGCTAATTTTCAAGACTATTGACTGAATACAAGGACAGACTTGTGAGGATACACTACAATGTGACATGAAAAGTGATCCAATGGTTTCAAAAGCGATATCACAACCTAAATATGAATGTACTTTTTAGTACGCACATGCTTTTTAATACTAAAGAAAGTAATGGGAAATCCATTGAAAGATCCTTATTACCAGTTTTTGCTTGTTCATCCTAAATGATGGCTGAGAAAAAATTTGATTAAAAGCCTAACGTGAGTATTAATTGATTAAAAAAAGGCATTTTCACCTTATTCCATATTTGGCACATCAATCACCCAACTCAGCCAAATTCTTCAATGTCCCAATTACTGCTTTTCTGTTGTTTCTATTCAGTTTGAAACTCTGAATTCTAATTGCATGAAGGGCCACCTTTCAAAATCGATGCTAAGGATTGTCTTATTTATTTGCAGGGTCGAGCAGGACCTGGATTGACTGCAGGTATTGATTGGTCGTCGTCATTTTGTCACCTTTATTTTCAAGTTATTGTTCGACAAACATGAATATGAAAGATTCTTGTTTTTATATTTCAGACTCTAAGAAACAAGTGGGGGGCCTATCAGCCTTTTCAGAATCTGGTCATGATCAACCGATTGGTCTCCATATTGCTATAACTGCTGCGACAGTCATGGCTGGAGCTTTAGGTGGTGCCCAAACCTCTGTGCAGTCAAATCAAAATGGCTTACGGAACCAGTCAGCACTTGCCAGTGATCCTTTAACTCTTCATTTGGCCAAAATGTCCAGGAACCAATTGAATGAAATGATTTCTGAGATGAAGGTATGTTCTATAATAAACCTCATTGATTCACAAAGATGTCTTTGATAGTAATATCTGGTATTCTGTTCAAACAAAGGTATTGACGTCGCAAAACCGAGAGGCAGCACGTCAACTATTGGTTGCAAAGCCTCAGTTATCAAAAGCTCTTTTTCAGGTATTCGTGAAACTTTGTCCAAGGGTTCAGTGATTTGTATTTCTACTTAACATTGTATATTTTGGCTTGCATCAATAATTGCTATTTGAGACATCTTTCTGTTTGGCTATGAATGAGTTAACATTGCTCTACAAGAGTTTAATCTTCTGGCAATTTTACATTTCCTATTGCATTTAGTTGTGTATACAATTACCTTTTTTCATTGTCATTGCAGTTCTTTCAGAACAAAAAAAGAAAAGAAGAGATTTATATGCCTCTTGTTCTGATCTGTCTTCTTGTGACTTTTTTTTTTCAGGCTCAAATTATGTTGGGATTGGTTACCCCACAAGTGGTTAGTTACCAACATATCTTAAAAATATTACTTGATTTTGTTTAGTATTGGTGAAAAGGTCAGTTATATGAAGATTTTTTATTGTGCAGTTGCAAATGGCAAACACTAAGCAGCCTCTAGTTCAAACTGCCGTGTCTTCATTCCAACAGGCTCAGCAACCAGCTGTTCAGTCTCTTCCTGGTGTAGTGCCTCTTACACAGAGGTTGCCACAACCGGCCTTGGTACCTAGAATGCAGGATGGTCAATACTCTGTTGCAGCTCAAAATTCTGTGGTTCACAACCATTTTTCTGCACCACATCGGCCTTCTTTGCAGCCTCGAGCTCAGATTCAACAACACTCTAATAACAATGTTCATCAACAACCTGTACTGCCAGGCCAATCTGGAGTACCACAGTTTCACTCCTCTATGAGAGCACAAGCTCCTGTGGCAACTTCCTCATCTTTGAATCAACAGGTGCAACGCCCATTACCAGGACAGATTGGAACTTTCAGGCATAATTCTCAAACAGCTCTTCCAAGTATTGGTGTTCAATCATCTCTTATTTCTCGTCCTTCGACAGCGGATTCTTTGCTTCAGGTATCAAACCTTTCTAATCCTTGTTATCACAGTAGAATAGAGAAAGAAGGCTCTGGTTAGAGGATATCGTTGTCATTTTGTGCTCTCTTAATGGGATTCCTTAATATTAGGGATTTGATTTTTTAATACTAGTGTTTTTGAATTGCTAAAATGCATAATCATTTATTATTTTATTTAACTAAGAATATCTGTTACCGCCAATTATAAGAGATTGATATTATCTTCTTTTGTTTGTTTATTTGCCGTTAGAATTCCTAGTCCAATTGACTATGAATTTAAGATTTTATATGTATGTTAATGCCTTTGGCTTTTCTTTCTAGCAATTAAAGAAAACTCATTAGATAAAAGCTAGAGTTTTTATCATTTTTATCAAAACTCATTAGATAAAACCTAAAGTTCTATCATTTAGTTTCTAATCCTAGAAATTCTCTTCCTCTACTTCTTATCACCATCATCACCACCACCACTGCCCCAAAAAAGAAAAGTTATATGCCCTTGACCTGAAATAGAAAACAAAACTTAGGAATTACAGAACTACAGTCTTAAGCAATGCATACCAAAACTTTCATGAGTTTGTCAGCTTGAACAACTTAAGCAGACATTAACACACAACTAGTAGAATTTATGAAGAGCTTACGTGAAAGCTTTAACAAAATTCAATAGGACGGAATCTCTACTTTCTCTGGTAAACAACTGAAGCAATATGAAGTTATAAGCTGAAGGCATTAGGAATGTGTTAAATGGCTACCTCACATGAAGGTGGAGTTTCCTAGATAGTAAGATGGGGATCCAACTAGTTGGATTTATACAGGAGATAAGTTATTTTTTCTTTGATAAATCCCTAGAAGATTCTAAGGTGGAATTTGCTTCAATCTAATTAGATGGAGATGCCTTTATTGGTATGGTAGTATGAAACTTGTCATGGAATTCCCTCTTGGGAACATTTAAGAAATGACTCTTGTTTATTTTGGGACATCCAAATATGAGAATGTTGATGGGAAGCTTGTTAATATTCGACAAACCTCTACTATTTGGAATATTAGAATTAATTTGAGTGATTGTCAAATGGGGATAAAGATTGGTGTGGAAGGCAGTTGATAAGGATATTCATTGAAGGTCTTAATGTAGATATTCATTGTGAAATTAGGGCACTTCCTCCTAACATTATGATTGCTGCAATAGGTTCCTTGAATAGAAAATTAATGCAGAAAATTGTAGAGCCAGTAAGAGTGTTAGTAAATTAGTCACCAATATGTCCGCTGCCCCAATTATTCCTATTCAAAATACTATATGACTAACACAAGATGAGCTCAAAGAACAATCATCAAGGGGCATGTGCTGGAATTGTGATGAAAAATGTAAGGGCATCTTTGCAAGCAAGAATTTTTTTTGATGTTGAACAAGTAAAGATGAATTAAAGGTCGAGTCAATTGATTCTGCCAAGAAGATATGGATAATGATGAGATTATTGAATCGATCACTAACTTTATTAATAACAAAAAGGTTGCTGAACGACTGATTTATCGACTTGAACAATGTAATAAGTTTGGAACTTGTGATAATAAGTGTTTTAAGGTGAAGTTGGTTATGCAGGTAAAGGAATATTTATGAACTATTCTTGCTACCACTGGAAGATTATGTAGTAGTTTTAGGAATTGAATGGCTATTCCTGTAGGAGATTTTTGTTGGAATTTTTCAAATTGACTATGAAATTCATTAGGGGATTTTATCATCTCTTCTGCAAAGAATAGTTTTTGCATGCATCCGACCCACCCTTGGATAACTTAGTTTGGTGGAATAAAAGATAATCATTTATACTTATACCTATGACATACCAGACGAAAATCACAATTTTAGGAGTATAACTCAATTCATGAAATTCTTTGATTGGTTTTTCCCAGAGAAATAGTTCGTTTTATTTGACTGATGGAGGATGGGGTATGTAGCTTAATGTTCTGATTGCTGCCCTTTATTTTATTTGAATATCCAAAAGGATGCTTGTTCAAATCGGCTGATAATTACCCATTGAACGAATGGGATGATATACATATGTCGGTTTCCTTATATTTGCATGCATGAAGTGCTATCTATGCACTCAAGCACGCTGGGCTGCCTATGCACTTATTCAACAAAAAATGTTGAACAGAGATAAATATATACAACTGTGGCCTTGGAATCTGTATGCTCTTGCATTTGCCTGGCCGTATTTTTTTATTTATTTGCAGCTACCATTCACAAAATTATACTTATGGTGAGTCTAACTTACTTTAGAATAACAGCCTGGTCCCTTGATATCGTCGGGCATTTCAGGTCCTGTCAGCAAGGATGTTGGTAGACCTGCTCAAGTACATGATAGTACATCTATGAACTTGCAAACAAGCTCAATTTACGACTCTAGAGAGCCAAGTAGTCAGCCTTCAAAACTGCTGAAATTGGAAGATAGTAAAAGCATATCTGTCTCTATGGGTGCTTCAGGAGTTGCCCCTCGACCTGGACCATCTCAAGCTTCTACAGATGGTCCACTGCCTACAAATTCAATTACTAAGTCAGAAGAGTTGAAATATTCTGATAAACAAAGTGATCAGGTATTGTGTGCTTAAAAAAAAAAATTACAAAAAGAGCTAAGACACTATGTTTGATTGTTGTATTCTTTATGAGCTTTGCTTACATCTAAAATTCTTCTGTGCATTCTCGTTTGACTGGGAGCTCTGAACTTGACTTCTGTCCAAAGTTCTTTGAGGTCGCATAGTTCTACGACTAGGGATTTGAATTGGTAGCATCTCAAAATAGTTTTGGTCATTTGGGAACTTTATTTATCTGAGACTTATTACAGTTTCAATCATTTTTTGACTTTTGAACAGTCAGTTGAGGGCTTGATCATATATTGAACACAATTTTGGAGACTCGATTGGATAAATGAGTAAATTAGGGATTCAATTGACTTTTAAGGACCACATCTTTGTCTAGGTTTAGAATTGATCTTTCTAGGTTTCGTGTCATTTAGGACTTAATAGCAATTGACAAAATTGATTTAGTTTGTTGTGGTTGGCCTCTTTATATAATGGCTGCGTGGACAGAGTACCAATAATGCTTTTGCCATTTTCTTCCCCATATTATGTGATTAGATCATATTTGAGATGCTGATAATATGATCCGTTCTTTGCAGCCGATGGCAGATTTAGATCCTAGCTTACTGCAGCAAGTTCTAAACCTTACACCAGAGCAGTTGAGTTCATTGCCACCTGAACACCAGCAACAAGTGATTCAGCTCCAAGAGGCACTGCGAGGAGGGCAGATATGGCCGTCGTAGTGGGACAACAATGCAGTCTTGCATTCGTTTATTATTCATCACTGCAGGTTATCCTCTGTGGTTGGAAGAGGAAGGCCTGCTACTCGTTCGTCTCTGCTATACCTGTACAATGATTGTTACATAAGGTCCACTTCTGAAAGAAATTCGTGGTCTTTATACCTTCCAAATATTATTCGTTAACTAGGGTTTAGCATTTGTCATAAAATTAAGGATAAGAGCAATAAAATTTTGATCCGTCTCTGAATAGTTCCTCTACTTTGCTTGCCCAGTGGATCACTTGTTGCTGTTAATTTTTAGTTAATTTTTAATCTATTGCTTTCGTTGATCTTTGATTCTGTGATCTGGATTGTTTTAAACAATATTCTTACTACTAGACCAAAGCCTAGTGAAGAAATTTATTCGCTAAACAATTTACTCGGCAAAAATTTATTTTGTGTGGCTTCATTTAGTTCCTTATTGCCTTTGCCGAGCAGTGTGGTAATGAATAACCATAAAGAAAACACATCGTGTGATCTCTGTGGATACCATTTAATATATCCGTTTGGTGGATGAATTCCTTGATTGTAAGTCCTCTTGAATCAAACTCACTCAGAGAGCTTAATGGAAGTAATACTAAACATTGTTGTCCTCGACTTGATTCTCAACTGCCAAAATGAACTTAAAAAGGATTCTTATTTTTTAAATAACACAAAAGCACCAAGTAAACATCTTTTAGCTTCAGGAAAATATAATCTTTATTTTCCATTTTTCTTAAAATATGCCCAGAAGCCAAAAATACGAGGGTAGCGAAGCATGATTGAAGAGTTTGTCACCGTGATACTCCCTCCTCATCACAAAATGGCTTATCTGATTAATTTTGTGAACAAT
Source organism: Erythroxylum cataractarum (assembly GCA_024703695.1). Lineage (NCBI taxonomy): Eukaryota > Viridiplantae > Streptophyta > Magnoliopsida > Malpighiales > Erythroxylaceae > Erythroxylum > Erythroxylum cataractarum. Next base: position 25,939,320 of record JANJEY010000234.1, on the reverse strand, counting down.
TGATAAGCAAGAAGAATATATACAGAAACAAGAACGTCCCCTAATAACCTGTCTGATATCAAAGGAAAATCCTCCTGATGGTCCTGGCAGCGGCACGGGAAATCAATCTTCCGACCAGATTAGCTGGCAAGGTAAGCAACTGCTGCTGCGTTTCTGGTGGGAGCTGCAAAGTATTTTCAACACAAAATTAAGACATGGGCCTAATAGTAAACTACGTTGATTATGGTGGATAAACTAGCATGATTCACGAACCTAGTTTAACAAAAACTACTGATTTAATTATATGGCTGCGTATTCCTTAACAATTATTACCATCAAAAGAAATGGGGAACAGGGAGCGTTCCAGAAAAAGTTCATCAAGACTTGCACTTTAGACCAATACACCTTTTATCTTGCTAAATAGCTTGTGGATTCAGACTAAGAGAGTTTCAACTGTGACCTAGATAGATGGACCATCAGATTTTTACAGGGCCTTGATTTAAGCACAACTCTGTTCCAAATGAGGCCATGTCTGAAAATATTGCTATTTCTTAATACTGAATCACTAAACTAAAACAGCAAGAAAGAACACATAATATCTATCTTAATACTGAATCACCAAAATGAAACAGCAAGAAAGAACACAATATCTATCTCGTGCCAAACTGAAAAAAGAGAAGAAACAGATCTATTTTTTCTCCAAAAATACAATCCAATTTCCTAACTGATCTCTGTTGTTGAAGGTTTTATCTAGGTGCAGTGTTATACTCAAGAGAACAAATTCAATGGAACGTAATGGTAAATAAGAATGAGAAATGGAATTGATCCAATAGGTACTTCCCTATAGGGTAAGTCAATGATTACAACCAGAATTTTCTCATACCCTCTCCACTCTTGCAGCCTTGCCTTATACTCTCAAGTGATAACTGAATCATCCCCTCTACCCGGATCAGTAAACACGTGTCTTCCCTACTAACAGAATCTGAAATAACAACTAACATATGGTGTAAATGATACAGTGCGTATTTCATTTTGACCTAAAACATGCGGTCACCATGTTGATAGATCCTAAAGGTAACTGTGTTGATATTATATTAATCAAACAAGTAAACAAGCTCAAAACCATGTCATTAGCAAAGAGTTGGATAGGAGTTTCTAGTATTCTAATCTAAGAATTCTTGAGACCATGCAATTTCAGAAGAGTAGGCTTGATTAGAACCAACAACTCTAAACAGGACAGAAAATGTTAGTTAGGAAGTACTACTTATCCAATTGAAAGTCTTATAAAAGATTCCATGTGAAACCGAAAACTAAAAGCTGACCTCGGGAATAGCAGAAAGGACAGGCAGAATTTCTTGAATTGATGGAACTTCATCAACAAGAAGAGAAGCTTCCTCAGAGTATGTGTTACGATTCTTGTTTTTGATAACTCCTTTTTCTTCCTGTAAGATATTAATCCATATACCAGTTATTGCAATACAGTAAGTAGGTAATCAGCTAAAGCGGGTATGTTATATCATTAACCATTGTATCCTCTCTCATAATTCATTCACATCACTGGTAGAAGTACTCCATAACACTATATCTAGTATTTAAAGACGGAAATATTATAACAAACATAAAGTTAGCATCTATAAGAGTCTGCCTTGGGAGGCTGAAAAAGAAAATGGTGAATATTTTGAGGCCCCAAAATTGTCACTTCTCCCAGAACAACTTGGGCATATCTGTCATCGTTTGGTAAATTAGGCACCAATAAACCTGATTGTATTATTAACAACAGCATAAAAGAGTACCATGGTGGGGCTGGGGCTTTTTTGGGATCTTGATAAAAGTAACACAAGGCGGCGCAAGGTTCTCAAATTCATCATATCCTCATCAGTCATTGAAGCAAAAGAAAAGTTGGGCATAAATGGTACAGTTGCAGTAGCTGTGGAAGCAAAAGAATGTAGAGTTGCAAGCCCAAGTGCATCCAAACCCTGCATATGAACAAGGCAACTTGAGACACTATAGTCTATAGAGGAAAGCAGCTGAATAATTAAAGAATATGAATGACAGTTTGTTTGCACTCATCATTGATTCTTATCCAAGATGGAACTGTCAATGATTGATTCAATATGATAAAAATTATAGGATTCACAAGGTAACCATGAGCTCTTATAAGCATGGCAGCAGACTACTTATCCTAGTTTTAGTCTAGTGGAAGAGTAGTTGAGGAGTTGTTATCAGCTGCCTGACATACCTTAGAATCCATTATACAGATTATTTCATGTTAGAAAAATCTAAAACTGAGTTTAACCATTGGGCATATGGAAACCTAGCATGCTCTTCCGTCTGTTGAAATATGCAATTTCCTGAAGCACAAGCAAGCATGGTATATGCACAGAAAATGGAATGATATGTTGAGTCTCCCCACTCCAACTTTTCTTACGAGAAGTTCAGTTCTCTGATTCCCTACAACTCATTAAAATCTATCGATTAAGTGCATTTTAATAACATCCTATTGGAATGTATGCATACATTTGTCTCAAGTTTGGTAGATTGCAAAGGATACTAAGTCTAAAGTAATGGACATTACATAGGACGTGACTGTTATTACATTGTTAAATGTAATATATTAATAAATAATAGCACTAATGTAGACATCCAAATAGAAGCTTGGGTAGTGTTTCTTTAAGTTGATTATATCACTGTGAAAGAAAAGGGAACTACAATCTGTTATGAGCTGTCTATTCCTAAATTAACATAAAACCTAAACATTCACTAATTAGCAGGATTCATGAGATAACTTATCTAGGAGGTAATTTAGGAGACAATTTTAAGAAAGCTCACTAGAATTTTTCAACGTGTATACTATACAAATATGCTTATAAATCATCATAATAATACAACATTTTTCTCCTAATTTTCCTTATGGTATCAGAGTCCTATGAGTTTCTAGCATTAGCCATCTTTTATCTTGCGGCTTTTGCTTTTGTAATTTTACTTGTTAATTACTTTGTATCCTTCATTGCTACATCATGGTTCAACCTAAGTACAACAACAACAATAATCCAGTAAGAATTTCAGAGACTCAGAGACTGAAAAGGTCTAAAAATATGCAACAGGGAAGTTGTTTCTAGAAGACCTATTAAAAGACCACTGAAAACTTTTTTTGAAAACAATTAAAAAATTAATAATAATAAATTAAATATAAAATAATAAATAAAGAGAAAAATAAAAATAAAATAAGCAAACAAATAAACAAACGAGAAAAAATAAATAAGTAAATAAAACAAAAAAAACAATTGAAAGAGGGGAAAAAATGAAATAAAGAAATAAAATAACTAAATAAACTAGTGCGATAAAAAAGTATTAATACTAATAAAAGTCACAAAAGATTGAAAGAAAAAGTTCGAAAGGCCTATGACAAGGTAAGGACTTCTCTAAGTATGATTATCGACCCGAACTTTAGTTCGCCTAAGTTTTCTAATGAAAGCTAAGTCCTCAGTTAGTTCTAGTAGGGCCAAATTGTTCTTAATTACCTCTCCTCAATTTTTCTTAAGTCTTTCTTTTCTTCTATTAAATTTTTTAAGTATAATCTTCTCGCATCTTCTTATTGAGACGTCAAAATGTCTCCTCTTAATATATCCGAACTACATAAACCTTGTCTTTCTTAATTTACTATCAATGTTAACCACTCTCAACTTGTCTCTTATTATCACTATATTTTTTACTATCTTTTCTTGTAAGGTTACACATATTTGACTATACAGCTATTTGATGGACCAATTGATATGAAAATGGATGGAAATAAGGTATTTTATTTATATTTAGCTATAGCCTCGTAGTATCGTCTACAAGAACCAAGCTAACCA
>JANJEY010000234.1:25655932-25677410 GCA_024703695.1 Erythroxylum cataractarum | reverse complement strand
AATTACCACATAAATATGCTCAATAAGTTCACAATGTCATCTACAACTTTCATGAACAACCCAAAATCAAATTCCATTGCTAAACAAGTCAATTAATTCACTCAATGTTGCTGTCCCTGAAATCATTCAATTTGAGCAGTAAACTTATAACAAGCATAACTCCCTGTACACAAGTCAGAACAATCAGAACTTTATATCCCTGAAAAGATAAATCCTCAAACTTCAATTCTTCCTGAAATAACCAAACTCCAATTCAGCCTCTAACAGTTTCAAATGTGTTATGCAAGTTTCTGACCTAACCAGCACTTAACATCACAATGTAGGTTCAGTTTTTGAAATTCCATATCTCCCACATCTGTTTTCCAAAAATTATAAACCATATATAATTTTCAATATCAATGTATCATCTAGAACTCTTCAGTACATTTCAAACTCCAATTCGATTTTCAAAAATTGTTAAAATTCTTCCAAACCCGAATATGCACTAAATGTGCCAATCCAACTAGGTTTCAGTCATTGCATAAAAACAGTCAATAGTAATCAGGTCATATCTACTAATATACAACTAGAAAAATAGCAAGATTAGTGGAAAGGTCTGATTTTAGAAGGTTTTGAATAGCTAGCCATAAAAGAAAGGATATCTTAGGAAGTATGAACTTGTTCCAAATGATTCTACACCAATCCACTATTGGCTTTTTCAACCTTACAAACTCCTTCGTGAGTGTATTTGAAAGCTGGTGGATAGGTCGATTATGCCAAAAGAACATATCTTGAGTGAGAGGAAAGGAGAGTACTAAGGTTGCAATTGTCGAACACTTGTAGAGAAATTCCAGTTATTCCCTATTGATCAGTTTGCAAGCTTTACAACTTATATCCTTCAAAATACTACAAGTACATAGTTTGTGATTTGTAGAACGTGAAGGATCGAGCCCACAAGGTAGTGTAAATTAATCTAATCCTACATTATCTAAGGCTAAGAAAATTGATAAATTGAAAATAAAAATTGCAAAGAAAAGTAAATGTGGGAAAGTGATTATTAAGAATTTAACTCGCAAGTTTAACCCAAAAGAAATTGAAATTAAGCAACATAAAAGTCACAAAGGGAATTAACCAATAAGAGTTACCAAATTATGAGAGAGGGGATTTCCCTATCATCAATGCTAATATAGTCAATTATGCATTATTGTGTTGTCGGTTCTAGACTATCATTGGGTGGATTACTCTCTTTTGAATTATAATCATTAAAACTAATTGAAATATGAAATTTGTAATCTTTCATTTCACAAAAGACCCATAACGCTCATTAGATCTTAAGCTCTCTGATAAACTAGTGGGTCTTACATTAGATCTCTCTCTGCATAATAACTGATATGATTAATCACATAGTCTATTGGATCATTTAACTCTCATAAATCCAATCCAATCATTTTTATTCGATTCACCCTGTTGGACTATTACCAAAATATGCAAATGCTGCAATTAATCACAACACCCAATCATAATAACACACAAAGAACTATATTAGCAGTAAATCAAGGTAAAATCTTGAAGGAAAAGTTAGAACATCATCAACAATGCAAGATCCATCATCATACAATCCATCATCATCTCATATATTAAATGAATGGAAATAAAGATAGAAATGAGAAAGAACTTAGATCAGATGACCCATGAAGGCAGCAGAGTTGAAAAACTCGCTTTCTCTCTCCTTTTCTTCCTCTTCCCTCCCTCTTCTTCTTCTCTCCCTTGAAGGTTTCCCTAAATGGCAGAAGTGAAGGCTCTCTTTTAGGGTTCCATCTCTTTCCTATTTATAGTATTTATGTTTTGAGTAACCCTAGCTCAAAATTTTAAGTCCAAAAGGTTGTCCACGTTTATCTACGTGCAAGCCATAATTGTGGCCCTTTGTTTGGATTTCTATCATAATCGTGGCCTCTGTTTGGCTTTCTGACATGTTTGTGGCCCTCTGTTTTGGTTCAACCCTTGAATCTCTTCCATTCTTTGATATTTGTCCCAAAATACTAACAAATACATCAAGGCACCTCAAACACAAAATTGAAGCTCAATCATGTTCTTTAACCCTTAAAACACAAACACTCAAATAAATAACAAAATCCTAACCTAAACATGCTCTAAACATTCAATATAACTACTAAACACATGTTAAACTATCCACTAAAATATTATACAATCTATAACTATCATTCCCATTGATGAGTGACTCCATTTTTATGCAAAGTGGGAAATTAATAAAAATCCTTTGATCAACGGGTAAGTATATAAGAACTCCTTGACCCAATCAATTATCAAATCACAAGGATATTTGCTTCCCATTGCTGATGGAGCGTGAAAAATTATCTCAAACACTATCTTTCAATTGGAGAAGTTAGTTCAAAAAGGAGTTGGATACTTTCTTTTGTATTGCCCAAATGCTCTTACCTCTGAGAAAGTATAAGTGGATCCGTTTGAGCCATAAGGATGTTCTATCTTTTAGGATCCACCAAAATCTTTTCAGGGTGAGTGTTTGATTGGTAAACTTCACTGGAATAATATTAAGTCCTCTTTCTTCCTTGGGGTAACAAATGTGTGATCATTTAACTTTAGCACTACCTTTTGTACCCGTAGGGTGGTTCCATAAGAAATCTTTGAAGATCCTCTTAATGGATTTGGTAACACTCTTTGATAGAAAAATGTGTGAGCTCCAATATATGTGCAGGGAGTTGAGAATCAATTTTATGAGTTGTAATTTTCCTACAAAGGATAGATACTTGTTTACCTAGTAGCTGATTCTTCACTGAATCTTCTTTATAATAGGATTACATTCAAGGAAGGAGGCATTTTGTTGAGACTGGCAGACCTAAGTATAACAAAGGTGGAGATTATTCCTGTATTCCAGTTTAGGAGGCAATATGTGAGGCCATTCGAGAGGCTCCTTTTGAAAGTATGAAGTGAATTTTGTTGAGGTTGATTTTTAGAACAGATAAGTCTTTGAATTTGTGGAGGGCCTACATATAGTTATGGATAAAGTCTCCATTTTCTCTACAAAAAAGAATCAAATCATTGGCAAAAGCAAGGTTAATCAGTTCGATCCTCTTTATATTTTAAGTGGTGTGTGAATTTTGCGTTAGCTTCTACTTCAAGTTTGATTATACAGTTAAGCACTTCCATAAATATGATGAATGGATAGGGGGAGATAGGGTCCCCCTGCCTTAATCCTTTTCCAGTTTTGAAATACTTGGAAAGACTGGCATTGATAAGGATTGAATAGCTTGTCGTGGAGATATTTTCTTTGATCCATCTAGTATAAGTTATGGGAAAGTCAAAAGCATCCATCATTTCCTATAAAAAAATTCCAGCTAATATTATCGTACGCCTTATGAAAGTCCATTTTTATAGTGAAATTAGGGACCGAATTAGCTCTTGCATAGCCTTTGAGAAACTCTTGCATAATTAAGATATTTTCCCTTATCTTTCTATTTCTTATAAAAGCCCCCTTAATTGTCACTAATGAGTTGATCAATCACTTTCTTCATTCTTGATGCCAGAATTTTAGATATGATCTTGTATAGAAAGTTTGTACAAGAAATGGGTCAGAATTCACTAAAGTTTGATGGAGTAGGACCTTTTAGTAGCAAGCATAGTTGTCTTGTTGACTTCTTTAAGAAACAATCATATGGAGAAAAATCCTCTCACTGTAGATTTGATAACAAAACTCATAATGCTCTAAGATTGTTGGAAAAAATAGCCATTTAGTCCATTCGAACCTGGTTCTTTTTCCCATCTTTTTGGAAAATTGCCTCCTCAATCTCCTTATCTTCTAAAGCCTTTGTTAATCGATGGACATAATTAAAAGTTCTTGTGTATGGAGCCCTTACTCTTGCTCCTGTGTGATCATCTCTTTTCAAATGTTTTAAAAGTCTAACTTACTTCCTCATGTCCATCATCAATTTCCTTACCAACTTGTTACATGGTGATTGATGAGTAGCAGTAGGAGTGTCTGGTCTGATTTGAGGGTTTGGTGAACCATCAAGGCTATTAGTTTCACAAGAAAGTTCTATTTTTGTTTGTGCATCTGACAGAGAGTTCTTAATTTATGAGCTATAGGTTGTGAAAGACTAAGGGAGGATACTATGTCTATATCCAAAGTTACATCAGTTCCTGGGTTAATTAGACTCTCAACTAGAATTAAATTCTCATCATTTGCAACTGCCATAGTATTGTTGTTTACCCCTTCATCCTCTATGAACTCATTCCCCATTAGCTCCAGATAACTACCTGTTTTGAAGGTTTTACCGGTAGCTTTCCATATTTTTCCTTAGTGTTTTGGAAGTGGCTCCATTGGTAAGATATAGAAACACTATCCTTCCATAGTTTGTTTTCCTCACTTAGCCGCAATACTGGGATTTCAGATAGTAGTTCTTTGGAGAGATCCACACGAACACATATACGAGCATAACCCGCTCTCTTTTTCTTTGATGTATTTTCATCAAAACAGAGAGGTTTTCCAATGAAACTAGCAAGGGCGCTTAACCTATGTGTAGTCCAATACTCCAATGGTACATTATGGAAATTATTTATAGTGGAATGCTTTGAACCTTTATAAATTCTAAGTTCAACCCCAGTTTCCACTTCTACAAAAGTATTGGTAAGTTTCCAACAAGCCATGGACCTTCTTCTAACACTTTATGTGCTTGGAAGGCTGAATTAAAGGTGAATAAAATGAGTTTTTCCTCAGTTAGTAAGACGTCTTTCAAGCCTTTACTATGCCTTACTCTGTGAGCCCATCTATGGATGCTTAGGAAGGGGAATGTTTATGAAAGGGAAAACCAACTAAGGTAGCTTCTCAGCTATGTGCCCTTCCTCTAAGACTTATATTTCTGGACAGACGATGAATTTCCCATATGTTTCCTTAAGGGGCTTGAAATTGAGAGTTGAGGTATGGTTGTCCCTTACAACTTGCTTCCAGCTTTTCTAGGAATTCAAAGCTACTGAAGGGTGGGTGGTGGTGGTGGTGTTTGTTTCAAGTTTAGGAAGGAAACAAGAGGGAGCTAGGAAATCCTCCTTCCAATTGTCAGGTAAAGGCTGCATGGTTGGAAAGTAAATGTAGAAGAGGATATAACAGTTTTGGCATGATGGAAAATCTGAAAAGGTTATGGTGAAATGGAAAGGAAAGTACGCGAGAAAAGGTTTGTAATCTAAAGGGACAGAAATACCCTTTACAAAATCTAGTGACCCGAAGAGATACCAGCCGAGAAGGAGGAATATAGTCGAAAAGAGAGTAGTAGCTGTAGAAGAACAAGAAGAATAGGAGTATGAGACGTACCCTAGTAAGCTATCCAGTCTCACATGAACCGCCATGCAGGGACATCTTCAAGAGTGTCTTCGAGGGCATCGTGATTCTTTTCTTTGTCTTCCTTTAAGCATATTTTATCTAATATTTATAATCACTATATGCTTTATGGAGATTTTTTTATGCATTTAGGGAGAGTTTTGTGCTTGTAGGATATTTGAAAAATTAGGGATTTCAACCCTAGTCTCTGCTACTATTAGAGTAAAAGTTTTAAAATAAGTTTCATTTTTAAAAGCTCTCCGTGATTAATAATGTCATTAATAAAATTTAATGACACTAATAAGCTTATGTTAAAATAAGATTTGTCTGAAGCAGTGGCCAAATATTGAAGTTTAATTTGACATTTTAAAATATTTATATTCAAATTAAATTTTGACAAAAAATTTAGAGTTCAACTTAACCTTTTATTAAAGATTTTGATATATTTCAATATTAAACAATAAAATTTAATCAATTTTTGTTCTTATAAAAATTATTCCTCTAAGAAATTCAACATTGAAGTCATAGGATCACAATAAACTATTAGATAAAAATCGGTTTTATTTTGTTTTATAAACATGGTTACACGCCAGTTGAAATTACACCTTGTATAGTTATGGTGTTAGTGAAACTATGACATTATTTTGGTAATTAAGTAAAGTTTGACATTGTAGTATGTTTATAGGGTGGTTTGAGAGGGGATTAAGGGTTATGTTTGAGCCATAAGGATTTAGTAGTTGTGCCTTTACATTACAAAGCTAATTGTCGCAAATGTTAATTACGGGAGCATAAAGCTCCAGATAAAATTGCTTAAGTTTGAGAACATTAGGAGATGGTTAAGTCAGTCAAAGAATAGGTAACGATAAGTTTTGCCATGTATTAACCCCTCTATAAATTAGTGAGAATGTTGGGACTAAAGTGGGACTTCGGATTTTAGTGTATATAACACATACATTGCATTATAATTAAATAAAATAAAATAAAAGTGCGTTTTAGTATTTATCAGACTAGGCTTGAACGGATCACTGTGGCTACTTTGAAGGGAACTCCCTTTAAAGTACAACTGAATAAAATAAAATAATCAAAGTCCTCGTAAATAGCCAAGCTTACGTTTGTCAAAACTTAACCCACGACCTTTCTTTTGTGATAGTTCATAAATAACTCTTTTTAATTTTAAATGTCTCACTCACTCTCATGTTCAAACATTTCACTCTCTTTTAATGCACAGATGTTTCTACAAGTAAATTGAAATAAATGGTTAATAAAAAAATTATAAAATCAACCTTTTGTTAAACTATGCTCATAATAAACAATATAAAGGACTTCAGACAGTTCCTACTCGAATCACTTTATAAAGAATATACAAGAAATCCCTGATTAAAACTCTTTAAAAATGATAATTTCTTTTAAAATTCACAAACTCTTTCTAAGCCATTTAAATTGCTAACTCTACTAAGATCATGAAGAATATGATTTTGGAACATGCCACATTGTGTTACCACATCACTGACGAACTTTCTATGTATGAAAGAAGTATTCTAACTTTCTAAGTTTTATCCAAGCACACTTATAGTGTAATCTCAATGTTCCATGAATAAGTTAAGATAATTCAAGTTATTGTATAATAAACCTTGTAGATTTCATACCTCTAGACTTCTTCGTTAAAGTCAAATGCTTTCATATACCCTCAGACTAGGTACGACTTAAATGCACTAATTTCGCATTCAATCTCACCCATGTTAAAGATTTCTACCCATGCACACTAAACATGCCAACTCTTGCCCACTTTAGGTTTTTACTAATATTAATAAACATGTTTTCTAATAAATACTCATACGTTTGTTTAAGTATCTTTATACTTTAGTAGATCGATTATTTCCTTTATATGGAAAAACAAAATGTGTGCTAATTTTTCACATTATATTAATGTCTAGTCTTAGTAAAACAATGACTAGGAATATTTAAGGATAATACATAAATGCAATATGAATCTCATAATTATAATTTCATTTACGATTTATAATTATCCCATGAACTTTATCATATACATCTACATATGTATAAGATAAAGAATGTTTTAAACTATTTTTCACTAAATTACAACTAAATGATTTGTTGTAGAGCATAAACTAACAAAAAATCTCTATATGCTCCCCTTAGTGATATGTCACAAAGTTGATATTGATCATGCTTGTTGCAAATTTAGTTCTATCCGGACCCTAACAGGAGTGGTTCTTTGGGCACGGGAATCTTTTGACGGAGAGAATGGACAGTATTTAAGCCATAATATTTTGTGGTACTTGGATGGTGGTATTTCATAAGAAATACTTATGCCACCAGAGTGAGCCTTAGCAGCCATGTAGTAGGAGTTCTTGGGACTTTGGTTGGCATGTAATAAAACATCTATTTTTTGTCTAAGAGATATTGCAAAACAATTTTGGCTGAGAAGAAGAGAATGGTGTTCATGGCAGCATTTACCAGACGGAGTAGATAGGCCATGCCTCGCAGAGCATTTCGCTTGAAAGTTTCTGAATTTGAATGAAGATTATGTTCTGCTTAACAATTAATATCATCATGACTGAAAATGTCCTCAACAATAAAACTACGTGATTAAAGGTAATTAAGTTCTTTTTCACACACAAAAAATGCATCACGAGCAATGTCAAACTTTAATTCTCATTTTTTAAAATATTTCCATTAATTACATTTTATTTTCATTACCAATTTGATTATTTATTCTTTTATTATTTTTATATCTTAATGCTTTCTTTATTATGAATATGTAATGGTTTTAAATATTTTAGATTTATTCAAGTTAAAATCATCAATTATATTTAAAATAAAATAAAATGTTTAAATACTTATCTTTTTACATTCTTAAAACTAACATTTTTATAATTCTTATATTTCTAGTTTTCTTAACCTCCCAAAATTACATCCAAACAAGCACGAAGTCAAATACTTTCCTTCAATAGTCGAGAGTATGTTTTAAATGGGAGGAATATCCAGGTTATGGGATGTTTCTGAAGGAAAAGATGAAAAGAGACTTATGGCCTCAGAATAAGCATAAACCTCGATAAAAAGCTAAAAGAAAAGTTGAAATGTAAAACTTTAAGGACTTTCTGTGGCCGACTTTGACCGTTGAAAGAGTTCCCTTTTCATGACAATTGCCTAGAAAGATGCCTCCTTTTGGCTCTATATATCTGGCTTATAGTTGAGAAAGAGAACCTTATGCCATTGCTTTTGCTGAGAACCTGGTACTTCGGATCCTAACGCGTAAGCGTATTTTAAATATGTCATTTAGAGAAGAACATATTATGAGAGTGTATATAGATTTACTACATATTGTGTTTGATCCTTGAAACAAAGCTTAAATGTCTTCCTTCCTTAAATTATGATGAAATTTAAAATCTGTGGGATTGTGAGAATTTTATAAAATAAATAAACCCAATCATGCTTGTGTACAATGAATTTTTTTTTTGTTTTAATAAAGATATTGAACTAAATATTACACTTTTGTAAAGTCATGCTTTATGAGATGATCATATAAATGTTATTATCAATTCCAAATAGAAGGGCTCGTTTGGTAAATAACTAATAAATCAAGTAATAGGGCTCGTTTAGTAAACAACTAATAAATTATCTTTTAGCTGATTGACCCAAATCAGCTGGTTGACTTTACAAAAATAGCTATTAAATTTGTTTGGTTATGAGCTAGTTGGGTTGCTTGATTCAACCCAACCAATTGATTTTTTAGAAGCTCCTCCATAGGAGCGTTTAGTGTAATCAGCTTCAGCTGATAGCTTTTTAGTTTAATGTCGATTTTGCCCTCATTTTCTCTTTACTCTTGACCATCTTATTTCTTGTTTTCTCTATAATCTTCTTCATCTCCTTAGCTCTTTCCTGCATATCTCACATCTCTTAACTCTCACATCTCCACCATATCACCACTCGTCGGTTTACGGATATGTTTGCAAATCTTTGTAGCTTGCATAAGAATTAGAACGGTGCTTATAATAAAGTTCATGAGAAACCGGATCTTCAAAAGATAGGTAATCAACAAGGTAAGCACCAGATCTTAGACGACATCTTTAGAGAGTCAAATCTTAGACAACAGATCATACTCTTTTGTTTCTCTTTCCTTATTTCCATTTCCCCTTATATTTTACACCTTTCTTTCTTTTCGTTCAGATTTACATCACGCTTTTCTGGTGTTCAACAGTTTTTGAAAATCTTTGTTCAATTTGTTTTACAACTTCTTCCAAGGGATTATTCATTCAGGTGTGTTTTATACGATCCCACTCTCACAAGTTTAAGCTTTTTATTGTTCTTCTTCTTTTTCGATCTTGCTCACCATAGAATTATAGATAGAACTATGCCCAAATGTTCTTATGCTCATTCATTAAATCTCCCATGTCTAATTACGAAACATCATTTCTTTAAACATTTGTGCTATTATGAATATGTTCGGGGAACAATTTTGACAGTTGATGATCTCTAGTTTTTTAATAACTACATCTTTTTTTGTAAGCATTTTCATAAGGATCCTGAAGTTAACATCCTTTTTTCTCAAGCAAAAGAGTCTAATCTTCTTGTGCAGAATAAGACACTTTATGGTGATAAAGAGCAGTTATCACGGGTGAGTTATGGGGATTGTCTAAAGTCTAAGTTGTTGTCTTCGTTGAAAAGTTTAATATCTATAACGTTTAGAAGTGCATGAAAACCCTGAATAATGAATAAAAAACTAGGGCCGACATATGTACAATGTATGAAGTTCGTGCCCATGACTGTCATCTTCCGTATTATGTGAAGAGCTATACCCTTTACATTAACTGGGGGGCAAATGCCATTGCTTATTTTAGTCATGTGTTTGAGAATGAGAAAGTTTGGTCAATGCAAATGGATTTCCCATCTCTTGTCCTGAAGTATGTTTGGGCCTAGTTACCACATTTGTGTGGCAGGTGCTTGTGTTTGACATTATTTACTATTTAAGTCCACTCTTAAAATTTTGACACACTGTTTTATGATTGTTGTGCCTCATCAAATGCTGCTAAATGATCAACCCTACCAAAGGACACCTCTTGTACCTAGCCAAACTAGTCTTAGATCAACAATTAACTTCTTTAAAATAAATTGTTGTCACTAAATAGGGTTTAGATTCAGGTATCTATTAACAAAACATAAAGACTGAAAAAAGTTATGGCTCTATTTAAGAATACTTGAAGTTGTTCATTAAATGACTCATTTTCTTTGTAGTTTGTTTATATTTTTTGTAATCTTGAGAATGCAATTGATATATTAAGTTTTACCTTAATTTTGTGAAAGTGTTATGGAGCTTTGTAGAAGTTAGAATCTCTAAAATCTTGTATGGTATAACTCATACGAGATCTTGAGTTATACACTACTAAATGAATGGTATTTTTCTCAAAAAAGTATCTTAGTGAAAAAGCTACTCATTTTTATAATCAATTGCTCATCGTAGCTTCCTACATCTTTAGGGATTATCTTTAGCAAAAAGGTCAGTCAGATAGAAATTATAGTGGCCTATTATATATCAAAAGAAAGAGAGACCAACAACATTTCATTTGGTATGATATTCTTGTACCAACTTCTTACTTGTTTCTTTTATGTCGTGTCTATGTTGATTCCAATTTTGCTTTTGCTTAATCAATTTATGTAGCAGATGATACATCAAAAGTAGCTGTAATGTGTAGGGGACGCTTCAAGCTAACTTCAGTCGATCTCAATCCCAAGGTATTTATGGATTATTATATTGTGATCATTGGTTAACCAATGTTTGCAGTTTATTATTGACTAAGAAACCAATTATAGAGTTTTGTTTCGACATATGTACAATAGTTGTCTTATTGCATGTTGAGCAAGGTATAGTTTATCATAATTAAGTTGCAATTAGGCATTTTTACCATTGTTTCATCAATATTTTTACTGAGAAGTAACTTTCAAAATTAGTTATTGTGAACTAAAACTAAAGGACATATGTTTCCCATTTACAGTGGTTAAGTATCTTGATCAATGGTTTTTTCATGTATTGGAAAGTAGAAGCATGCTCATTCATGTGTGTTTTTACTATCGTCTACTCAACTACTCAGATGATTCATTTCTAGTGGTTGTTTTGATGATTTTGCAAGTCAGGTTTGGGTAAAGTGGGAGCAGAAATGCCGGTCCACTCACCACAACCTAACAGATAACTTATCCTGCAATCTTTCCTTAGAACTATATATTGATTTTACAAAACATTTTTTAATAATATTCACAAGTTATCTAACTATAACTATATTGTAAATATCTGTCTGTTATAATTATCTAGTTTATCCTACAAACTATCTAGTTGTAGCTATTTATTGATTTAACGAAACATCAGTGCCTGTAGTTCCTCTTTGGGACTAGTATGAAACTAAATATGAGATTTAATGAAAGTATATCTGAGATTGATTTAGTTTCATTAAATGAAGTCTGATAATAGTTGAGATAAATATGGATTTGTTGCAGTCTTTATTGTGTCAACGAAGTATGTTGTAGAAAGCTGCATTAATTTCGTAGGGGTTGTAGCCACTCTTTGTATTTATTGCATTTAACTCCATTTATTACTCATAACTACCCCACCGTCTCTTTTTCACCTTTAAAATAGAAAAGCTCAAGACAATTATTACTTGTTAGTCTTTACAACTTGTTTTTTCCCAGTCATCAGGTTGTTTGGAATCATCAAATTGGGCAAAATACTTCACTGTCTCCCATATATAAGGTACAAATTGCTTTTATTTAATGTTATTGCTTTTTTAGAAATTATGTCTTATTATTCTCGCAAGTGTGACATAACATGCTATGTTTGGTGGCCTATTTTTGTTCCACTAATCATGTAGAGTCTTTACAGGTTGTAAAGACTATTCTTCCTTGAACATGTGTTAGTCACCATTATTAGTTGTTCTCATTCATCATCGTTAGTTGTTCCTTACTAGTAGTTTTCATTAGGTTATATGGCTTATATTATTTGGTATGTTGTAGAAATAGAATGAATGACGATGAACAGATTGAGTCGGAGAATTGTGATTTGATAATGGCTACAGGAGATTGAAAGAAGAAATAAAAAACAAAGAAGAAAAAAGTGATATAATGTCTGTAATCATAATCTTCCTCTATAAATTTATGTTTCTGAAATGTTATAAAAATTTAAACATTTTTAATATTATTAATTATTTAATAGTTCTTTTGTTACCAAAATGAAGTAGTATTTTCTTAAATTATTATATAATCACTCTGCTAAATATAGTCTTCAAGAAAGATATAAAGCAAAGTAATATATTTCTACTACTTGTTTTTGAAAGGTTTATCTTTACATAATATGTATGATGAATAGAAATCTCAAATAAGTATCGTATATGTCAAATTTCAGTGGTTTGTCCTTAAGCATGGTAAACATTCTATAACAAGAATGTATTAAGGAGAAAAATTGTATCAAGAGGTAACCTAAGTAGATATCAAGAGATATTCATAGTGTGCGCTTGTTTAGTACCAAATAATGGATTATAAAGAAACTCATGATATATGTTCTCGAACTTTAGGGAATGAGCCAAATGATCAGCGTATATCAGTTATCCTTAATTTTTGTTGACGTACGTTATTGATGGAATTGTACAAAATTAAGATTCATTTTGCAAATAGTTTATTCTTCTCCAAATCTTGTTAAGATGGTTTCAGAATCATGCATTAAAACTTGATTATTTAATACTTATAAATTTATATTTATCTTTTTCTAATATTATTTAATTATTTAATGCTTCTTTTGTTACCAAAATATAGCATTATTTTCTTAAATTATTATATATAAACAAACAATAATTTCATAAAAAATATTTAATAAATTTCTTATTCACAGTAAATATGCAACTTTAAAAGGAAACGTTCACACCAATATTTTTTATTTAACACGCACTCATGTTTATGAAATGTTATCTTAAACTTATCAAATTTAGTGAATAGAAAAGTATCATTATTTTTTATAATAGCCTTGTTAATTTAGAACTCTCTTCTATCATTCCACCGAAACCTAACTTGTAACCATTTTATTTTATCCCTAACTCTCTCTTTTCTCTCTTTTCTATTTTCATGTTTAAGAAGTTTTTCTCTAGATTTTTTATTCTTCTCCAAATCTTCTTGAGATGGTTTCATAATCATGCATTAAAACTTGATTATTTAATATTTAAAATTTTATATTTATCTTTTTCTAATATTATTTAATTATTTAATAGTTCTTTTATTGGAATAGTCTAATTCAAGTTAGTTAAACTAATGAAGTAGTGAAACAAATTGCAATTTGATTAACTAGCATATAATCTTTGTCATCTTATATGGTTAGATGGCATCATCCTAAAAAGGAAACTGTAACACCCTACTCTCATCTAACACATGCACATGCACCCTTCGGTCACACATGCACATGCCTGACAAAAATCACGTGTTAATTATTTCACCTTCACTTTATCACATGGCATCATAATTAAAATAAAAAAGACATATTTTTCTAAAATCAAAATTTGCTAATTTTATTTCACAAACCATAATTTACAATGTAGCATTTTGTTCAATATCATATTTACACAACATCATCCTATGAGCATCAACAACTCAGTCTATACAGCATGCTACATAAATGAGGAATTACAACATATAACATAAATCATTTTTTCAGTCTTAACTGACCGACTTTTGAGTCATATTTAAACTCCAAAAGTTGTACAAAATTGCTTCTATGTAGTCTTAGAAGCTAGGGCTTCTAAGACGTCTCTCTCTCGAACCTGAAATCGTCAACGTTGCAATTTTGATGAGTTTTACGAACTCAGTATAGTAACCATCTTTAGTGTTTCACTCATGTAATAAAACACAATCAGTCATAAACATATTGTCACATAGTTCATATCAACTTGATTAGCATCAAGTTCTATCATAAACAAATTATATTTCAGTCAAACAATTCAATCAACCAATCGCTTTATTACATTTGAATAAAACACAATCATTGGTTTAATACGATGTATTCAAACATGTAATATTCTTACAGCTTTGCAAATCATTCAATGAATTCAAATCATATGTGAATGCTATATGTATGATACTCACATTCTTTTTTTTTACATTGTTGTCACTGTGTGCTTTTTCACTGTCCCGTACACATTGTAGATACCAAGCTCTTTATACTGTCCCTTATCCGTTGTGAATACAGGGCTCATTGATCACAACGATCCTTAGGCTCTAACCATATATGTTTGAGCTTTAAGCTCTTTTTAGTAGCAGTCTCAGTCAGTAACAACATGAATCACAACTACCTTTATATTACATGTATTGAAATGAAATGCATGCCACAATTCAGCCAATATAGTCAATCACTTTCATTCACATTATCTCCGTCAATATAGTTAGTCATAACATTTAGTCACTTTCAGTAGAGAATCATTTAGGCAGTCTCATTCACATACAAGTAGCACTTCCAATGATATTCACATGCTCAAATGTCTCAGATAGGTATTGTCTAGAATTCAGTACACAATCGGTACAAATTCATCATATATCACTGCTTATGTAATTGAGTAAACACATGTATAAATGAATCATGTATCATGTAAGTGCAATGACAAATGCTCAGGTATATTTATGTAACAAATTGATGCACTCCAATTTTGCCAAAATTCACACACTCATTCACTATTCCAGTTTTTGCTGAAAGCGCCTCATTTAGGTCAACTTCGCATAATCAATAAGATCAAGAAAATGATGTATTTCTGTAACATTTTCTTCCACAAATTTGTTTATCTGTGTCTTAAGTTTCTAATGACATCAAAATTATACAATTTGGTTCATTATTCTATGAATTATGCTCAAAATATCATAGACTAAGTATATTTGAAATTTTGGTTAGAGCATGATCATGCATTCAAGTTGTACAACCCATATCTCTCAATTACTATATCTAAAAATTACCAACTTTATATCAATTGAAACCTAAGAGAATAAGCTATAACTTTTATGAAGACATTTTTTTTCTGATTCACCCTACATCAATACAGTTTATTCGATAACATTAGGATATGATTTATGTCATTGATAGTGCTACAACCTAAGTCAATACTCACTTTCAAGCTAAATTTCAAGACCCTTACGAACAAAATCTAAATTCAATTGCTTTTAACATTTGTAGCCAAATGTTTCTTATTTATTTTAAATTAAAAACCATCTCATTTAGAGCTCTACAAATCAAGTTATAATTAAAATACCAAAGCACGTTCAATATAATATCTCCAGTTCATAACATTCCAATACATACCTTTCCTTTGATTCAATCAATCTTTTTCCAATCAATTCAGATAGTTATAAAGTTTTATGAAGGAAAAAATAATGTCTTAGGAATCCATTAGTGCAAGTTTCTTGTCATTTAAACGTCAGATGACAAAGTTATGGCCAAAAAAGATCACAGGTGTTCAGGGTTGAAAACCCCTTCATGCTACAGGAGTGTCACAGCCGTATGATAGCAACGCATGCCCATGCACACTCCCTCAAAATGTCCAAAATCTTTTTTTTTTGTTATCCTCTCTTCCCACTGATTTCTTCATTCCCAAATCATATATTTTGCATTTCTATACCTAGTACAATCTCTAAACAGATCAAATGCAAGCTTATATTGTAATCATCAAAAGTCTGAGACCTCACACATGCTTTCTCTCACTACTGCGTTTCTATTCTTACTGATTATATACACTCCAAAACAAGTAGAACCTCATTCAGTGCTCTACACTTGTCTAAATCTCATACCTCTAAATTCACTTACTTCAGGTTTTAGACACTCATACAGATTCCCACATCTTCACAATCAAGAAAAACATAACAGAGCACCATGATATTTTCTGTCATACAGTGCCTCATATGGTGCCATTCTGATACTGCTATGATAATAGTTATTATATGCAAATTCAATCAATATTATGTATTAATCCTAAGCTCCCTGAAACTTTAATACACATGCTCTAAGCATATCCTCAACAGTCTTGATAGTTCTCTCACTCTGTCCATCTGTTTGAGAATGGAATGCAGTGCTGAAATTCAGCTTTGTGCCCATAGCTAATTGCAAACTCTTCCAGAATCTTGAAGTAAATATAGGATCCCTATCCGATACAATGAACACTGGAATCCTATGCAATCTAACCACTTCATTAACATACTTTTGAGCCATCTAGTCTAGTAAGTCATTCTCCCTCACTGGTAAGAAATAGGTTGATTTAGTTAATCGGTCCACTACAACCCATATAACATTATTTTGCCGCGGAGTCTTAGGCAAACTTATAATAAAATCTATAGTGATTTGTTCCCATTTTCACTCCGGAATAGGCAATGAATGTAGCTTCCCAACTGGAGCCTGATGCTTAACTTTAACTTGCTGGTAAATTAAACACTTAGCTACATAGTCAGTTACTTGTTTCTTCATCCCTAGCTACCAGAAATGTTGATTCAATGTATTATAAATCTTGGTCGTGCCAAGATACATAGCATAAGCGGTCATATGATCTTCTTCTAAAATTTCCTTTTTCAATTCATCCATATTAGGCACACACAACCTCTGTTTTAACCACAATGTTTTATCTCTCAATTCAAAGTTAGAATCTAGATTCATCTTAACTTTCTCAATCAATTTCACCATTTTAGGGTCTTTACTCTAATCTCTTCGAATTCGGTCATATAACATCGGTCTTAACTTTATTGTGGCTATCAATGTTTCTGTAATGAGAGGAAAATTTTTGTGAGGCATTCGGTGACCAACCAAATGCTTTCTTCTCTTCCCCAAAAATACACGTTACTATGTGTATCTCTTGCATGTGAGGCATGTGTCAACATGCAAGGCTGCCACATGTCACTGTTTCATTGGTCTAAGTTCTAATTCAAAGGATCCCAAAATTTCAAAAATTTCCTAAAATTTACCAAATTTTTTGAAATAATACTAATAGTCTCCAATTAAAATTTGAACGCAAATAAGTCACAATTCATATTTTAATCAATCAATCATACCCATAAAATGTCAATGAATGCGTTTACAATTATTTTAACATATCAAAAATAAATATTCACATGTTTTTAATATAAAATGATGCATGAGCATGCAATGTACTTATAATTTCTCGGAGTACACTCAATTCACTATTCTGGAGTCTAGCCATGAACTTGGGATGTTACAGAAACAAAGGAGGAAGTCAAGGGGGGAATGATATAGGCAAGATTTGTTGGCCAAAAGAAACTCTTCTTATCTTTTGTGACATTTGCAACCAACATATTGAAAGGAGTAAAGGAAAACATGGTGGAGTTAATTATCAAACATTACCATGGAAGAAGAGTTTCATAAATCAAAGAACTTACCATAGGATAAAACTAAGCTTAAAAATAAATTTGATTATATGAGAACTAGATGAAGTCTTTGGAAATAGTTGAAAGAGAAAAAAAAACGAGATTAGGATAAGATTATGACAAATGAACAATTGCTGCTAGTGAGGAGTGATGGACTTTGAAGATTAAGGTTACCCTTTTCTCCAATTTAAGTTATTTTCCTTTACTCTAATGCTAAACATTTAGTTAAATATAAGTTATTTAATTTTTTGGAAGAGAACATAAATTTTAAAACATTTAAAAAGGAAGGGCTTAAACCTAAGCTTGAATGTAAGTTAGATCAATTTTTTGGATGTTTGGCCTGAAAAGAGACTACATTTTATCCTGTGGCTGACCCTCCACAAGGACAACGAGAAGTTGAGGAAGTATATGTTCCTCTCCACCTGCTAGTCATAATGCTCATCATCAATTATTAGGCTATCATAATCATGAGAATAGAGATGAGACTAGTGGTCTAAACAATTGGGAAGAAGTGTGAAGAGAACCTACCTCAATACCTTAAGCTACACGTAATAAAGAGAGTGAGAGATGAAGATGCAAAAGGGTTTTGGAGAGTAATAGTTCACAAAGTAACAAGAGTGCAAAATTGATTCTGCTAAAAAGGTAGGAAGATCTGCAACAATGTATGAGAGGCTTGACGATATGATGCAATTGATTCAAGAGAGACAGAGTGCAACAATGGATATGAATAGATCCATTACGAAAATTTTGGACATGATGAATATTGGTACATAATAAAGTATAGGTGTTGGTGTGTCACATCATGATATTACGAATGCTTTCGAAAAATTATGTATTTTTCCTAATTTAGAGACTAGTACTCCTGAATCTTACTTTGCTTGCAAGTTGACTGAAGATCCGCAAAGAAGGTCCATTTTGTTGGTTTATTAGATGATACAAAGAGAGTTAAATACATAAAGTTTATGTATGAGTATAACAAATATAAAAAACATTAAACATAGTTTCCATCTATCTATTAATATGTTTGGTTTATTTGTGCACTTATGTTGATGTGGTGTGTTTTAAGGCATTATGAACTAGTTAACTTATTTTATTATATTATGTTATCTTGTTGGTAATATATAATTTTATTATATGTTATGTTATTTATTTCTTTATATTTAGACATATAAGTGTCTTGTTTATTTACAATATAGTTTTACTTATTGATTTGTAGGTATGGATGTTAATGTCATGCAAATTATACATCTTCTGCAAATGAAGCAATTTTTGGATAATGAGAATGAGTTTTGAGATTCGATGGCTTATATAGCGGGTTACATAAGTGTGTATTTTTTAACCACATATAGAAAAAACCATACATGACTTCTTATCAAACAGGAGAACTATGGATGAATGAATTATTGAATGGTCATAAAAATAGTGTTTTAATATATTTACGATTAATCAAAATACATTTCTTCAATTATGTATGGTTTTGGAAAATAATTATGGTTTGAGACCTTCGAATAAGATGTCTATTTTGGAGAAAGTCGATTTATTCGTATGTCCTAAGTAAAGATTCCTCTAATAGAGATACCCAAAAGCGCTTTCAACATTCTAGTGAAACTGAGAGTAGAGTTTTTAAAGAAGTTTTGACTGCTATCGATGTATTTTCAAAGGATATATTCCTACCAAAATATCCTGAATTCAAGCACATTCCACCACAAATTGTTAATGATGCTAGATATATGCCACATTTTAAGGTAATTGAATATGTTCTTGTACCCCCTTCATTATATTTTCCATTGAAAAATGTTTGTTTTTATCATCTTATGATTATTGTTTTATATTATGATTGCATTAGAGCTATTGATGGTACACATATAGCGATAGTTTTTACAGAAGAGGATCAAATGAGATATAAAGGACAAAAAGGAATAACAACAACAAATATATTGGCAACATGTGACTTTAACTTACTATTTACATATGTTTTAGTAGGTTAGGAGGGATCAGCACACAATTCTCGTATTTTCCTTGATACAATCAGTAATATGAGACTTAAATTTTCAAAACCACCGATAGGTAATTTTAAGATTTGTAGGCTTTGTTATTTATAATTTAAACTTTTATGATATCATTTATACTAATTATATTGCTTCTATGGAAACTTAGGTAAATATTACTTTGTTGATAAAGGCTATCCGAAAAGAGAAGGATATTTGACACCTTACCCAAAGACAAGGTATCATTAATCAGAGTTTTGTGGTGCAAATCCAAAAGGATCTCAATAAGTTTTTAATAGAGCTCATTTATCATTGAGAAGTTATATTGAGAGGGCTTTCGGTATTCTTAAGGCTCGATGGAAGATATTGGAGAAAATGCCTAAGTATTCATTAATAGATTAAGATAGAATAATTTGTGCAGCATTTGCATTGCATAACTATATTAGAAGAAGTACAATTGGCAACCCAACTTTTAGCATTATCGATCAAGATCCTGAATTTATATCTTCAGATGTATTTCAAGATATTAAAGTTAACTCTATACCAGAAGACATTGAAAAATAGAGAACTCAGGAGACGACAACTATTCGTGATAATATTGCTTTTAGTTTAATGGCAATTAAACGTCGTTATTAAATTGTTATAAACCTTTGCTTTAAAGGATGATGTTCATTTCTTTTGCTATATTTGAATTGTGTTGTTAAACTTTATTTGGAGTGTTATATTTTATGTTTAGATGTATCATCATCATCATGGTCATCGTCATTATTATTATTATTATTATTATTATTATTATTATTATTATTATTATTATTATTATTATTAGAGTTATAAACTTAATTTTTGTGGAATTAAAATTCTAAATTCTAAATTCTTATAAGAATATTCAACAATATACTAAGATATATAATATTAATACTTTTATAATTTTTTTAAAAAATAATGTCCTCATAAGTTATTTTATACATAAACAGCTAATTTTACCAAACATCTCTAATAAATAGCTAATACAATCCACTAATTAAATCAGCTGATAAATCAATTATTAACCAACAGATAAAATCTACTAACAATTAATGCATTTTGCTAATATTGTATAAAACTTTTGCCGTATCCCGAGTGGACTTATAGCATGAATATTTAGGGGTCGGTTGGTGCGTATAGGAAAATAGTAATAGGAATGAGAATAAATATAATGAGGAATGAGAATAGATATTATCATTATAATTATGATAGTTGGTTAAAAAAAATATTATCATTACCATTGTAGTGGTTGGTTCGTAAAAAATATTTCGAAATAAAATTTAATTATATTTAAATTAATTAATTAATTATATTTAAATTAATTAATTACAATATATTAATTAATTAAAATATTGTAATTAATTGTTTAATTAATAAATGAATTATATTTAAATTGATTAATTACAATATTTTAATTAATAAATTAATTATATTGTAATTAATTAATAATATTATTAGTTAAAGACCAAACCTTACTGAACCAAAAAAAATCACACACAGTTTTTAGTAGGGATGGCAATTGTACCTGAACTCGATGGGTACCCGATAAAATTATCCGAACGGAGGCGAGTATGGGGAGCAAATTTTTACTCGTGGGGCGGGTATGGGGGGTTAGCAAAATACCCGTCGGGTATCGGGGCAGGTATGGGGATACCACCCCCATACCCGTTTACCCGTTATATAGTAATTACAATTTTGTCATTATATATATATACATACAAACCCAGCAATTAAATAA
>JANJEY010000234.1:25560346-25575658 GCA_024703695.1 Erythroxylum cataractarum | reverse complement strand
ATAATAATAATAATAATAATAATAATAATAATAATAATAATAATAATAATAATAATAATAATAAGTTTATTAGAAATATCAACCAAACAGGTTTTTATTTTCAATTTTTATGTTACAAATCTCAACCAAATAGGTTTTCATTTTTTTAAGAAAAAAAAAACAGAAACCAAAAACAGGAAATAGAAACTAAAAACAACAACAGAAAAACAGAAGTGGAACCAAACGGGTAGACATTTGATTTTCACTATTTTAGGTTTATATTTAAACGTTTTCCAAATGTTAGGCGTTTATTTGTACACTTTGAAAATTTAGGGTTAAATTTGTTGATTAGTGTAAATAGTAGGGTCAAAAGTGGTCATGAAAATTTATAAACTTACTTTTAAAACATTTTAGTAAAATACGATTTATTAAAAAATTAAGCATAAAAATATTTGCATAAATGAGAAATACTTGAAGGGTGTTCGAAGAAAATTCACAAGAAAATAATCTAGTTTTAAGATTTCATCAATCAATTCCTTGATTCAAACGTATTTATAACATCTTTTTGCCAAAATTATCTTCTGTGCATTGATTAAAAATTCATATATATGTTACATGTTTCCAATGTTTAAATAATATAAAATATACTAAGTTACTAAATATTTTAATCACAAAAGTTACTAATTTTATAAATGTTGAGAATATAACACCTTCTTTGATTATCTAAAATTTTAGTATAATTAATTTAATACTATTTAAACAAAATAACTAAGAATAGTAGACATGTGTAAGGACATGCTATTAGTAATAGCTTAGTCACAATTTTATTGCTGTTTTCATTTCAATCAATTAAAGGCCATAATTAATTAATTAATTGAAAATCCAAACACTCATGAACTTAAAACTTCCAACCCTCATCAAATAAAAATTTTAAGTTCAAGTACATTTTTATAAAAATAAAATTATGCAAGTATTCACTTTAAATACACCATATAAAAATTATGCACCCTACATGTTTAAGTCAATTCTATACTTTTGAAAATATTTAACGAAATACACTTTTCCAAAAATTGAAGAGAATATAAACAAAAATTTTGAACTTTGGAATACTTAGCTAATACCAAGTAAATTAGTAAAATTTTAATATTTTGACAATTGGGTATTAACTCTAAAATAAATAGATATGTAGGTTTGACAATAAGGTAGCGTCATAATTTATTTATTTTTAATTTAAAATTTAAAATTAATATTATTTTATTATAAATTATATCATTTTACTTCGAATTTTAGGTTTAACTAATTCAGATAATCCAAACCCGATCACATGATTATGATCTTTGCACTCATTTTTTTACCGCATCCACGTTCCATTTTTACCTGGTTTTGAAGGCTTGAAGGTTTGTTGTATTAAAATATAAATCATGTTTTAATATTTTAGAGTGTTTAAATGATTATTAATATTTTTAAAACGTTTAATTTAAACTAAAAAAAGATAGAACCATTATATCTCCATCAATTATATGTAGTATTATTATTATTATTTTTTAATTTCTACGTGGATCTTACTATATCTTACTCCTTTTATGTAAAAATAGGTGCCTGTATAATTTATTTAAACTTAAATTAATATTGAACTTATCATTCTTAATTTTTGATCGTATAATAAAGACTAATTAAAGCTAAAGACCTTAATTTAACTAAAATAGTCCAACTTACCCTTAATTAAACTAATTTTAATCTAAGCTAATAACCTTGGTGACTATTATTATTGGTTTTAATATTGAGATTCTCTATTTTTCCATTTCATTCTAATATTTTTTTAATTCTTCTTGTTATTATTTCTAGACAACAAAATTGCTATAAAAGTCAGATCCTGACTACTCTATGAGTTGTACCAGCCTTTTTGATCCAGTAATGTTATTGATGGAGGGTTAGGACTTGACTGTGATCCAATATTTAGGTTTGGGTCAAGATCGGATTCATCATTATCGGTGATTGTTAGCTCATTATTGACAATTCTTATAAGTTGCAATTGGTCATTCATATCACAAATCCCAAATCTTACACAAAACCAAATTCCCCACCCCGAGATATAGAAAAGTCACTATTGTCTAAGCTTCTAAGTCTTGGTTTGGTTTGACTGTTTATTTATTGTCGTCTTTTCATGTCTACAAATTCTTATACTTGCCATTCGGAGTCACCCTGCCTTCACTATCCAGGCCTCTCCCACCTGAATTCCTTAGTCTAAAACCATTAGCATTCAACTACTACCACCGCCCAAATAACTATGGAAGAAATGTGGATACAAACTTAGTGTTGCGAATAGCTTGTTTAATATTGATTTAAGTGTAATTAAAATACACAGGAAATTGTTTCAACTCCTCACTTAAGGCTCTCTCTTTTAAGAGGTCTTGAGTTCGAGTTACGCCAAAGGAAGAGAAATAGGAAATTTTCCGACTGATGATCCTCTAGTCCCTTGGGCAAAGTTCCTTGATAAAATAAATTACGGACGCCTCGCTTCTAACGACAATGTGAGAGTTGGAGCTACTAGTGAACTTGGGGCTGATAGAAACATGATGTTGAGCGGGAGGAGGTTAGTGATCAATCATCAGCTGAACAATTAAATATGTGAAGACTCGTTGTGAACATAAATGTATAAGCTACGTAAGAACATGAAGGATCTTAGAATTCCAAGTTTACATCCTTTATAACTTTTAGGAGCTTATGATTAGTTCGGCTAAGCCAAAGATACCTAATATAATCCTGAACAAAAATAAATGTCTTATATTATTACGTGAAAATCATATCGTACAATTGGACGCACGTAGACATTAAAAAAATAAAAATATAGTGTCACGTTAATACTAATATATCACATGATTAATAGAGAAATAATCTTATTAAGTGTTCCATCATTTTAGAATTTAAATTGGGAAAGCCTTAAAATATCAGACCCTAACTTGTATTTTAATAAATATATTAAGATTAAAAATATACTTTTTAGACTTTCGAATATAATATTTAACTTATATTTTAATATAAAATTAAGATTTAAAAATGCATTTTTACTTCT
Organism: Erythroxylum cataractarum; assembly: GCA_024703695.1. Classification (NCBI taxonomy): domain Eukaryota; kingdom Viridiplantae; phylum Streptophyta; class Magnoliopsida; order Malpighiales; family Erythroxylaceae; genus Erythroxylum; species Erythroxylum cataractarum. The sequence goes on along the minus strand of JANJEY010000234.1, from coordinate 25,572,606 downwards.
TCATATATACTCAATCTATTTTTAGGCTTGCAGAGTATGATATTAATTTTTATTGTTCCAATTTAAATATGTCTCCATTTTTGAATGAAGTCAGATAATAGTAGCAGTGATGTAAGCTGCTGCTATTCTCCAACTTGACCTTATGCGAAGATTAAAGAAAAAAAGGGGGGTATCATCACTTCTTTACTTAATGTAACGCCAAATGATAAATCCAATATATTAAAATTTATAATACATCCCAAGTTACGTAAGGTTACAGACTACGCAGGAGTCACATTTTCACAAAATTCTTCTCCCAAACTGCGCCGTATCGGTTGAGGAATGAGGCAGCGAGAGAAGATCAGTTACAAATTTTTATGAACCTTTGACTTTTACATTTCTTCATCACTTCCCCGTTCCGTTGTCCGAGGAGAAGCGAAACAAAATTTTAAAACCGGAAAACGAAAAATTGTGTGCGATTTGATCAGTGTTTGTCAAATCTGTTGCTCCTCTCTATAGTCTCTCCGCCGCTGTGTAACACTCGACGGCAGCCATCACAAAACGACACTAAAAAGACAGTAACCATCTCCTCTCTCTCCCTCTCTCTAGGGTTTAACTCTAAGTTCACACACTCTCTCTCTGTCTCTCTCTCTTCAGCCATCGATCCTACTCTTTCTCTGGCCTTGGAATTTTAGGCAAGTTATGATGTTCCCAATTGCGCTTCTCCGTCGTCTATGCTTTTTATTATTTTCCGTTAAATTAGAGTCTGATCGCATTTATTGGCAATATTAAGGAAATAGAAAGGAAAAATTTACTACGACTCTTATGTTTCTAGTTATGGGTAGTTTTGTGCGTGATTGGGATACTATATATGAGGCTTTAACTAGGAAGTGGGAATTCGTGAGGATTGGGGATTTCTACAGGAGTTGTTTTCATAATCCGTGTTAATAGATTCGTTTACCTTTTCCAATCTGTATAGTTTACAGACTGATTTTTACGGTTGATTCTTGATTATCTTTTGCGCATGATTCAATCCATTTTGGAATTTTCGATTGGTTTCCCAGCCCTTTTGACACTTTCCAACTCGGAGGTCGTTGTTATCAGTATTAGACTGATGCATGCTAGGACCGTGTGATGGCTGTTCTTTGTATGCTTAGGGATTGATTCGGTGCTTTCATTCTTGTTTTAGGGATCATAGCAATGCACCGCGTGGGCAGTGCAGGAAACACATCCAATTCGGTTCGCACGCGTAAGGAGAAGAGGCTAACATATGTGTTGACTGATGCTGATGATAGAAAGGTGAGGCTGTCTGTCAACTTTTTTTTTTAGTTTTTTTTTGGGTTGATTATCCTAGAGTTTGAAGTAAATATGCTGCTACTTTTTATGTTTGCCAATTTCTCTATTTCAAGGAGCTTATGTTGTTAGTTGGTTTACCTGTGTATTCTTTTTTTTAATCTTGTTATTATGTTCTCAATTTTTTTCTTATTTGTTCATTTGGTTGCTTATGCATTTACAAACTTTTCTACCAAATGTTTCCCTAGATTAATGTTAGGTCATGAGGTTTTACGATGCTTATTTTATGGTCAAACATTTTGAACCTGTTATAATATTATCTAAGTTCTTGTCAAATTTGTCACTAACTTAACATTTCTAAAGCAGCACTGTGCCGGCGTCAATTGTTTGGCTGTATTAAAGTCTGGGTATGATTTCATCTTCACTGGGAGTCGTGATGGCACGCTGAAGAGATGGACATTAGATATAGATTCTGCAACTTGTTCTGCAACATTTGAATCACATGTGGATTGGGTAAATCTTCAGTCTGTTGTGTTATTTTCACTATTGTGTAGTATTCCTCTAATTTGGATCTTCTGAATGTTGAAATATTTATCTTGTCCATGAAATATATATTTTAGGTGATTGCTTTATACAGAATGGTAAAGGGGCTTTTGTGTTATTTTTCACTATTCTGTAGTATTCCTCTAATTTGGATCTTTTAAATGTTGAAATATTTATCTTGTCCATTGAAATATACAGTTTAGGTGATTGCTCTGGAATTTTAGTTGGATGGTACAGTGGTTGAGCAATTTAGCTGGTATCAGAACTGAAAAGAATGCACATAATACTCTAATATTGAATGTTAGGTGCCCAGGTTCCAGAAATTTCTCTGGAGAGAAAAACTTTTTTACTTTTTGATTGGTGTGGAAAACTTTTTCAAGCTTCCTTAAATTGTGAAAATCAGTTTAGTTTGTAATTTTGTTCGCTTAGCAGTGGCTATTTGTATATAGTTGATTATAGGCTAGTTTATCTGGTTATGTAGGTAAATGATGCTGTGCTTGCTGGCGATAACACACTTGTCTCCTGCTCTTCAGACACTACCCTCAAGGTTTTCTATCTGTGATGTTATTTCTGGTTTGCAATCCTGGCTATTGATTGTCTTATTACAATTATTTTGTTACTAATTGCTGATGTTTGTTGTTTTTGATAAACCAGATGTGGAATTGCTTATCAGATGGAGCTTGTATCAGGACACTACGTCAGCATTCTGACTATGTAACTTGTCTAGCTGCAGCTGAAAAAAATGTAATTTCTATGTGAAACTTTTTGTGGATCTTATGAACTGATTGTATGAAAGGTTCCTTCCTTGCATTTGATAATGTTAAGTTTAACTATCTCTTCTGGTAGATTCACTCTTGGTGTGTGTTGGTATGATATGGTCTGATCTGATTTGTTATCAATGCCATTTCCTGACCTTCATTTAGTGTCATGCATTTTAGAGCAATATAGTTGCCTCTGGTGGCCTTGGTGGGGAGGTTTTCATATGGGATGTTGAAGCTGCTGTTGCCACGAACTCTAAGTCAAGTGATGCAGGGGAAGATGAATGCCCTAATGGTGTCAATGGTTCTAATAGTTCATTGCCTGTTACAAGTTTACGTTCAATCAGTTCAAGCAACAGCATCTCGGGTCATTCAACTCAGTCCCATGGATATGTCCCAACCACTGCCAAGGGCCATAAAGAGTCTGTTTATGCATTGGCAATGAATGACAGTGGATCAATACTTGTTTCTGGTGGGACAGAGAAGGTAACTCCGATTTTAAGTTAACACTTGCAATTTCATGTTTCTACACTTAGCAGATTTAATGTTTAGGAAAAAGAAATAAACAGAATACATTGAGACCTGATTTTCTTATCTTGTCCTGATTCGTATAGGTTGTTCGTGTTTGGGACCCGAGAAGCGGTTCAAAGACTATGAAACTAAGAGGGCATACCGATAATATTAGAGCTTTGCTTCTGGATTCTACTGGCAGGTTGGCTTAATGCACTCTTCATCTATGTCAACATCGTATGTTGATGGCAAGTTGTGTAATGGTTTAAGTCATCTCTCCTGTCCTTTTGTCTTTCTTTGCCTATGCTTGTCAGTTTCGTGTTAATTATTCTGGTTTATGTCATATGTTTTTGGCCTTTTTAGTTGCCTTTGTAGCACTCACGTTAATCTTATCTAGTATGTGATTGATCTGTGTAATGGTATCTGTAAATGCTTTCGAAAATGTTCAGATGATAACAAAAATGTCATGTTTACACTTACTATATGAAGCAAGATGTGGTTTTTAACATTAGATGTGTTTGACTTTTAGTAGCATGAATTGTGTGCAGCTTTGAATGAGGGGGAACAAAAAGGAGTGCCTTTCTATTTCTTTATCTCCTTGATGCTTTTTCTTGGAAACAATGAAATCTATGATGGTTGGATAAATGGGAACATATTGTGATCCTGGGTTGCCACATAGAGTGGAGACTGAAGAATGATCTAGCATTAAGCACCTGAATTTTTACTGTCCTATCTGATATTGACGTTGCTAATGCCAATAGATGCTGCTAGCTAAAGAGAAAATTTTGAGACATATTTAAGCCTGCAAAGGAATTGACTTAAATTGTCATTGTTTAAGTTTGCTTTATCACTTTGGTGAACACAGGAATTTTAGTGTATATTTTATTTTAACCCTATTACAGTTTAAAATGGTAATTGAAATACTACATGGATTATTACTCCTCTGCAAAATGATGCTAACTGAAAATATAAGCAAAAGGAGTTCAATAACAGTTTTCTGAGTTTAGGAAGATTCCTGGTCTCATTGGTACAGCCGATCTTTTTGGTTGTCTTGTCAGTTTCTGTGATTGAAGCTAAAAATGGCTTCTTGAATAACATTTTGCAGGTTTTGCTTATCTGGGTCCTCTGATTCAATGATCAGGTGTATATTTTGGAACTACCTTCTTACTGTAATGTATCTATCTTTGTTTCAACAAAAGAGAAGACCAAAATCTTTATTGATTCATGTTGTAGATTATGGGATCTTGGTCAGCAACGATGTGTGCATTCGTATGCAGTGCATACGGATTCAGTTTGGGCACTTGCTAGCACACCAACATTTAGTCATGTTTATAGTGGTGGGAGGGACTCTTCTGTAAGTATAATCTTTTCCAAACATAATGAATGCAAAAACCTTTCTGCAACATGTTATTCCGTTTCTTACAGTTTTTGCTCGAGTGGTCAAAATTTTGATACTCATTCTGTTTATACCTTCAGTTATACTTGACAGACTTGTTAACAAGGGAGAGTATTTTACTTTGCACAAAGGAGCATCCTATTCTTCAGTTGGCACTACATGATGAAAGCATATGGGTTGCAACAACAGATTCTTCAGTTAACAGGTGGCCTGCTGAAGGGCAGAGTCCACAGAAGGTCTTTCAGAAAGGGTGTTCTTTCTTGGCTGGAAACCTTTCTTTCGCCAGGACAAGGGTTTCCTTGGAAGGATCTACACCAGTAAGTATTTATTATGGTAGTATTATTTGAAAGTGAGGCTGCAGTGTGCCATTTTTACCTTTTTATTAACTGATCCAGATAAGTATATCTATACTTCATTCACACATTTAGCATCTGTTCAAATAATCGATGGAGGGGAAAATTTTTCCAAAATTCTTGATACTTTTAAGTCTATTTATTGGTAATTTATCCCCACACCCTCAGCTACTAGCCACAAAGATATTTTATTTTGATGATGAAGTTATATGATGAGGGTTCATTCTTGTCAAGTAAAAATTGTTTGTTAGTGGCTCACTTTCTCCCTTGCATATGATTGGTTGGCATACTTTTGTTGTAGGTTCCTGTATATAAAGAACCAACATTAACCATCCAAGGAACTCCAGCAATAGTGCAGCATGAAATATTAAATAATAGAAGGCATGTTTTGACAAAGGTAAGAATTGCTCTTTTGCCTTCATGCATGAGTTCTGATATATTTCGAAGCTGATGCCTATAGATGACTTACTTCTAATACCTATCTGGTAGGATACTGATGGCTCAGTGAAGCTGTGGGAGATTACAAGGGGTGTTGTAATTGAGGACTATGGAAAGGTTACCATCTAAACGTCCTTCTGCTTTTCCGTTCTTGAGAGTGCTATGACTATGTTTTTGGAATTATAGTGTCATTGGGTTTCTGGGGATAATAATAGCTATGTATGTATTCTTAGTTTCAGGTTTGTTATAACAATGCTACTTTTAATGCTCATAATTCACGTATTTTCTTCCTTCAGGTCTCATTTGAGGATAAGAAGGAACAATTGTTTGAAATGGTACATGTCGAATCACTGAGAATAATCTAAAATGGGTTCTTTGACTAGGATGCTCTGTTAACTACCGATTATCTTAATGGTTTAGGTGAGTATTCCTGCATGGTTCACTGTGGATACCAGGCTTGGAAGCTTGTCTGTTCATTTGGATACACCACAATGTTTTTCTGCGGAGATGTATTCTGCAGACCTCAACATTTCTGGGAAACCTGAGGATGATAAGGTAAATCAGTAAAACCCTTTGCCAGAGCTCAAGGATTTGACCGAACTTCTGTAGGGAATGTCAAGGGGTGTAAAAATCCTTCCATTTTGTTTTGTTAGATATATATTGTTCTTAGGTAGGAATGAATAGCCTTAAAAGGTGGAAATTTGAGAGAAATTCCTGGGATGCCCTTTGAATTTGATTCATGAGATTTTTACCCGAAGAATAAAAGAAATGGGACAGACTTCCTAACATCATAGTTATAGTGCCCAAGGACTGGAGCTGATATCTGTAAGTGCTGTCTCCAGTGAGTGTAGACCATGAAGCTTAGGTTTTATTGTCTAAGCTCTGTAATTTTGTATTCTTGTTACACATGGATTTGCATATTAATGTCTGCCTGCATATTTATGTATGGTCCTCTGAAGTGCTTTATTGCAACATTTTGATTTTGAATCAGAATTGTGCCTCAATTTTATTTGAACTACCTACCGAATTGGCTCAATGTTCATAGGTGAATCTAGCTCGTGAAACACTTAAAGGCTTATTGGCTCATTGGTTAGTCAAAAGAAAACAAAGACTTGGAACGCAAGTTTCTGCTAATGGGGATTTATTAGTTGGAAAGGAAATTCCTCCTAGAAGTCTTACTCATTCGAGGGTTGAGGTGGATGGTGCTGATAATGATGCTGTGGTGTATCCTCCATTTGAATTTTCTACGGCTTCCCCTCCTTCTATTGTCACTGAAGGCTCTCAAGGTGGCCCTTGGAGAAAGAAAATTACTGATTTAGATGGTACTGAAGATGAGAAGGACTTCCCATGGTGGTGTCTGGATTGTGTGTTGAACAATCGCCTGCCCCCAAGAGAAAATTCCAAGTATTTTCAATACCATCTTTCCTTTGTTAATGATTAGCAAAAGAAGGATGCATTTCTTCCTGGTGTCCTTTCTTCAAAATCTTTTTATTCATCAGACTGTGAAGAATTTCTTAAGATATTTTGTACTTCTGCTGAACTGTGTATGGTTTAGCAAAAGGAACATATTATTGCTTTTACGGTGGCAGATTTAACTTGACATTTCACGTTCTGTAGGTGTAGTTTCTATCTACATCCATGTGAAGGCTCTCCTTTTCAAATTCTCACGCAAGGCAAACTAAGTGCACCTCGCATACTGAGGATACATAAAGTAAGTTTGGTTCAGTCAAGAAAGACATGTATTCTGTATTTACTTCATACAGATTTTCACCATAGAGACATCATTAAGTACATCAGGAATACCAAATCAACATGCCAGGTGCTATTCCTGTCCGGTTAGAATATGCCACGTAAACCAGTTTAACAAAAAAGTTCCTAAATTATTAAGTTGGCTCAACTTAGTGAAAACATTTCAGCAATTCCTTCTTATTTAGGGTTTTCATGTGCCATTTAGGTTATGTATTGAAATAGTTGGTACGCGTTTGGAGATTTGTCTGCATGTTTACTCTCTGTATGCATGTGTCTATATAACACTTCCTGTTACATAGTAGCTTGGTTTAGGTATGTTCTCCAAAGTAATACATTGTGCAAATTCAAACATTTCTAAAGTGCTGCTGACTTCAACAAATTTAAAACTTCCTTTTGAGATTTTATTGAAGACTACAGCTTTATTTACTGTGTTCCACCTTTTTCTTCAGGTTGTCAATTATGTAGTAGAAAAAATGGTCCTTGACAAACCATTGGACAGTGCTAATCCTGATGGAACATTTGCTCCTAGTGGGGGACAGTTACAGCATTCTGTGGTTGGAGATGCATCTTTCCGATCGGGATTGAAGCCTTGGCAAAAGCTTAGGCCAAATATTGAGATCTTGTGCAATAACCAGGTGGGTGGAATTCTGTTTTTAATGTTAAAATGCTTTAGATGTAGCTAAATTTTTGTTGGATAATGGTAATATTTATCAAACAGTTTATGCTGTTAATTATTTCTTGAGCTATTTATTTTCAAACTGTGCACCTTGAATGCAAAGTAGTAAGAGTGGCCAAGATTTTGCAGTATTATATCACTCTATTTGTGGTTATTTGGTGTTAAACTAGGGCCTGAAAGATGGGCAATGGTTGAACCCAGGAGTTTTTCTTGATGGAGGATTGGCAGTGAGCTTACCTGATGTATCTTGAACTTAGATATATGTACCTACCTTAAAATCGTCTTTGTACCCTATTGAAATCGTACTCAAATCGAAGGCCACTTCTACTTATGCATTAAAACACTACTAAATGACAGTTAATATCTTCCAGGTTTTGTCTCCTGACATGAGCTTGGCAACTGTGCGAGCTTACATATGGAAGAAACCTGATGATCTGATACTCAATTACAGAGTGGTTCAAGGAAGGTGACTTCCCTTAGGCTTTTCGAGGAGGTGAGCCAAGCTACTTTCCCTAACTTGTTTGTTCATTAGTTTTCTTTCCCATCTCCTACACAGAAGAAAAAGGAAAAGAAATTTGACACTATTCTGCAACTCTATTATTACAGTTTGAAAAGGGGAATTATCTGTGTTTGGTAGGTTGATATATTAAGTTTTGCATTGGATGTCTCTGTTTTCCTCCTGAAAGTTATTTTATTTTGCCGCACTAAGAGTGCTAGTTTGAAAATAACAATTCAAGAATTAACAGGTGGTTATTTTTCCAGATTGCTGTTATTTACTACTCAGACAGGACTTGGCTCGGCTTTTAGCAAGTAATTTCTTGTGCTTGTAAAGTCTTGTCAGTTGCTTGCATTGATCAGACATATCCATTGGATGAAATCCTTTTGGTTACTGAATCAGTGGCCATTGTCCTTGCTGCAAAGACTCGATTAGAATTTTCCTTTGTTGGATAGGTGGTATATAAGTTTTGCACATTGTCTAGCCACAAGCATACTCTTTCTTTTCCCCGCTGGAGGGCAAGTTGGGATAGGGCAGCAGGAGGCCTTGGACTTCCAGGAGTTGACAGGAAGTATATGAAACATGGTGATGCCAAGTCCTGAGTTGTGATGTCGAAAGCTTGAAAATTGTGATTGTTGGGACTGATATGATTGATAGAAACATTGCGGCGAAGGTGGATAGGAACATTGTCGTGAAAGTGGCTTTTGTAATTTGTCCTTTTCCTTTGGAAATAATAGAATTGCCATTATTTCGTAGCTATTGAGCTATACATGTGCAAATGACTTCTTGTTCTCCTCTGCACCTTTACTTGACCAATTCAAGGGGTCAAATGGGATTTGGTGTTTACTTTATTCCAAGTGACTATCAAGACGGAGGTCGTGTTTTCTGCCTTCGTTGCAATTTTATTATATTTTTGCCTCTTTAACCCTAAGATATTTAGATTATTCTCAGCCACTCAAATTGTAAATAGTATTAATGAATCAAGACTTGTCAGCGCGGTTAGAGTTTTGTCTCCGTTATTCTGAACGGTGGAATCGCAATCATTCGCCGATGAGTTGCAGTGTGTTCGAAGTCTTTTGAACACGATTGGGACTTGGGAGACGAACCTTACTTTTTGTAGTCAGTCTCTTTCCAAACGATATTGAATCATTTAAAGTAAAAGGAATTGATAGTCTCCGTGGTTTTTTCACTGATATTAGTAAGACATTCATTGTTGTTAATTGTTGCTTGTTCTGGGGCTCCCAATCATTCATCGTCGATTGTTGCTTCTTTACAGGTTCAGATCATCATTGCCGGTTATTATTGTTGTTTATGAGTTCTGACTTCATCTTCAACGGACACTCGTTAATTTAGTTGTGTGATTGATGGACCTTTGATGATTGTAATGTTTCGGCAGTCTCTGCTTGTTATGTGGTTTATCACTTAAAAAAGGTTTTTGGGCTTTATTCAACCATATATAATAAGTTTATTTTATATAGTTGGCACACATTTACTTGCTTGTTTGTTTGCATTTTGATACTGCCTGTAATTGATTATAAATGGTTGCTCTGTATGTAACAAAGAAAAATAAAAGTTTTTTAGCAGTCAAGATCACCTTTATTTATAACTTGATAAAATTCAAGATAACTTTAATTTATAACTTGATTAATGCATAAAATATCTTTATTATAAAATTTATTCTTTTCATACTGCCCCTTCTAAAATGTTTTCCAAACATGTTCATCGACACCACTTTTAAGTGTATAAGCATTTGAGATCTAATAATAACCACTTAGTATAGAACTCGAAAAGTAGTGTAAAAGGGGAGAAGTTAGAAAGTGGCCTCACTTATTTAGAATAGAACTTAGGAGACGGTTGGTTCATATCGGAGAATGATAATAAGAATAGGAACGAATATAGTAAAGAATGAGAATAGATATTATCATTATAATTATGATAATTGGTTAAAAGGAAGGAATGATTACCATTATTATTGATAGTAATTGGTTTGTAAAAATACTAAAAAATAAAAATGTATTATAATTAATTATATTATAATTAATTATATTGTAATTAATTTCAGTATAATTATTAATTAATGAATGAATTATATTTTAACTAATTATATTATAACAAATTAATAATATTTTAATTAATGAATAATTATATTTTAATTACTTACATTGTAACTAATTAATTATATTTTAATTAATTAATAATAATATTTTAATTAATTATATTGTAATTAAGTAATTACAATATTTTAATTAATGAATGAATTATATTTTAATTAATTATATTGTAGTTAATTAATTATTAATAATATTTTAATTAATAGTCTTTGAAATCCAATCAAGTGAAGTACAAGAGAGTGAGAACTGAAGTAGTCTAAAGAGTGAAAGAGCAAAAGAGCAAGATGTTACATTTGAATGATACAAAGTGATTCTTGATAAGAAATACAGGGGAAAGAATTATATTCAATAAAAACACACAATAAATATATAAACTTTGATGAATATCTGGTTATAAACTTACAACAAACAACAATTTTTTATTCAAAGGTGTCTTCCTCAAGCTTTAATGTAATTGAATTCCTATACTTGGAGAAGTGAATTTAATTTATAAAGGAGATGAGTTTCAATGACATGCATGAATTGAACCCATCTCTTTTTTGTATTTCCAAACATGTGAATCGAATTAAATTCACATCTTTCCAAACACCCCCTAAGTTAATATCTTTAAATTCAATTAGAGAGAGATTAGCAACATCCTAAAGTTTATCAACAATGAAGAGTGGATGTTCATGATCAATGGTCATCTTAGTAAAAATTGTGATTTGCTATTGCCATAACTTATGATTATCATTTCATTATTCCGTCTCAATAGGTTTGGGATAAAAAAAATGTTAAATAATGAAGGTTCTTAATTTATACAAGTGATCAAAGTTTAGCAATTGGGATGTGAAACATTGTCCAAAACTTCTAAAATCCAAAAGTTCTATTTATTTGCATAAGATATTGTTTAGTTATTTTTGGTCATTAAGTATATATACTACGGGCGAATGGGATGGACGACCACGCAATCTATCTCGTTCGTCCATTTAATCTAACGGTTACTTTAATGTCCTCCCCCCCCCCCCCCTCTTCCTATATGTCATGGTTATTGTTTCTATATTGACACTGTTCAATGTTCTGTCTTTATTATCACTCTCCTTCTTTCATTTCTCTGTCATTTCTCTCTCATTGTTTAGCACTCTGGCCTCGACTTCCTCTATTTCTCCGCCTCGCGTCTACTGCTCGGTAACACAGAACCTTCCTTACTTTTCTTTTTCTTCATCTTAAAACTCTAAACATTGCATCTTTGACAGCTATGGTAAGCTCTCCTTTTTTCTTCGGCAGTTTTATTTCATTCATGGTTTCATCGATTTTTTATTATGTGTACAGATGGGTCACTCTCCAACAAAGCCTTTGAGGTTTACTCCTTTTATCTTCGGTGGTTATTCCTTTTCTTCATCTTAAAACTCTAAACATTGGTTTTATTCAGCGTTTGGAGTTTGGTCTTTCAGGTTTACAACTATGATAAGCTTTTCTTTTTTCTTCTGCAATTTTATTTCATTACGTGTACAGATGGGTTACTGTTTGTGTTGGGACCCGATCCGAGAAACGGATCCCAACCAAAAAAGCGAAACGAAAAACAGAGACAAAATCGAAATCAAAACGAAACGAAGGTGAAAATACAAAGTAACCGAAAGAAAAAAAACGAAACCGAAAGCAAACGCCAAATCAAATGGAAAGCGAAAGAAACCGAATCAAATCATAAAGCGAAACTCGAAATAACGGATCGAAATCAAAGGCGCAAATAACGAATCGAAAGAAAATCGAATAATCGAATCGGAAGACTGAGACAAAAATGAAAGCGAAGTGAATCAAAGCAGATAAACGAATGGATCCATCAAACTAAAACACAAACTGTTGGAATTCCTTTTACTCAAACTGTCCCAAAATCCGGTATAATTTTTTTTCTTTCTTTTCTTTTTCTTATAACCATCATATTCAAACTCATGCCAATCAATTACAAATAATTCCCACTT
>JANJEY010000234.1:25249729-25264761 GCA_024703695.1 Erythroxylum cataractarum | reverse complement strand
TATTCTTAATAAAACTTTGTTTTTTTATTTAGTTTTGATATGAAAATTTTTGTGAAATTTATATTTTATTTAGGCCCTACATATCTCCATCCTTGGCTTCGTCATTAATTTAAGAAGTTTTAAGTAAACTTAAATATTGTTACGTCCAGATGATAAGGAATTGTTGAATTGCACCCACAAGGAAGAAGATAATTCTACCAAGGGGAGTTTACAATTGCTCTATCCATCTTTCTCTTAAGGAGTCTTCTACATTTTTAATTATTGTTCCAAGTAAGTTGATGTCCCTCATAATTAATATCATAAAGGCTAGAGTAAGAAATGCAATTACATAAGTTTAAATTACATAGTTTTTGACTGCTTATCTAACTATTTTATTTATGAGAATAAATTATGGAGTTAAAGTTACCTAGTATCAATCAGGGGAGACACTATTAAAAAAAGAGATTCAATCACTATTCTTAGGAGTTTTTTTTGTTTTCAAGAGATATATGAGGCTTTTAGGATTACAAAAGTTCTTTGAAAACTTACGTAAGGATCAACACTATAAAAATAGAGAAGGAGAGCTAGCTATAACCTTTTTTTTTTTTTTCTTCTAACTTTTCTTTTGATAATTGTAGAAGTATAAACATCCACTGTCACATAATCTTTTGTTGTGGGCTCTTTAAGACCAATGTTATCATATGATCATGTTAGCCTTATGCTTTTAGTTTGATTAACTTATGATGGTGTATTAGGATCTGGATCTTTCAAAGAGTGAACAATCAATGCTCTAAGCATGCAAGGTTACAATATCTTAGAGCTCATAGGGAAGTTCATGACTTAAAACCATTATTTCCTTATAATGCCTTGTTATGAATATTTTACTAGTTATTTCCACTATTTTGATTGCTTCCTATTGTTAAGATTCTATTAATAGCTTAGAGAGACTTCTTGAGGGATAAGATTTTCTTCATTACCATATTTAAGGATTTTGATAATTTCTGGAAGTTCCTTTCCTAAGTCAACTTCAATTTATAGTAAAACACATCCAGTTCTCTTTGACAAGGCTAAATTTTTGTCTACATATAATGATTTCCAATATCACTGGAGAGCTAGTTCAATCCATCTGTAGACTAGTAATGGATATTATAGAAGTTCATCCAAAAAGGGTCCATCTTCTAATTTAGTTTATCCAAACTTATTCCAAGGCTTTATTTTTGGAGAAGAATTGATTTTCCTCTTATATTTTGTATACTTAGATCAAAGATTGTCAATGAACCTGTAGTACAATTGAATTTAGATAAGAAGATATTTGTTTTATCAATTAGCATTTTCTCTGGTATAAATCAAATCCAATTTGTAGTTGCCCACCCCTGAATTACATGAAAGGTTAGATGTTTTTCTATAAAATAACTAATCATATTAAAGGACTAGATAGAGGCACCTGATTTAAGAAATTCAACTATAGGGATGACTTTAGAACACCCTCAAGGAAGATTAATGGAGATATCTCATCAATTGAGAAAAGTTATAATCTTTAATAACCTAAAATCAAGAGAAGTTGTTGAAGAGAAGGGAAGAAGGGAGAGAATCGACTTGAAGAGATAGTTAAGAAGCAAGGACATCCAAGTAGAATCAAAATTTTGAGGAACAAATATGATAGACGGTAAAGAAGAAATAGGCAAAACTAAAATTGAGGATGATGGGGTAGAAAGCAAGGAATCTAGAGCTTATGTAATTAAGCTCGTAGGGGGTAAAATACACATAATTTAAAAAGGAAAATAAGAAAAATGAAGCATAAAAAGGAGAAAGGAGGAGGAGAAAATTAGAAGAGAGATGGGAAAATTAACAACCAAAAACTTATTTCCAAAAAGGGAAGCAGGGGAGGGTATTGGAAGAACATAGTTGAAAGTGTTACAGAATTTTTGTTAATTTTAGTGTTAGACATAAAAATTAAACTTGTTCCCTACTAAAAGTGTATTGCCAATACTTTGTCTACAAGCTAGGCCCTTAAGTTAGATATGCCTTTATGAATTAGTCTAATTACATAAAGAAATTGGCCAATAAAAGAGTGATAATAACAAAAAGTCTCCTATACAGTTATTATAGAATGATGATCTCTTGTGGTTTATTTTTAATCATACATAAAATAACATTAATACATACACTTTGACAACAATAAATTCAATGTATACTTTAATTATAGAAGTAAAATAATAAAGTGGGTAAATAAGCTAGCATTATATATGCACCTTTTTGTGCTTGCTTTTCAAATCCAATTTATTAAACCGACTTTGATATTTGAAGAAATTGATTGAATATACTCTTTCAATTGTTTTTCTTACCCCGTAAAATTCAAAATCTACAAAATAAAGATATCTCAAACATAAACTTGACATCCTTTTAAATCTCTTTTATCTAACTTTATCAAAAGGCATCTTGTATTCTTATTAATTTGGAAAATAGAGTTTTCAAACCTATCTTGGAGATTATGGCATTTGACCTATTGCTTTGATATATGAGATAAGTTTAAGATAAAATTTATTATGTTATAACAAGAAAAAATACAATTATAATATTATACTTACATTATCTGTAGAATATGTATTGTCTTAAAATTTTTATGTAAGTTATAAGTGGTAAAGTATAATTAATCATAATATTATATATTATATAAAATTAGTAATCTTTTACTCATCTAGTACTATATATCCATCTATGTGCCTTTTATGCTTGTCAAGATAAATCATTTGTCAAATCATGTGTTATACATAGATTTTTGGATTATTAAGCCAAGAAAATTGTTTTTCTTTAATTTGATGTTGATAAGACAACTACAGTGTTTCATAGACTATACTAAAAAAGTTATAAAAGAGATGGACTAGATTTTAGTTATCCTTTTTTCAAGCTAGGAGAAGTTAAACAAGTGAAAAAAATGATATAGTTGAGTAAAAGAAGAAAAGAGAGCAATAATTGGTGAAAGTTAATCAATAGAGAAGAATGATAACTTTTTATCTTATAAGTGGTCAGGTAGGTTGGAATTGAGGCTACTTGAGCAAGATTTGAAACTCTTTAAGGGTTGTTCAAGCTTGGTTGGAAGCCTAATTGGGCCTAACTCTTATTGTCTGAGCCCAATTAAACTTTAAGTGGCTCAAAACTCATCTAAGATCCAATAATAATATAACTCAAGCTGATCCAACCTCACTCGACTCACCAACCCCTTACAATCACTCCAGAGGCTTAATCCAAATCCATAAGCAAAAATGTAGAGTACTCCATGGTTTCAAAAGCTTCAAAATAATCTAGTTTTGTATAGTAACAAACGCAATGTAATTCTTAAACTATTAGGACAAATATGAGAAACGAGACTTTAGAGAAGAAGACCTAAGGAAAAACAAGAAACATGAGAAAAATGTTGCAATTATTTTAATTATAAAATAGAAGACTATTCCCAATCTAACACTTAATTCTTTATGGGCAACAAAATGGCACCCTCCTTATATGGCACTGACTAATAGACCTGAACCAATTGCATTCATCACTACATCTTATACAAATGCACAACTTTCTTTTAAGGGCTTATATAACATAAATAACAAAATTTACTCATTCCACACTTTAAACATGCATATAAGGCACCCATTATAGAAATGCATTAACAATTTAATTTGAAGGTTCCTACAGGTATTTATTGACACCCTAAATCATAAATAACATGTCTATTAATCTCTATATGTCCATAATCCATGTAAAACACATAAAGTTAAGATAAACCTAGCCCTCGAGAATAACAATTTAATGAAAAATTAATTATATCGTCTAATCCACCTAAAACAAAAATTAAAAGAGGCAAATAGTTAATAAGCATTCAATATGTTTAAGTAACAAAATAATAAACCTAGAAAGCTAAATTGAACATATTCTACTAGCTTTTGTATAGAAAGAGCCTTAAATCCCATTTTTTATACTTAGAAATTGTTTTAACTACTATCCAAATCTTGTTATGCTAATGAATTCCAATAGAATCACCTTCATTTCTCTTCCAAGTTTCTTCTTGAACCTTCCCCATTATTATTCCTTCCCTTCTTAAGTTTTATTTCTCGTAAAAATGACAACTATTTTGTCAAGACTAATTTTAAAAAGTAATTTTTAAATATAATAATTAAAAAAGTTATAAGCCACTAGTTGGCCAATGTTTCTAGAGGCTTAACATTAATTGACCAATAAGGTACATTTTTCAACTAATAAGCCCATCCATGAGTATATTTTATGAATTGTACACCATTCTCCTATCCTTTCATAACATATTGAATCTTTTCAATTTTATATTTATATCAAAATTTATACCCAAAATATAGAAAAGTGTTATGTGATGACAACAAATTGGCCCAGCTTTTTTTTTTAATGGAAATTTCCTTTATCCTTAAGTGTTATCACTATAGTTAACCAATTATATGCCTTCTAGCCATCCAATATCAATTTACTAATTAATTAAAAAAACCTCAAAGTGCTAAATTCCATCAATCATAAGTATCGTAACCTAAAAATTTTAGGGTCCATTTAAAATAAGCTTTAATCTTAAAGCATATCTAACCTAGAACTTCAAAGTTTAGTATTTGATACTCCAAGTATAAACTACTTTTCTTACTATCTTCGACATCCATAAGATAGTAAAACATGAGTTTAATGACTCACTTATTCTACTCTCCTCATCTAACTACATTCTAGGATTATATCTTAGCCTAAACCTAAGATTTGATATCATTTTTTCCCCAAGTATAAACCACTTGTCTTACTGTCTTCGACATCCATAAGACAATAAAACATGAATCTAAACCAAATAATACTAAATAAAAACGAAAGTAATAAATCATTGTACTCTCTCTCATATAACTGTGTTTTAGGATTATATCTTAGCCTCAACCTAATTATTGATATCATTTTTTTTTCTTAAGATCAAGACAGATTGATCAAGGTCGTGCCTAACTACCACCCAATAACAATCAATCAAGGCTTACCCTCAGGCTAAGACTTATAACCTACTAAAATCACAAAATTCAATAAAAATAATTTAAACACGGTCTATTCTTTATCAAAAAGATATATGAATCTAACCATACAAATCCACACTCAAAACCAGCCAAGGTTCCCATGCATTAGTTGCACACTCTAATTGTTGAAAAATATACAAAGATGGGCAATACATACTAATTAGTTAATAACAATAAAATAAATGTAAAATCACTTCCCTCTAATTTTATATACCATAAATATCAAAAATTATGCCTATATCACATAATTAATTTCTTTAGAATACACATCAACGATTAGTTAAGCATATCATTCCAAAATAATCACAATGAATGTAATACAAAATAATGCCAATTAAACTATACAATTCACTGTAAATGCCTATGGTATCTGCTGACTAATATTCCTCGATCAACAGACCCATGCACACTCAAATTGGCCTTGAATAATATACCTCGAGAAGCAAATGCTATATGTCCTAATTTGACCCTAAACAATGAATTTATACATGCCCCAATCTTGCCTCACATAATTCATCTTGGGTAAGATAATGGTATAATAATTTTCCTTTAAGGAATTAAGTCACATAAAAATAAATTTCAATCATTCCATATTCTAAATATGCATATGAGACATTCATCTTTTCTTAAAAAAACATGCATATGAGACACCCAACTATAGAAATGCATCTATGATTTAATTTTAAGGTTTGCAATTTAATTTTAAGCTAGATATAGGTATTGCTAACACTTTTGGATGCCTTTAACATAAATGGGATTGAAAGTTGAATTAGATATCAAAGTGGTCACTATCTTACCTTATCAAGGAAAGATAGAGAAAAAACCTAAAGAAAAGGAACTAAGAGTTCCTAACTAGAAAACTAAGCTCAATAGTCAATTTATAAAATAGGAAATATATTATGGATCATATTTTACCTACCTAAGTGATTGCTTAGGTTTGAAGGGATTTTGCAAATTTGAGAAATTTAAAAGAAATAAATTTGGATGTGAGTTTCAAAAAAGTTGAATAAAGGTAATATGTGGTTGAATGCTTATAAATTTTTAGCTATGCCTAAGGCTTGAAATAAAACCCTTAAGTGGTAATTAAAACTAGGAAAGAGAATTTAAATATGTGGGTGAATGACTAGGAGTTTGTGATTTAACCTAAGGATTCAAATGAAACACTTAAAGGATGCCTTGTTTTTGTCATATTTTGAATACAATAATCCTCAAATTTGGTTTAAAAGGATAGTGTGATTTGTATGACAATTTAATTTGAATATCAAAGATAATGAAAGAAACAATATAAAATTCTTAAAGAGATTAGTGGAATAAAGAAAAGGTTTCTTTTTATTTGAAATGATAAAAGGACTTAAAAGAAAAGATAAAATTTTAGACAGGGATATGATAAATAGTGCTATCTAAATTGAAAACCAAAAAAGGATTAAGTCATATTAGACAAAGCAATTTTTAGATTGAATTATTTCAAGAAAAGGAAATGGGCTTAATTGCTAATTTGTTTAAAAGAAGCTTGAAAGTCTTAAAAACCTAAAAGAATCGAGTAAAGCTATACTAATCTATTGAGCCTAAGAATGGGCTTGCAAGCCCAATTGAATTTGATACTCAACCATTTTTGTCTAACATTAGCTTAAAAAAGGATAATCATGTTAGGTCTTCACAATAAATGAGCAATCATATAAATGAAAACAAGATAAATAAGAAAATAACTTTTAGTTTTAGTTTGGTTCAGACCTATATATTGAACAATTAGGCATTAAGTATAGGGAAGAATAAAGCCGAGATGCTATTGATTTTTGGATTTCTTCTAAAAAGGAAACTAAATTCCTTCTATATGATTAGATAAATGGCCTAGTTCAAAACTCCCAAGGAAAAAAAATTGATAGGATTTATGTGATTTTCAAAGTTGAGAATTTTAAGTTTTGTGTTTTTTATTTCATTAGACAGCTAGTAATCACTTTGTTGTATTTAATCTACAAACC
Organism: Erythroxylum cataractarum; assembly: GCA_024703695.1. Lineage (NCBI taxonomy): Eukaryota > Viridiplantae > Streptophyta > Magnoliopsida > Malpighiales > Erythroxylaceae > Erythroxylum > Erythroxylum cataractarum. The sequence continues at coordinate 25,257,752 of JANJEY010000234.1, read as the reverse complement.
TAGAGAGGTATTTAAGGTTTAAATTGAAAATGGTAAGAGATACATATAGAGATGTCTAGGTACTCAATTTATGATACTAGAGATATGTATGAAAACTAAAATAAGAGACTTAGAGAGGCATATAGGTTTTTAATCTATAAACTTAAAAAAGGTATATAAATAGTGAATATACAAATATAGAGAGTTCTCTAGGTATTTAACCTAATGAACCTAAAGAGATATCTAAGGTTTAAATTAAAAATTGAAGTAAGAGATCCATAAAGGTGTCTAGGTATTTAAAATATGAACATAGAAAGGTGTACATGTGTTTAAGTTATGAATGTATAAAGATTTCTATATATTTAATTTATGAACCTAGATAAGTTTTATGTATTTAATCTATAAACCTATAAAGGCATATAGAGCTTGGATAGAAAACTAAAATGAGAAACCTTCAGAGATATCTAAGATTTAGATTAAAAACTAAAATGAGAGACCTCTAATGGTTTCCATGTATTTAATCTACGTACCTAAAGATATATCGAAGTATTTAATTCACAAACCTAGAGGGTTATCTATGCATTTAATCTATAAAATAAAATGGTACCTAGGCATTTAATCTACGAACCTAAAGAGGAATATAGGTACTTAATATTTAAACCTAAAGAGACATATAGGCTTTGAATTGAAATTTGAAATAAGAGACCTGAAGAGGTGTCTAGGTATTTCATACATAAACCTAAAGAGGTATCTAGGTAGTTAATTAATGAAACTATAGAGGTATGTAGGGGTTTGAATTGAAAATTAAAGTGAGAGACTTACAGAGGTATGTAGATATTTAATTTATAAATCTAGAGAGGTATCTAATTATTTAATCTACAAACATAAAGAGGTATCTAGGTATTTATTCTATGAATCTAGAAAGGTATCTAGGGTTTGAACTAAAATTGGGACAAGAGACTAAGAGAGGTGTCTATGTGTTTAATCTACTAATATAGTGAGATATCAAGGGTTTGTAACTAAAAATGATATGAGACATCTAGATAGGTGAGGTAATGAATATGTAAACATAAAGAGATATCTAGGTTTTAAACTAAAAATAAGATAAGATACCTATATAGGTGTCTAAGTATTTAATCTATGAACCTAGAGAGGTATGTATGGTTTGAAATTAAATGATATGAGAGACCTAGATAGATGTATAGGTATTTAATATATGAACCTAAAGAGATATCTAAGGTTTGAACATACAATAAGAAAATGAAATGAGACATATAAAGAGATGTCTAATTGAAACCTTGTAGGATCAAATGATTGAATTATACGAAAAATTCATGTATTGAAAGGTTACTGGAAACTATTTTGACATTTTTAAATATTTGGGCAGTCATGATGTGTTGTTAGAAGCTAATTTTGATCTATAATTATAAATTGTTTAATTGAATAATTAAAAATAAAATAAAAGAAGTTTTAATTTATCCAATTCTAATTCTAATTTATAATTATAATTTATAATCATTGTCAATATATTTGAAAACCTAATGGGTCTCACGTAAAGAACGAATTGGAGAGAGAAAAATATTTTAATCAAGTTGAACTTGATTGTAAAGTTTGAGAAATTTTATGATTAAATATGAGATATTTAATAAACAACGATCAATATGATATATTGGATTTTATTTGGGCATAATTAGTGTTTAATTAGAATTATTTGTAATTCTAATTAAAATTTAATTGAAATTAAAATTTAATTTTAATTAAATTATTAAAATATCTAAAATGTATTATATATAAGCTTAAGCTGTAATAGAGCTAACACTTCTTGCTTAATCCTCTCTATAAGAGTTACTGAGTTCTCTCAACCTATTTTGTGGATAATGATCGAGGTTAGATACTTGTGCAGCTATAGTGTTTGAGATGAATTAATTTTGGAGACGGTTCGAAGGATACAACAAGATTATAATCAAATTTTGAAATAAGGTACGAATTAAGATTCATGATTTATACGTTAGTTATTTTATAGAATTAAAGTAGCCTTAGTTTTTAAAAAATCAAAATATGAAAAAGTTTTGTAATGATTCCGCTGAGATCGAGATCAAATCCTATCATGATTTTTCAACAATCTCAATCTTCAAATAGTATATCTAAATTACATCTCTAAGTTTGGAGTACATTTGTCTAATTGACTCCAAAATAATCCTGCTGGAGTACATTTGTCTAATTGACTCCAAAATAATCTTTGCCGTAAGCAGGAATATGCACATACAATTAATATCAGATAACATAAAGTTTCATAACTATGTCATGATTATAAAGTCCTCTTCATCCCTAGAATCAAAATTGGATTCTCCGTGTTTTGGTTATGTTCCAAGTGTAAGCATTAGTTGTTGGACGCAGCGGGTGTATTTTGTGAAAAGGAAAAATAAAATGAGCAAAATGGACACAGAATATTTAACGTGGTTCACCCTTAGCTTTGGGCTACGTCCACGGACAAAACTCATAATATTTCTTCCACTATTACAAATAATGGATATACAGAGATAAAACTAAAATAGTGGCTCACAAGGTGTTTCCTAACCTAAAAATACTAACCTCACTATTTTGTCACTCACCAACCCTTTAGAAATAACTTTCTTAACCTCAGAGCAACACAAAGCTCTGGTTTTTCTTTCTCTGATTTTCTGTATTTACTGTGTATTCAGTTCTTTATCTCCTGCCTATTTATAGACAGGAGGCGTGTGATAGTTGGCGAACTTCTCTTCAATGTTGATAGGCGTCAACTTTTCACTGCAGGCGGCTTCAACAAAAGCAATTGCGGCTTGGACTGCCACAATGTTGGAATGGAGTCCCTCCATGTGAGAGGGACCCATCTCTAACAAAGAACCTCGTTAAATATTCTGTCTATTTTACTCATTTTATTTTTCTTTTTTACAAAATACACCCGCTGCGCCCAACATTAGTTTGGATCATTTTAAATAGTTTTTTTCATTCATGAAGTATACTGCCCGAATATGTTGTAGTTTTCTAAGTTGATTCGTGGTCTTTTAATCATGTTAAATTATGATTGAATGATAAATTTCACATGTTTTTGACATCGTGATTGAGACTTAGAAAAGAATTTGATAATTAGGCAAAGTGCAAAACACAACAATTGCATTGAAGACTTTAGAAAGAAGTTGGGAAATGAAAATCAAGCTATGATTTGTTTAATGATTGAGCTTAAAGGCCAATATCATATATAACATAAGGAAAAAGTTATAATATAAGTTGTACAACCTTATTTATATACATATTACATGTCCAAAGTAAAATGAAAAAAATTGATCCAGATCTTTTAATGACATCCCTTCAGCAAATCCTAAAACTTGATTAAAGGAATGACAAAGGACTGCTGTGCATATTTGCAACACTTTCCAATAGAATCTTATTTTAATTTTCTTGCAGAGAAGCCAAATTAAGTTCTACCTAAGCCTGATGCGGAGGAGACTAGCACATGGATTTAGTGAGACAGGGACTACAGAGTTTACCCATTTGCACAAGAAGCCATAAGTCAACGACAGAAGGTCAAATGTTTTTATCAACGAGGTTATATGGCAACACAGACAGCTTCAAAACGATTTGAAAATTGTTGAGAGAAGATAGTTGACTAACTCAGTCTGGAAATCACACATTTCAACAAAGTCTGATGTATATTAGATCAATAACACGTTACATGAACAGAAAACCTATATAGTTATCATAATATTTACATTTAACTTGCAGGCTGAAAAAAAGAACAATAAAAGGAAATTAACCAAATAAAAGGGAATACAAGCAAACACATTTTATATATACCAACGTATGAATATACATCACATGACTGAAATTTTTGCCATCCGTTTTTCTAAAATTAGCTATATCACATTAGCTAGACACTGAGGCCAATTAGTCGGCCACCAAATGTTTTAACCTATCTTCTTCCCTATGGAAGACAATCTGGATAACAAACTTGGTTTGTCCGCTAAACTCAGTCAAACGGCTTCCTCCTGCCGTAAGAGCTTCTCATCAAACTACGTCACCCTATTGTAGACAATTGGATGTAAAACAGAACACTTTTGAAGCCAGCTAAATGCTGAACCACGTCCTGCACTCCACTGAAAACCTAGCAGTGAATCAAGAAGAAATAGACCCCATAGGTGCTGAACTCACAATCAATACTGAAAATGTTTTGAGTCACACTACACACTTTTATAAACAGCAAACAAAACTTAATTTTGTTCAAATATAATGTCAAGCTTCTGTCATATACGGCTGCCTCTTTTGTCAAGTCAAGTCTACTAACAGTCAGAAATCACAAATTTACTTATCTCATCCATGACGGTATGGAAGTGATTGTTATTAGGCAAAAAGTAGAATCCTATTGTTGCTTGATCCATATATAGAAGTTTCACAACGTGTCCTGCCTTCTTGAGCCCCTCAACATAAGCCAACTGCCAGTCCTGAATAAGGTCCAAACCAGCCACAACAACAAGACTCTTGGGGAACTTCATCCCTACAAGGCTTTCACCTCTTGGTCCAAACGGATTGCAAGCTGGATGATTCCTGTCTTCTCCTTCAGGGAGAAAAGCTCTCCAATACCAGTCCCTATCTTGGGTACTAACAAAGTATTTTCCATCTAATCGCTTCTCAGACTCCGTTCTCTCTGGGCCACCAAACATAGGGTTTAGCAGTATGTTTCCCAATACTCTGATTCCAGAATCAACAGCTCTCAAAGCAACATGGTGTACAATGTTACCACCAGAGCTATCACCAGCTAAGTATATATGAACTTTGGAGTCTTTATTACTTTCAAGCCATGCTCGCGAATTTACCCATTTAAGAGCTGCCCATCCATCATCATAAGCACATGGGTAACGATTTTCAGGTGCACGTCTATAGTTCACAGACACCACCACAGCCTTACATACGCTGACAAGTCTACGACATAGTGTATCATATATAGCACTATTTGCAGAGGAATGTGCAAAGCTTCCACCATGAAAGAAGATTATGATGGGGACAACCTCAGAATTCCCCAGCCTCTCCAAGTCAACAATATTTAGTTGTGGTTCCTCCCCAGTTGTTGGTCGATATATCCGACTCAGAAGGTTTGTTCCACGATCAATAACAACATCATATGAGAAAACTCCATTTATTGGATTTGCATTGGCCGGAACTTTTCGGTCAAGAAATTCTGCCAAATGCCGATTAAAAGTTCCGTCAGGACGTCGGAGAAGATTGTAAGCCAGTTTAAAATTGGAAATGAGGACCCAGGTGTTTAGGGGAACCACCATCTGCAGAATATGAACAACAAAATGCGTTACAAAAACAACTCCTAGTAACTAAATAAAATCAAACACAAGCACGTCAAGAAAGAAATTTAAACAAATATTTTCGCTAGATTGTCGAATTAGTTATACATAGTACATTAGATGTTGAATTAGACAACGAATGAATGAAGAGAACATCTCCACCAGATGAAAAGCCGACTATGGCAAGGTATGATAAAATTAAGTGTAACATGCTAACCAAACATCACTAGATCATGGCATGCACAGCTATGTGATCACAGAAAGAGAGAATAATAATCAATTTGAAGTTTGATGATCAAATCATAACTATAAACGGCGAATCAGAGAACTATTAAAGTCAAAAAGCCAAGCTGACAAACTGGTCTTTTGCGATCTTAGATTCTTAGAGTCAAAAGAAGCCCCCACAAAGAGACTTCATAGTTTCAAACCCCTAAAAGGGAGAGGGAAAAAAAAAACCAGCAAGCTTCCAATTTTGAAGGAAAAGTCCAACTTGGAAGGAACCTACTAAAGCAAAAGAAACAGGGCATTTTGAAGCATAAACGCTATACCAAACAACAATCACAACCCCCAAATCCCAAGCCGGTAACACTGCTAGCACGTAAATATTTGCCAAAAAAAATCGAGTCAAACCCGCTGGTTATCAATATCAAGCGCCAAAACACTAATAATAACTAAAGAAACCGACGCAGACGCATAAAATAACGACGTATATCGTCTGATTGGAAGGAATACCTTGCTTTCATTGAGGTTAACTTCATTGTCACCAGCCATGCCACTCTAGTCCTTTAAGGGATTAAGAAAAAAGAAGAGAACTAATTTGAAACAGGCCGTTCTTCAAAGACCAATACACTTAAAAATTCCAATCACGAAGGAATCGATTTTTCGAAGCCCAAACATCACTCCTTTACCACAGAATCAAGCTCTACGAAGCCTAAAACCAAGAAAGCAATAAACTCAGGATTCGTATCTCGGTTTCTTCACGCACAAGGATCAATAGACGAGATCGATAAATGGGTAGGGTCAATCTTACTTCAATAAAACTGAGTGAGAGCACAGGGCGTGCGAGAGAAATGAATGAATGTGGACTGTGCGAAGGATAAAAGGTTGCGTGCAACTTAGCAAATTTGAACGGGAAAAGCTTAGGGTGCGCAGGAGAGGGGCCAATGTTGAAGTGAGGAAGATAACAGAAACGACAAAGTTAAGCGGCCGAAAGATGAGTATTGTGTGGGACGCATTTGTGTAATCTTTTGGCTTTTTCCTTATTTTTGACGCAATAATTAATTAAACCTTGCTTTTTTGTAAGAGGACTGAGGAGAGGCTCCGCACGTGCATAGGGTTCCAAAGTCACGTGAGGACAAAACGGGGGTCCGTTGCCTACCCCTTTCTCGCCGCCTTTCTACTTATCCTCCTTGTTGTCCTCTTAAGATCGTGCTTGGCTTTTAATGATATGGATAACGTATTTATTTTTGTCAATTTTATTGTCTTTTCTAGTCCATCTGGTCTTGTAATGGTTTTTTAAAATATGATAAACTAAAATGATTCCTAGCATTAGCTTCTTATATAAATGGATTTGTTAGAGAAAGACTTGTTGCTTTGGTGGATTTTGACAAGGCAGGGCCTCCTTTGGTAAGTTGTCTGCTTTTAATGTTGTACATCTTCTGTACCATGCGTGTCCTATCCTATCCTATCCATGCCTATGGAGATGGACTGTGAAAGATAAGGACCGACCGCCCTTTTTAGTTTTCACACTTTGTTAAATGACGAATACGAGTGTATTCTGTTACATCCTCTTCCGAGTTCTGACATTGACATACACGCGCTATCCCTGCAAATTTGGTCCCTTTCTAAATCTATAGTGCCCCATGTGACCTTTCTATTTACCACCCTAGGGATTTTGATCCGGAACCGTCCATTTATACAAAAGGGTCCGTCTGATATTTTGCAAAGAGAAAACGTACCCTTGTATTGTCCTTTGCATGTAATGACAAATTTTCTGCACTTGAGGGTTGCAACTTTGACGAAAGCTACAAATTTTATCTACCACTTGCTCCATGAGTGCGTATGGTGGTCCATTCTTGGGATCACTATGCTTCTTTTGTCTTTTTTTTTTTTTCCTTTTTCCTTCTCCTTTCAAAGAATATAAAAGATGATAGAATCAACAGTATTCACAGCGGAAGCAATCTAGAATCAGAAATATAGATATAGGCAAACTAATCAGAAGAATCGAAATAAGACAAACCTGTTGAAGAACGAAATCGCTAACTGATCTTCTTTTCGTAAATCCTCTTATCCTTACAATCTTCTATCGTGTAATCTTAATAGTTTCTGTAACCCTTATTTTTGGGTGGGTATAAAGAATGTATCATGTGTGTTTTCAGAGAGTTTTTGTTTTCTCTTTTTTTGTTTCCCAATAAATACCTCTTCGATAGGAAGAAAGGCATATATATATATATAACTCTCTCATTTCCGCATAAGAAGTAATCGCTAAGATTACACTGTTTATTACTCATACGGTTTGTAATTCAAATCAACAGATTTCTTTATTTAATTTAAAATAATCTATTGCATATTTAAATTACAAATAACACGCATGTGGTCCAAACAATTAAGGCACGACAGAGACCACAGGAAAAAAATAATAAGACTAAAATTATAATAAGAATCTATACAAGACCAGTATATTCTTATTATAATTAATCATAAATTATTCCACT
>JANJEY010000234.1:25052662-25071760 GCA_024703695.1 Erythroxylum cataractarum | reverse complement strand
AAACCTAAACTATTAGAATTATTGTGGTAGGTAAAGATTGAAGAACTTCTGGAGCAATTGCACCAGAAAATATATATTTTTTAGGAATTGAAGAGTACCCCATTAGACAAACGGGAGTATGCCTACTGTGAGCAAGTCAGAGTTCGAGTTCGGGATTAGTTCACGTCTGCATTAGTATCGTTCTGTTCTTGTATAGAACGTATATTTCTGCAATTTCCGCAGAATAGTAATGTCTTTGCAGAGAGCCCAAATTGATAAATGTTATAATTGTAATGTGATTACTGGAATTGTGTTTTGATTGAAATGTTTTTATATATATGAGTGGGCCCAAGTTGTTTATTGATTTCCGCACATGTGAGTGTTTTCAACGAAATAAAAATGTCATACTGAGTTTTTGAACTGTTTTGACTGCTCTAGCATACCAACCTCATGAGGCACGAGCTCGGATATCACCCTCGATATCGGGTTCGGGTCTTGCGGGAGTGGGATGCTACAACACTACCTTCCCTACACACGACGAGCAAGAACTAGCCCTGTATGGATACGGTAAACCAAACCTTTTCTTCTGCGTGGTCAAGAATGTACACATCATCCGGGACTGTTATCACTTTCTCTCCTTTTGGAGTAATAAACTTCACATTGTACGCTACCATGGCCTTAATTCGCCCTCGGCGCCCACTTTTCAACCCGAAAAACACCTGTCTCATGTTCAGAACTGCCCTCCGATTGGTCACCCTTTGTCGAGGTGCCAAGGAGGTGCTCAACGTCATGTCGGAGAGTGTTGTCCTAGAAGCCATTTTTGTGGGTTAAGCTTAACTTAGCTTAGAAGAGAGAGTGGCAGTAGCGAGTCTCATCCTCCCATCTTTAGTATATAGTAGAACATGGTGAAACACCTGTCTTATAAATGTTGCAGTACATCATTTAATGTGGCAGAGCTTACTCTTCAAAGCGTAGTCTTTACATGAAGACTTTTCACGTATATTTAGCATGGAGCACGCAGCACTTGTCTTCACATTTAATGTGGCAGCACATCTGCAGAGCCTAGTCTTCAAAGCCTATTCTTCATGTAGTAGCCTTTGTCTCTATATCATAATGGTTCATTTGTTACAAAAGTGAAGCTTACTTTGACGTCCCAGTAAAGTCTTAAGTCCTGTTATAGTGAAATCTTATTATAGTGAAGTTTTGTCATAATAAGAATTAATTAATTTAAAAATATATTATATTATATTATAATTATTACAAATAAGAGTATAATTAAAAAAATAGAAACAAGATGATAAAATTAAACTTGTTTTTGTTTTTAGTTTTTTATTAGAAATCTTAAATAAACAAATTTTTAGTTTCAATTTTTATATTACAAATTTTAACCAAACAAATTTTTGTTTAAAAAAAGTAGAAATAAAAAACAATAATAAAAAATGAAAGTGGCTATCAAAATAACAATAAAAAATAGAAGTAGAAACAAAAAAACCCCTAAGTTTGATATGTTTTTGTTTAGGTATGTTAAGTCCACATAAATAGTCTATTGGGTAGAAGTCTAATCGGACATCTGTCCTGCCATGTTCTGTCCCAGGGATAACTTTCATCCACTAATTAGTAATTACGGAAGAGAAGAAGACAAGAATATCTGACCAGAAGTTTGGCCAAGACAGAAACACCCACTTCAAAATTCAATCTCAACACTGCTTCTATCGCACCACCTCACCAATTTGCTCCTCTATCTTCCACCCGGAAATTTTAACATGCAAAATCATCTGCCAGCGACCAGAGATTCTTCCTTTTCAATTCCCATCTCTCAAAACCCTAACCCCACTCTCGGCGATGGCCGCTTTACAGGCCAAGGTCTCTTCAATTGGTTCTCTCAATGCCATGGCGTATTACACAATATCATCTTGATTGTGGCTTCCCTTTGTTTTGTTCTTTACTTGACATTCCAGACTAAGAAAAGCTTGAGAAAGCTATCCCATGGGAGATCCTATATAATCATCGCTTATTATGTGAGTCTTTGGCTCGTCAGCTTGCTTAATCTTGCTTGGTGCTGCTTTCAGGTTTGTGAGTTTTTATTAGAATATGTCAAGCTAGCTCGTTTTTTCTTGATTTTTTAAATATCCTTTTGTTTTGGTATTAACGAACTTACACTTAGGCTCGTATTTATGATTCGGATTCATGAATTTAGCTATTGAATTGCAGGTTTCTTGAATTGTCATCGCTATCTGTTTTTTATTGAAATGTGCATTGAGAGCCGATACTTCTTCGAGTTTGTGAAATTTTGATTAGTTTGTTAAACTAGGCCTTGATTCACGTGTCATGATTGTCAACGTAGCTGTTGATTCACTTTTGTGGGGGCAATTATCAGACAAAACGGCAGTAATGATGTCCAAGTATTGGTCTGATGTGCATGGTGATGTACTTGTTGTAACTTAACGTGCACTACTTCCAACTTGAGTAATAATTCAGTTGTTAAGGTTATACCTACAAGGATAACTATTGCCAATTCTGGAACTCTTTTTGGGAGGGGATCAATGAAAAGCTTCAATCAAACTGAGTCTGAAAGATGTTTAATCGATAACATTATTAAACAAAACCCTTGACAATTGGAACTTGCTATGCGACATTTACTTTCCTTTCTTTCTCCTCCTACCAATGTTTTTTCTTGTCAGCTTTCTTGGATTCCCATCCATAAACTACCTTTGGTCACGAAGCACTTGTATCTTGAGATTTATCAGTGGATTAATTCTACATTTATGGCAGTTTGTCTAAATGTTTTCTCATTCTGGATATCCAAATACCATGATTCTGGTCATTGTAGTTCTTCTATGATTGGATACTTAAGGCACAAGAATTAGAAGACTTGGTGCAGGATCCAACCTGTTGACTTTCATCTTCATTCGATTTTGACATTACTTCTTTAGTTATCTCCATTTATATATTGCAAATTCTTGCTGACATATAAATATGACCGTGTAAGACCTGCATATTGTTGTACAAGATGCTCAACCAATTCTGACCAAGATACCTCAATACTACTAGCGCACACACTCTTTCTCTAGGTGTTGTGTGTCTTTGTACATTTGTATGCATGAATATTCGTATGGGGTCTGTGTGGAGATTTTTGTAGTTTATGTTGTTTCTTTGCCTACTCGGCATCAAAATAGTTCAGTCCACTAATATTTCCTTTTCATATCTTCATAATTGACAACCTTCTTGCCACTATTGATGCTTTGTTCTTTTTGGAGCATTTTGCCCTTTTTCCCTTAGATGAAGATCATAATTCTTCTTTTTTTTCACTGTTGCAGGCATGGGAGTGCACTCCTGGAAAAGAGTTAGCATGGAACATCCTATCCCTGTTTACAACATCTGGAATGTTGTTTCTGGAAGTCAGCTTGATTGCCTTTCTATACCAAGGAAATTATTCTAGCGGGTTTGATGCTTTGACCCGGCCCTTTGGTATCTCAGCGCTTGTAGTTGGTTTGGACATAGTTTTGAAGGTCCTTCATTTTTCACTTTCTCTAATAGCTAGCTTGATGCCAAAAGGCACCTTAAGGGGTCTGGGGAATATTGGTGTCACTTTTAACTTATTTTGGCCCTTTTTAGAGTTGTCTACCAAATGCTATCCTTAGGCCAAATATGATATCTGACATTTGAATTTGTTAGACATCTCTAAACTTCTGCATAAGTAGATGAGGACGATGAGCTTGTGCTTGTGTATGATGAAGTTACCCTCAGTTTTTGTTTTTTTTAATTCTGTCGCCTGCCTCTACTAAATTGCTGCAACTGGCCAAGATTATGACATGAAATATAAATTACTTAATTGATGTTTTCTGTGCAGGCAATTTACCTGTTTGGACTGGGGATCCCACTTTTCATTGATAATAATGAAGAACAGCTTACCAAAAAGTGGAATTTATGGGTTATCCACAGGCTCGTGCTAACTGCAGTTTATGGCCTGATATTATGGATGTACCACTCTCAGTGGAGGGACAGGTTGCCTGGTAAGGTTCTCAGTACACGCATGTTGGTGAAGTATATTTATCCCTATCAGATGGTTCATGACTTGTCATTTCCTTTATGCAGCACGACCTGCTTTCTACAAATACATTGCTATAATGTTCACTTTGAACTTACTGGCTCTGCTTGCTTGTGGACTTTTGGGAAGCGGGGCTGGTTTCAGCTTTTGGTAATGTTGAATAGAATTCTTTTTCTTCCACAAAAGGCCTTCTGGAACTATATGTATTCCTAATGATCCTTAATCTTCTTGTACAGGTTGTACACTACAACAATTGTTTGCTATCACGCCTTTTACCTTCCTCTACTGTACATAACGTTTTTAGCAGATTTTTTCCAGGTTTATCAGGATTTCACCTTACCCTTGTTTTCAAACTTTGTCTTTCTGTTACGAGTACGGAAACATTTGTGACCAATACTTGCATTTCTCGTGACTGTAGGAAGAAGATTTGCATCTTGAGAATGTATACTATTCAGAGATGAAAGATGCTGGCTTCTTTGATGCTGATTGGGAGTAAGAAACTGAGCATCTGTTAAACAAATCTGGTTATGAGACTATAGTTATAAGTATCTATACTTTCCAGTATGTCACTTGGTATCTAGAGTGTCAGGGTTAGTGTTAGGAATATTTTACTGGAACTAGTGATGGAATGCTTTATGCTACAAAAGTGAGCGAGGTAAAAGAGGGCCCATCTGAAGGTTGCCATCTTCTGCCAGGTTGGTTCATATTAGATCATTCCATTTTCTTTCCGCATTTTTCCCTTGCTCTTTAGAGAAAATATGGTTCAGAAGCTTAGCGTCAAATTTTCAGACATCCGACATTTCGAGCTCTAGGCCAGTTGAATGTATGGTAGCTTTAGTTCTGGTCCGATCATCAAAATGTTTGGTACCCTTAGTTTTGGTCTGATAAACCTTAAACGAGACTGGTAAACAAGGTCCAATTTGACAAGGTTCCTTGTATTGGTCGGTTTTTCGAAAGTACTGAGGAGGTTTTTAGGTTTCTATGGCAATTACAACTACAAATGCCTTTTTGATATTGGGGTTACTTATTTTGATACTCCACCTATTGGATGCTACTCCCTCCTTATCGAGGATATGTTGGGAATGGTTTTCCCTAGATTAGTTATGTAATCTATTTCGGTAGCTTTCCTTCAAAATAAAAACATACAACTAACACGGAAGACACCCTAATATAAATAACTACTAAGGGTAAGTTTATCTCATAGCGAAAGACATCCCTAAGGGCAAACACAAAAGACAACAGAGCTAAGTTTCAACTGGACATGAATACGTATCTAAAGATTGACATAAAAAGGAAAAAGAAAAAAGAAAGAGAGTACGAGGGATAAGTTTTAACTCGACAAGGTACATCCCCTAAGGGATTTGTTTCTCAAACTGTTTCTGAGGTTCTAAGGTCCAAAAGCATGTTTTGCAGGAAAAAAGGTAGTTCTTTTAATCTGGTTAACATTTTTAGAGTATGGTTTCGAAGAAACACCTTTCTACAAGCACCTTTTGGATCACCTAGCAAAAGTGCCTTTGAACTGGGATTTTCATTGATTAGAAGTGAGGCAACAAAGCCTTAGGTGTTTCCTTTACGACTCCTTTATAATTCGCAACACTTTTTACCTTTTGTAACTGTCAATACAATGTTAAAGATTGCAATAATATCGTATCCTGTAAGAAAATCTCTCGAATGAACGGTAACTCACCCTTAGAACAGTAACTTTCCTCTTAGAGAGGAATATTTGGCGAGCTCCGGGCAGACTTCAGGTAACTTTCTACTTTAGAAAGTTCCATGGAAACCTCCAAGGGAGGGTCCTCTCCCTTAGGAGTAATGCATAACCTTCTGTAATAGTCTTTAGATGTCAACATTGTGAGGGATCTAAGCAAGCAGAAAGTTGAAGGTTCGAATGGTGCTGGGAATCTTGGAGTTACGTAATTTCAGCTGAAGCCTCTGTTGTAAAGCCTAAACATTTCTCATCCACCTTAGTTGATGGTTTTGTATCTCCTCCTCTCGAGCTTCCTTAAGAAGGAGCTAAACTCTCGAGCGATACCTTGGTTGGTTTCTTCCTAAACAGAAGGCCAGCTTTTCCTTTCATGCAGATTTGGGATCAAACCAGATGGGATAACAAGGGATTAGATAGAATCCTATTCACTGAGGAGAAAACTTTGCTATTTAAGTTTACATATGATGATAGTATTTGTAAGATATTGGAATCAGGCCCTTGTCACGTAGGTGAACAACTCATGTTCATTCAAAAATGGGTACTAGGTTTGGAATTTGACAAAAACAACATAGAATCAATCCTCTTATGGATCAATATCCACAACATTCCTCTTAAGTATTGGTCTATGGATGGCTTGAGTTTTTTTACTAGTGTAGTAGGGAAACCTGTAGCAATCGATTCAGCCATTGTTGAGATTGAAAAAGTATGCTATGCTCGAATTTGTGTGGAGATGAATCCCAAGAAGGCTCTACCTAAAGTTTTGTCTATTATGAAACTTATCTTGCTAATGAAAACATAAAATTCAGCTATTTTACAATTGGAACCTTAGTTGGGAAAACAAGCTTGAAGACCAATAGCGAGATTGTTCTCTAGAAGAGATTACAATGAGTTAATCGAAATAGTGGAAGAACTAGCAACGCCAAACACAGAAACCGATTCTATTGATATTATGTTTGAAGATTAGAATGCATTTTTAGTAGAGGGAGAGACTTGGCTTGATAATCAAGACACTACTCTAGTTAGAGATCAGGGAAAAGCTAGTGCAAACCCTCCTGAGAGTGAACATGAAGAAGAGGCACCTCATCAAGGTTTCTTTGAGGAAAGGCAGGAGCTTAAAGAACAATTCACTCCTACATCTAGTAGAAGATCAGGGAGGAAAAGGAGAAAACCCGAAGGGAGTTGGTAGACTTACCTCTCATATGTATAAATATTCATAATTTTTTGGAATATTAAAGGTTTTAATGAACCTCATAAGGGACAAGTTGTCAAGGATCTTTTGCTGGAAAGGAATCCAATTTTGCTTGGATTACTTGAAACAAGAATAAAAGCTCATAAACTTCACAATGTTATGAAAATCATTTGAAAAAACTAGATGTATGGATCAAACCACGATTACCATTACAATGGTAGAATCTTGTATGCTTACAATATTAAAAAAAATACAGGTCTTTTTATAAAATCTTCAAACCAATTCATTCATCTTAGTTGCAAACTCATCAAGCCATGGTTTAAGATTGAGATTGCAATCTTTTTTGCAGCCAACTTTGAATTTCAGAGAGCTAAGCTATGGGAGGAGTTATTCTCTATTCAATCCTCTATAATTAAGTCCTGGTTGATTGCAGGTGATTTGAACTGCATTCTTCATCCCTCAGAGACTGGAGGATGTTGTTACCAAGTTAGAAGTGTCTGATGTCATATCAATAAGATGCTTTTACACCTAGAATAACAAACAACTAAGAAATTGCCTCATCAGGAGCAATTTATGGCTAGGTCAATTTCTTAATTCATATGCCCATTTTGGAACCGCACTACGTTTACATCATTCCAACATGGAAATTCTTAACTTCACACCTCCCATTCCCTACAAATGTCCTTTTAAATTAGTCAACTTTCTTATAAGTATCGATGGGTATGGAGCTAGTGCATGAAGTCTAGATTATCATAATATTATGTTATAAAGCTAATTAATCCAATGCCTCTATTAAGCTTCAAGAAGCTCAGAGAGATTTGAGGAGAGCTAAATAATGTGGTTAGTAAATTGGAGATTTATAATAAAGCTCTTTAAGATCATAATTCTATACTTATGTAGAAAGCAAGAACAAGTTGGCCAAGGGAAGGGGATTTCAACACTAAATTCTTCCACAAATCTATCTTGGCAAGGAGAAATTCTAACAAGATTACCTGTATCCTAGACACTAATGATTAGATGGTTACTGATAAAGATTCTTAAAAGAATATGATATTCAACTACTTTGAAACCTTGCTTAGAGCTCCACTTACTTCTGGTTTATCTAATTTGCAAGAGCTTGCAGAGCTTATTGGTCCCTCTATGTCCTTATCTCAGGATACATTGATGAAGCTCCAACAACCTTTTTCTCTCTAGGAGATCAAATTTGTTCTATTCAACCTCCATTCTATGAAAGCCCCAAGTCTAGATGGGTTCAATGCCTTCTTTTCTAGAGAGCCTGGCATATTACAAGTAATCTCCTTGTAGATACTATATTGGAATTTCTGAATTAATGCTACTCATATCTGTGTGATCCTTAAACACTTGATGTAAATTGCATCAATGATTTTTGCCCATTATCTTATTGTAACACCATCTAATAAGGTGATTTCAAAGCTTCTTGCTAACAGACTCAAAGAGAACTTGAACTAGATCATTTGTGACTCTCAAGGAGCTTTCGTACCTGGTAGATCTATCTTATATACTATCCTCTTAATGCAAGAATTGATAAGAGATTATAACTCAGGTAGAACCATCAAAAGCTATGCTATCAAAATAGACTTCTCCAAAGCTTTTGACATGCTTCATTGGAATTTCATCCTTATATGCACGGAATGGTTTGGCTTCTCAACTTTTTTATAAAATGGATTCATTCCTACATCTCAACCCCTTCATATAACATTCTCATCAATGGTGTTTCAACTAATTAATTCAGAGGTTTTAATGGTATTAGATAAGAAGATCTTATTTCTCCTTATCTTTTTATCATTTCCATGGAAATTCTGAACATGATTATTTGCTTCAACTTATCTAGAAGACCTGAGTTTAAGCTTTGTAGATGATTTATTTCTCCGCGTACACATCCAATACCGAAAGCCTACTGCAGATTTTGACATAAATATTCATAGTTTGCCATTTACGTACATGGGGGTCCCCATTTCAGCACATTAGCGTTTTCATCTTCTTCTTCCTAAAAGAATCATCAAGGAGAAAAATGTATCAGAAACTTCCTCTAGTCAGGAAAGATTAACAATGTCAAAACAGCTTTGTTGGAGGAAGCAGGAAATGGGCTTGGTCTCACATCAATCTTAAGTTTCCAATCAATGCAAGTGGCTAAAAGGACTTGGAGACTATTCAAGGATAAATAACCACTTCGGAGCAAATGGATTAATGAATTTATCTCAAGGAAACCTGCTTATGGAAATTTACAAAAAGGAAAACATTCTCTTGGCCTTTCATTTAGATTCTAAGAAAAAGGCTAGTTGTTGATCCATTCATCAAAATTTAGGTAAGGAATGGAGATGATACATGGTTCTAGTTTGATAATTGGACTTCTCTAAATCCCCTTTACCTCAGGAAGGATAATTCTTGATTCTCTACAGGAATCTCTTCTCAGGCATGAGTTAGAAATGTCATTGAGCACAATTCTTGGCATTTTCAAGGCAAGGGAGCTGATAGGCTTCTGAACCACTTTCCAAACTACCTGCCTAATCCTTCTGCTCCTGATAAACCTGTTTGGTCCTTAAGCAACAAAGGAGACTACTCAAACTCTTCATGCATCAAAGCTCACAAGTCTCCTATCCCTCTCATTCCTTGGTACAATATCATATGGAAAGGTTCCTTAAAATCAAAAGCTTCCTTTATAACTTGGCTTGTAACTAAGAGAAGACTGAAAACTAAAGACAGGATAGTTGGGTCCATAGACAAGTTATGTAAGCTATGCTGTATAAAGCACGAAAACATTGACCATCTCCACTTCAGATTTAGCTTCACCAATTCCGTCTGGGCTAGCATTCAACATACCTTAAATCTCTACTATCACGATTCAGATTGAAAAGAGCTGGAGATAAGTTCAACTTTTAAGGGAAAGATAGAGTTTGCTAAATGTCAGTCAACTCTACATTTTATGTAATTTGGAGGGAAAGGAATCAGAAAATATTTAACAAGGTTAATATAGATAAGCATGTTTTAATCCACAAGGTACATTAGCACATCTTCCAGAATACAATGGAATCTTTAACTTCCCAATTTTCCTAGGATAACTGAAAGAGTAATGTATACCTTTTGCTTGATACATACCTTTTATGTCTTTAATGAATTTTTTTATCTTAAAAAAAAAAAGATTGCACTAATATCCACTGTAAACATGAAAATGTGTATCAGAGAGGGGGCCACTAAACACGCAAAAAACAATGATATCATCATTCATCACTTCATAATTTCTGGCAATTTTTTGTGGGTTTTCCCAGCTTAAATCAACAAAATCTAGAGTCCACAGGCACATTACTTAAGAGATCTTCAAATATGCATTTGGTTCTAAGGTTTCTTCTCAACAAGCTTGTCAATAAGATCTGCAGCATCTTGTACTGTTGCGATGCTTTGGGCACTGTCCTCTTCCACACTAATACCAAATTCCTCCTCAAGTCCCATCACAATCTCAACCTGAAAATAAATGGTCGTCAAGGAAATCATTATTAAGTAGCAGGATTATGTACCATCACAATGATTGGGAATAATCCAGTTGATGTGACAAGTAAAATGGATAGCATCACCAACGACTTTAGAATGAGGGAAGTAACCAACAGCACTAATTACATGAAAGATAATCTGGTGTTTGAGCAAATTTAAGAAAATTCTAGTTTAAACCTAGCTCCCTACTTGTTATGATATAAAAATGGTTTTGTTATCACGACAAAATAAATTGACATTCACAATAGTCTTATGTGATAATGTCATACCAGTGTCAGTGGTATCTATGACTTGTGTGACTCGTTCAAAAACTTAAGGATCATTTGAATCCATTTCCCTCTTTTTTGTGATGATTTTTGCTTTTCATTTTTTATTTTGGATTATGACTTTTTCCTTTCAAACATAAACACAAACCTATTTATTAATATCGATATGACCACACCTTTATTACTCATAATGACTAAATATAAAATAAAATTTGAATATAAATTAATCAAGCAAATATATTAATCTCTTATATAATATTTATCAATACATAGTAAAGAAATTTATTAGATTTATCTAAATAAATAATTATACAAGTAAAAAATACATAACTTATAAACTAATATTTATTTACTAATATATTTAATTTATTATTTTAAATTTTGAATTTTACGTATTTTAAAACATTTAAAATTTAAACATATTCATTAAAGAACTATAAACTTTGAAAGTATTTTATTTTTGAAATATTTTCAATTTCTAAATTTTAAAATAATTCTAAATTAAAATAAGTTAAATAAGTCAAATTATATTAGTTATAATTCTATTAGTAATCAATATTAAATAATTAAATAATATACATTCATTCAATGATAAATCAGAGTATTGAAAAATGAAAACAGAAATAATAAACAAGTTTTATGGTTTTTAGAAATTATGAAAATTGGAAGAAATCAAAACAAAAGTTAGAAACCAAAAGTTCAACCAAAAACTCAATAAAAAATTCAACCAATCAGGTCCTAAACTTGATAGAAAATTACATGTACCACAAGATTTTTCTTTTGAAGCTTCCCCTATCATTGTATAATCCAAAGTTAGATTTTAACCAATGTTTTTCACTTTCCATAAACAAGGCAAGGTCATCATGGTAGTCGATCTGAAACAAGATAAACAAAAACGAAATAAATAAACAAAGACAAACTATTGGGTACCGTATCAAGAGAATCAGCTCCAAGAGCTGCAAATTTGGACTCTCCAGTAAGTGTAGCATCATCAGGCAATGCTAGCTGCTTCTTCACAATCTTGCACACCTTTTCAACTGTTTCTGGTTTGGCCTGGGCAACAACATTTAATTTAGTTCCACATTGCTTTAGGACAAGCAGGTAAATTCATAACACAGCTGCAAACCATTCTGAACAAAAAGTAAGGAAAACCACCATTTATTCTCCAATGAAAATTAGATGTCTGGAATATTAAATAAATAAATAATAGAAGCATATCTAGATTGTACTTAAACATTAGCAACTTCATATCCACGAATTTATTTCTCATTGCCCATTAGATAAGATATTCACAGGTAACATGTTTCTGTCTTCGCATCTGCCAAATTTACAAACTATTAATGGGCTGGTGCAATAGCTCCTTTGATAGCCTCATCCAAGAACCATACTCATTGCCCTGAGATTCAGTAACATTGATAATTGTGAAATTACGAGTATATATCAAATGGCAAAACATACCGCACAGGAGATCCGAAGATGAGCTGGAATCGGGCGCAAACTGAAAGACATGAAGTTCTTTCCCAGAGTAGAGAGAGAAACTGCCTTTAAACTAGAGAATTTAGTTGTGCCCTGTTTAACAAATTCAAACAAACAATACTTAATAATATAGAAAAGTAAGAGGGAAGACAGCACAATGAATGCACGTCAAACTCAAAAAACTAAACAAATAATGAAAAAATAAACCAAAACATTACAATGAATGCACATCAGTTCAGTCCCCAATCGCTACCCCATTTGAGCAACGCTTTACACAATAAAAGCTCCCAAAAATCTCATTCAAGCTACACAATAATTCACCTAGAACCCTGCTTATTGAGTCAACCATGATACAGTACCCATTAACAAATCTAAAGAGTACGCTTCGACATCCACCCAACCAACAACAAGATACAGGATATACCAAAGTTAAAGATCCAAATTTATGAACAAATCGTCCTCCCCACCACTTAAACACACATTTTGATAACAAACCAATAAATTTGTACGGTAAATTCAACCATCCAAAGTCAAACCAACTTCTAAGCCCATCGGCTAATCATCTATCTCAGCAAGGACAGTAAAGATCATATATTTCCGAATCAAATAAACCTTTCACAACAGCTTAACAAACCGCTCACTCACATCAGGCAAGCAAAACAATTGCCACTAGAAAATAAAAACGAATCAGAAGATCAAACAACATGACAAACAGATCTGCTAGGAGACAGGAATTACCGTAGAGGCGCGAGTCTGCATGGACAAGGACGAACCCGCAGTAGCTGCCATGGAGAGAGGGTAGAGAGCTTTGGGTGGACAGAGGAAGAAGTGAGAGACGGAGAGAACGAGGGAAGTGAGACCAAGAGAGGTTAAGGAGGAATATTAATATTAATATTAATATATAGAGAGAGTCATAAGAAATGAGTTTTTTTGTCGTCTCGTTTCATCATACTCTTCATCAGTTTAATGCATTTTTTAGGCTCTCGCTTTAGCTTGATACCAGTGGAGTGATTGAAGGTAGGCCGAGGAGCAGGCTCGGGCTCCGGCCCTACTGGGCTTGAGATGGCCCAGTCTGACTTGATTTAATTTATTATTATTTTTTAAAAAGACATTGTTTTTTCATCCTGAGACTCGATCAGATGCTGGCCAAAACTATTATCCTTAATTAAAAGTTTCTATTCTTATAAGGTCAACTTCTCTCCATATCTGCTTTACATATGAAAGTGAAGAAATAATGTCTCGATTTCAATTTCATATTTGAACTAATTTAAAATGAAAAACAATTAAATAATGTTTAGAAAAAATAAATTATTAGTTTATTCCTTACAATCAATCAATTTTGTAACATAATAAATGAAAAATATTTTTATCATATGTTTATTTATTTAATTAACTAACATATAAGCTAAAGTTCATGAGATAAATATATTTTACAAATAAAACTATGGTAAAATCATAATTACGAGATTCATATTGTATTTAGATATTATCCTCAAATTACTCATTATCATTATTTTATTAAAACTGGTCATTAATTAGATTATCACATATTACATTTCTTTCATATCATATCCATGGTCAATCTTTTAAATCAATATAGTATGAGTTATGTGGAGATAATTAAGTCAATAATATTATAAAGTCATTGCTATTTAGTCAGAACGTATATAATTGGATTTAAATAGAGTAGATACTAATTTTATACTCCATTTTTAATCAAAATATTAGACGATGAAATGATTAAACTATATATTATAACTATGTGTGAACATGGTAAGTTAAAAATACTTTAATATTCCTAATATTTTTCATATTGCTAGTCGTCATTCTTAATATATGATTATAAATTATTTAATTAAAGAAATATTAAATTATCTAATTTTAATTATGAATTGGAATTAATAATTGCTATCAATATATCAGGAATATAATGGGTTACACAGAAAAAGTAATTTAAAAGAGAAAAAAATCAATTTAAATTAAGATGGACTTACTTCTAAAGTTTGAAAAATTTTATGGATCAAATATGTGATATTTAATTTTATTAAAATTAAATTTTAATTATAAGTTGAGTTAGACTTTAATTATAATTAACAAATTTAATTTTAATTAGAAGACTATTATCTTTTTCTATAAATAGGGGAAAAAAACAAAGTCATAAGGGAGCTGACACTCTTATCTTTTCCTCTTAAATCATTTTAGTTATTTTTCTTTATTTTTGTGGATATCATTAGAGAATGTGCATATGTGAATAACTTGTGGTTAACAGTTTGCTAAGAAAATTTTTATAAGAATCTGAATTAGATGAGTTTCAACATTTATTTATGATTCATGTTTTTCAAGTTATTCAACTAAAAATATCTAATCTAGAAATTGCAAAAAATTATTTTTCTTTATCACTCGTGATTCAATTATAGCTTTTTCTAAATAATGGCATTAGATCCTCCTTTAATTATTTATCTTGATTAAATTTACTTTAATTTAATAAGTTTAAGACTTAAAACTTGTTTTATGAATTAGTCTAATGTTGATTAGGGGATAATTTTGTTTTGTTTGATTGAAAATCAAAATTATGTGTCCCCTTAGTTTTGTTGTTTCTAAAAAACAATATATTTTGATGGTTTCACGCATCCTCCTTTTTAATATTAATGGAAAATAGAAATTACATGCCTTGTAGCTTTTAGTTTCTAAAAAACACTATTAATATTTTATCACTACAAAATCAGGTTAAGGAAAACACAATTTTTTTGAAAGCTAACTAATTCATTAATAATGCAACAGTTACACATCTAATAAGACAAAAGCGTAATTTCAAATGAGTTATAGTTGAGCTCTTTAGCAAAATAAAAGATAATCTGCTAAGGGGACACATGTGTGGTCTTAAGCCATTGTTTTGCTCCAAAACAAACACATTAGTTTGTGCTTCATGCTTTATCTTCAATAGTTCGCCCCTTTCTGTTTTCTTGCTTATGGGCTAAAGGTCTACAAGCTTTTTAATTAAGCTGAAGTTTTAATTGTTGTTGCAGTGATTCAGAAACAAGTTAGTCTTTCATTTTCCTTTTCACTTCCCGTGAATGCATGATATGGTGCTTGTGGTGTATGTCCCTACCAATATGTTTGTTGATGTTTTTGCATGCTGTTATCTTAGAATCCTAGCCTCTAATTATGAGAGGTAATAAGATCAACTTGTACTTCTAGTTGATAGGCAATTACCTTTGATTTTATGAAGGTATTGAGCTATACCAGACACAAATTCGCCATTGTAAGAGATGGTCCAAATAGCCTTTTGTTTCTTTGTCTCTAGATGTAGTAAGTAGACACTTCTAAAACAATTTGCATAATTTGTAGTCCCTTTTAGTTATGAAGTGATGAGTTGTTACTGAATCTAGGATACATGATATGTTAAAGTAAGGGTAGGAAGTGCTAAACTTGTGTAGGATAGGCTTCCAAAGATAGCTCAAGTAATTACGGTCAAAAAATAGATGATTCACACTTTCGAGTTCCTCATTGCATAATAGGCAATTCAAAATTGATATTGAAAATTTTAGGGCATCTCTAGTACCCAGCCTATTATATGTTACTAGCCATAGGATAAAAGAGTGAGAATGGGTTATTATAGAATCCCAAATTAGTTTACAAATTGATGATGTAGGAAGAGACTCTTTTAAGAGTTTTTTTTTTTCAAGATTGTGTTGTGAATCTTAAATATGTGTCTAGAAACTAAATTATAGTATCGTGTGTATTTGAGTCAAGAGTAACTCCATCAGTTAATCTACTAAACTCTTGTCTTCCTCTAATACTCAAAAGGCTAGAACCAAGAGTTGTTTATGATGATTGTGGGGACTTTAGTATTAGGAGGTATAGAATTTCTAAGTAATTAAAAGTCAGACATTCTATGGTGAGTCCCATTGTTATGCTATCAGTCAGAAAAGAAGAGTCCTACCTTCATCACCAATTTTGTGCTTGATGTGAGGATGGGTTAACTCCCTTATTTTCATAGTCTGAATGAGCGTCCAGGAGATTCCTGGGTTAGCTTTGTAGCTCCATATAGACCTCTCCCTTAGTATCTATGAATGAATCCATTTCATCCGTAAACTTTCATTTTCCGAGCATAGGATCCAAAGTCTCTTTATGAACATTTCTTTACTCATTGTACATATAGATGTGTGATACCTCGGCCTCTAAACTTAGGATGATTTACAACTACCTATTTCACTTTAGAAATTTTGAGTTTTTTCCCTGCTCCACTATAGAGAAAGTCTCTTGAAGCCCTGCCATTGTCTTTCATCACAACTTTTGGGAGATCCAATAAGTATATAGATTGCTCAAAATAGATATAGGTAGTTGAAGTCTCCCATTATAGGATAAGATAGTATTGCACTAGTTGTGAATCCTTATGTTTATTACATTAAGGAGAGGAAGGCAATTCCTTTTAGAATTTTTTTCAAAGCTATTGGTACATCAAGTTATTTAAAGGGAGGCTCTTATTGAGTGAGGGCCTTAGTGTTTAGAAGCTCCATCACCTAAAGGGTAATGACCTGAGGAGATGACATAAAAGCTTTTTTGAGGATTGAAATTAAGTCTAGAGAGAAGTTTGAAATCCTCCAAAGAATCTAGTAGTAGTTGAATAGATTCAAGGTTAGCTCCACAAAGTAAGAATAGATCATTTGTAAAGGAAAACTATAAGATTTTTAGCTTATGGTATTTGAATGAGGCCTCTTTTTTAATCTTTATTTTGGTAAGTCTGTGAAAACTTTTATACAAATAGCAAAGAGGTAAGGTGATAATGAATCACCTT
The DNA here is from genome assembly GCA_024703695.1 of Erythroxylum cataractarum. NCBI lineage: Eukaryota > Viridiplantae > Streptophyta > Magnoliopsida > Malpighiales > Erythroxylaceae > Erythroxylum > Erythroxylum cataractarum. The sequence goes on along the minus strand of JANJEY010000234.1, from coordinate 25,054,792 downwards.
TTCTTATACATATGGTTGCCTTAAACAGTGATAAGTGTATATTATAATGTGTTTTTTTGAGGTTTAAGTGTGTTTTTAAGTATTTTATTATATGGTAATCATGTGTTTAGAACTTAGAATTGTGTTCTTATTAGTGTTTCTATAAGTTTGATTATTTTAGAGCAAGGATTTGACCTTAATTTTTTGTTTCAAAGGATGTTTGATGTGTTTGTAAGTGGGTGGAAACAAGAAAATTGAAGAAAAGATGAAGAACTTGAAGAATCGAAGAAGTCATAGTCATGTACAATTACACCATTGTGCATGATGAGGCAACTACTTGGATGCAGTCTCTGTTATGATCATGACTCCATACACAATTATGACATAAAGCATGGACAAGGCAGGAGTTATGATAGTGAAAGAGAGTTTTCTAGCACGCGAAATTTTTTTATTCTTGACCTTTCAAAGCTATTTTTAAAGCCAAATTAAGTGAAAAAAATCCTTAAAAGGACCCTAGAAGTCTCAAGATGTATTTAAGTCAAATAAAAACACCAAAATTAGGATATACATCATAATCAAAGAGATCAAAGTGGAGACATAAAGAACAACTCCAAATTTTCCAGATTTCTAGGTCAAGACATAAACTGTTTTTTTTTTCTTTCTTTTCTCTTCTTATATTTCATTTTCTTGGATGTTAAATTAGGTTTGTAGGATTTTGAACGTCATTATGGGTTTTAAAATCCATATTAGGGATTATTCTTAAACTGTTTTGTTTAACCATATTCATGTTGAATTTAATAGATATATCTTTGTGATATTCATTAAGTTTATACTTGAAAATAAATTGAGAATTTGAACTAAGTCATATATATTAAAGTGCAAAGTTAGTAACTTAATAAACTTGTAAATATCATATTAATAAACAATTGAAGAGAGATCATAATTTTAGGTTAATTATTCTTAGGAATGCTTCGAATCCAATTGTAGGCAATGATCATATTAAGAGTCTCCCTCCATTTAAAGGTAAACTAGGGAAGTTGTAGCATATGCATTATCCTACTTTATATTGCCTTGGTGTAGCTACATTCAAAGAATAAATGATTCCGACTCTCCGTTGCATGTTTACAAAGAACACAAATGGGATTATGATTTCCAAACCATAGATCTTTGGTTCTGAGTCTATTTTTTATTACCAGCCAAGAGAATATTGAAGCTTTCGAGTTTAATGACTGCCTCCAAAGGATATTAAACCATGGCACCAATTTAGCATTTCATGCAAGTATTTTATGATAGGAGCTATTAAGAAAAGTACCTCTTAGGTTGGGCATCCAAATAATGTGATCCTCTCCCACTTCCTCAGGAATAGTAGGCAATCAAAAAATGCTCCTCCAATCTAAATTATGGATAAGTGAAGAGACACTCGCATTGAGTGGGATCACTATAAGAAAATAGCACATGATCAACGGAAATTATCGACAGAAAACATTTCATAGTAAATTAGCAACAAAAATTAATTTTTTTGGTAAATTTGTTAGAAAAAATTATTTTTTGCGATCACCAAAATAGCCGTCAGGAAGCGTGGAGGGAAATTATCCCTTCGACTTTCCCGTCAGAATATAGCGACGAACAAAGTCAAGTCCATCATAAAAGTAGGCAGCAATGGCTAGCGAAAAAAATAAGCATCTTGAATACTGACGAAACCACAATTCCATTGGTAAAATACCGACTAAACTATAGTTCCGTTAGTAATTGTCGAATTGTTAATGAATTAAAACGATATCATTTGGTTTTAATCCAAACGACATCATTTTATTCATGCTCTTAATTACCTCGAAGCCCCCCTTCTCCCTCCCCTCTGCTATTTTCTCTCTTCTTCCCACCATTAACGCCATCGGTCCTTCTTCCTCCTAAGCTTCCACTGTCAATTTTTGCTTCCTGTGGTCCATCATGCATCATTTTTAGGTAAAAAAACTATTGGGTTTATTTTGCCTTCAAAAAAACGAGGTTGTTAAATGGTTATACATATGACGGTGGGTCGGTGGGTGGGTTTTGTTTGGATGTGTTAAACCAAGCTATTTATGCGTTTTTACGTTGTATTTAGGCTTGTTAAGAGGGGTATGATATTCTTTGTTACATGCCTTAGGTTAAGAG
>JANJEY010000234.1:24851373-24862085 GCA_024703695.1 Erythroxylum cataractarum | reverse complement strand
AAGAGTGCCCATGATCAAGTGTTTAAGCAGTGAGGTTCAAGTGTTAAGTGTAAGAAGTTGGGTCTCGGAAACGGGATTCAACATCTTCTTTATCCCAAGTATATGAAACATGTCTTCAATTGCACTTATTTTGAATTATATTAAGGCACTACCAATGTCTTGTCAATGTGACTGATAGGTAGCCTTCAGTTATTTGTAGTGACAATAACTCGCTCCCTTTTATATTCAATCAGGCTCAATAGTTTTTCTTTATCTCTTGTCATATAATAAGAAAAAACCAGAATATGCCATCCAATCTTTATTATAATTAATACATTTATCACTCATTGTGACAAGAGCTTGCTCTTCTTTTATTTCCACTTTGAAGCACGTGAATGTATTACATTTACCAATTATTGGTTCTGTAATAGCATATGAAGTTTAAAAGTCACATTCTGTTTCACTTTCAACTTAAAAGTGTGAGGATATTGCGACATTTCGTTTTTTTGTTTTATATTGAAAATCGCGAGCGTAGTGGCCTCTTTTGTACAAACAAAACATTGATTATTCTTATATTGATGTGTGTTGTCTTCCACTTGATCATGGTCACAACAAGCTTCCTTTTATTACTAGCTCTTTTTTTGTTGCCTTTTATACAATCTTTCTTATTTGGACTTTTCTCCATTTTCTGATCTCGCAGCTTTTGGATGCTTTTTTTAATGCTAAATAGAGCTTTCTCTTCATCCTTAATTGAGGCTTTATACATTTGTATGCTATAGCCTTTTAAATGACCAATATATTTTCTAATTCATTCAAATTTGACACTTTTACTTGGCCATAGATTATTGTGACAAATGCGTTAAACTCAACACACAATCTATGGATTACAGATCTTCTTACTTTCATCTTAATGATTTTATTCTCATGATTAAATTTTAAATTTTTTTACATAAAGTTTTAATTTTATTAAAGTATTCACTCGTCATATCTCTTTGCGATATTGATAGTAACTTGTTCTCAAGCTGTTGGAGCTTGGCATCATTTATTCTTAGAAATTCTAGCGAGAGTGTCTCATGACTCCTTAGGAGGCTTCACTTCCTTAATATGCTGAAGTAAGTCATCCTCCACCGAAATTGATAAAGCATACATTGTTTTATCGACTTAACCTTCGACTATTTAATATCATCTTATTTTGTTAGAGGTGATGTCTCATTGCCTCTAACAATTTCCCACAAATCTTGACCGAATAGGAAGAATTACATACTAGTACTTTAAGTATTATAATTATTGTTATTAAGCTTTTAAATAGTTCTTACCAAGATAAACATAGCAACCATAATTACTTGGTTATTTCCTTTAGTTAACCAAGTAAGTTTAATCACAATCCAGCAAACTTCATAGCTCACATTACACACTAGTAGTACCTTGCTACACCATGATCCCTAATCACGAACCCTCAACATACTTGATGATCAGTCCTCGACCTATTGCTCTGGTATCACTTGTTGACTACGTGGAGAACTAAATTAGATGACAAAAAAAACCTTTATTATACTAACTAAAACTTTGGTACATATATAACACACAAATTTGACAAATTTTCACTCTTACTTATGTCACTCATTCGCATCACACTTGCACTCTTTTCTTTTCTTTTTTGTACCTTTCATTGGAGAGAATAGGTAAATGACTTTATAACAATAAAATCAAAAATCGATACAAATCAAGAACAATATAATAAAAAAATCAATAAAACCAAAATTTACTAGGAATTTAATAGGGATATACATAGATTCTTCATCTTGGATATGGAAATTTTTTGATGAATTTTTGGCTATGTTTACACCATGCCTAAACATATTAGGATTAAACATCTACTAATAGTTGACATATTTTTCTTGAAGTAGTTCTTTTTGTAAATAGAGAAAGAAATATTAATTAATGGTAATTAAAGAACTTGAACAGAAAGAAAGAGAGAAGAGAAGAGAGAGAGACTTTTGTTGTTTCCAATTTTTATTTTTGAATCATAATTACCAAGTAGAATATAAGGGATTCACAAAAATGCTAGATATTCTTTATAACGGAGGTTTAATTTAAAAGTTAAGTTAAAGTTAAAAATAAATATTTTATCGAAATGTTTGAATTTACTTTAATTTTGATGAAAATATTAGGGTTCAATTTGATGTTTTTGACCAATCATTTGTGAAGTGCAATTTAATAAATGTAATAATATTTTGATGAAAATATTAGGGTTAAATTTTAAATTATTTATTTATTAAACAATTAATTTTATACATTTTTTATTAAAGGAAAAAGCCGAAACAAATTACAAAGCAGTTATGGGAAAACAGACCCCTGACTGATCCTCGAAGAGGAAATGGTGGCATTCAGAAGGTGCAGTATCAAAAAAGTAACCCCATCAGCGAAGTGGTCCGTCTAAGAGGCCAACCAGTCGGCACATCTATTGCTTTCTCGGTAGACGTGCCGATAAACAACAGACCAATTTCTTGAAATGAGCTCATGGATGTCCATAACTATAAGGTTGGTGACCTGGGTACAGTGAGCGGTGGAGGTGAGTAGGTGGTGCACCGCAAGCGAGTCCACCTCCAATTCGATGCGGCGGAAGCCTAGGCGCTAGGCGAAAGAGAGGCCTGTGTAAACTCCCAAAAGTTCAGCATTCATTGGAGCACACCATCCTAAGTTCTGAGTGAAGCCTATAAGCTAATTGCCATCACTGTCGCAGAGGAGGCCACCAGCTGCGGTTGTGCAAGTGTTGCGATTGCTAGCACCATCGGTGTTTAATTTGATCCAACCCGGGGGTGGCTTGTTCCAATTGACGTGTAGCTCATGACGGGGCCGGACCCGACTGGTAGGATCGTGGCACCTCATGGACGACAAGCGGAGATGATCTGCATAAGACAAAATGGAAGAGTCAGGAGATGGGAGCCAAGTGAAGTGAGGATCAAAAAGAGACTGGTTTCGCCAAGTCCAGAGGAACTAACAAGTGAGGCCAAAGATGGTCGCCCAATCATGACCCAGGAGACGACGGCGGGTGTGGATGTTAGTGTGAATACAGTCGCTAAGAGGTTGAGTAAAGAAATGAGTCGTAGCGAGATGGGGCGACAACATGGTCCACACTCGACGTGCCTTGAGGCAATCGCGCACAACGTGGAAAGAAGATTCATCGAAGGAACAGTGAGGACAACTGCCATCTGTAGTGAGGTGCCGATGAACCCTGTGAAGATTCGTAAGGAGCCGGTCGCGGCCGAGGAGCCAAAGGAACGTGCGAATACGCGGTGGTCCTGGCCACTGCCAAATGCCTTTCCAAACCGCATGAGGCGATTCATGGTCAAGGCCCAAAATCATGGAATACGTAGAGACGACGGTAAAATGGCCACTGTCAGAAGCACCCCAGACCAACCGATCGGGGCCAAGGAATGGATTATGCAAAAAAGTAAGGCAACAAATCGGTGAAGGAAGCCAAGATTGGAGCTGTGTCCAATCCCAATGACCACTAGAATCCACAAACTGGGAGACATCCAGGTTAAGATTGGAATCGGGAATAGGGTGGGTAGCGTGGGAGAGAAGTAACCCAGTGCCCACGAGCCACGGGTCAAGCCAGAAGCGTGTCCTAGAGTCGTCTCCGATCATCCATTTCATCCCTTGCTGAACGATGGGTCAGGTGACTTTGATACTGCGCCAAACCATTGAACCCCCGGTGGTGGCCAAGGATGAGGGAGGGTGGGTTGCAACGAATCTGTATTTACTTTAGAGCACTTGAACCCACAACCAGGAGCGGATCTACAATGGGGGCAAGTAGCACTGTCTCCAACAAATTCTCTATATAAAAAAAATATTATTTTAAGTTTTGCCTCCATTAAAAAAAAAAAAAATTTACTTCTATTAAAAATTTGCCCCCACTAAAATAAAATTTTACCCTCACTCAACAAAAAAATTATATCCGTCCCTATGGCCACAACGCATGCGGATTGGTGATTAGGAACCATCCGAATTTAGCAAGGATAGCATCATTCGTAGCTCTAATACACCGAATACCAAGTATATATATAATTGTTGCGTATTCTAAAGATAATAACTTCAACACCCACCCACCCCCAACTCTAAAGCTTAAGGTTTAGTTCAGTCTACATAGTCAAAAGGTGGAAATTTCAACACCCCCACCCCCACCCCCAACCGTCCAGCCAGAAATATAAACAAAGGCCAAATGGTTCCACATTTTCCAGTTGAATCATAAACTCATTGCCAAGTGGTATACGAAACCCCCAACCTTATCTTACGGTGATGGAGAACAAGAGTTGTCATGTCATAGTTCTTACATATCCTGCGCAGGGCCACATAAACCCCCTGCTTCAGTTCGCTAAACTATTAGCCTCCAGAGGACTGAAGACCACTTTTGCGACCACCTATTATACTGTCAACTCCATTGATGCACCCAATGTTCACGTCGAGCCCATCTCCGATGGTTTCGATGAAGGTGGGTTCAAGCAAGCCTCAAGTGTTGAAGCCTACCTGGAGTCATTCAAAGCCGTCGGATCAAGAACGTTGGCACAGCTCATAAACAAGTTTGATGCCTCAGACTCTCCTGTTGGATGTATTGTGTACGACTCCTTGTTACCTTGGGCTCTCGAGGTGGCTAAAGAGTTTGGGATATATGCAGCTACTTTTTTGACGAATTCTGCTTCTCTTTGCTCCTTGTACTGGCATATTGTCGATGGTCTATTCACGTTGCCTGTAAACCCTGAAATAGAGAGCTTGTCTTTGCCTGGACTTCCTGTACTGGCCTTTCATGAATTGCCTAGTTTTCTGGCATATCCCACGAGCCACTCTGCTTATTTGGCAGTTGTGATGGAGAAGTTCTACAGATTAACTGAAAATGATTGGGTGTTCTGTAACTCCTTTGAAGAGCTGGAGTCTGAGGTGAATGATTCACTTTCCACTTGCATACTTCCCATAACTAGGAAAATAAATCGATTTCTATATGAAGATATGCTAAGATTTGAGCTGAAGAGGGCACTAAACTGATTAGTGTAAGGATTAGCATCCTGTTGGGTTGCTATAGGTAATCGATCAGATCTGATAGATATTCCTCCATCACAACATAGATCATTGAAGCATTTTTTTACATAATAATTCGTAAAGTTCCAATTTTGTTGTTATGAACAAACATAATTATATAAAAATGATTACAATTATACTGTGATAGATTGTTTCGATTTTGGGTGATTTATCAGGGATTTTTGCAGTCATGGAACGAAAGAAAGGAGGAATAAGTAAGGCAGAATCTTTGGAATTGAAGAAAGAAGGAAATTAGATTGCATTGTATAATAGTCTTATTTGCATCTGAAGCTTATGATTCTTTGAAGGCCTAAAGTTCCTGGTTTACCTATAATATTAGATTTCATTCATATTTCATCTGCCTACTCATTAATAGTCGTCTAAGGATCAGGTTTTTAATATGTTCACTGCTCTTTCTATTGAAAAGCTGGTGAAGGCCATGAAGGGACTATGGCCGGTGAAGATGATCGGTCCAATGGTGCCATCTGCCTACCTTGACCAACAAATTGAAGGAGATACAGCTTATGGGGCAAGTCTCTGGGAACCAACCACTGATCGGTGCCTGAAATGGCTAGAGACACAGCCATCTGGGTCTGTCCTATACGTGTCTTTTGGAAGCATGGCAAGCGTATCAGATGAACAGGTTCAAGAAATAGCATGGGGTCTTAAAGCAAGCAACAGGCCCTTTGTGTGGGTTCTTAAGGGGTCAGAGAACAAGTTACCAGGCGAGTTCATGGACTCAATTGGCGAGACGGGGCTTGTTGTGACGTGGTGCAACCAACTACAAGTTCTTGCTCACAAAGCTGTGGGTTGCTTTGTCACGCATTGTGGATGGAATTCGATATTAGAGGCATTGACCCTCGGGGTGCCAATGGTATGTGTGGCTCAGGGTACTGATCAGCCAACTAATGCCAAGTTTGTGGAGGATATATGGAAGGTGGGAGTGAGAGCCAAGAGAAACGAAGAGGGGATCCTGACTAGGAAAGAGCTTTACGGGTGCATAAGGCAAGTTATGGAAGGAGAGAGTAGTAGACAAGTTAGGGGAAATACCAACAAATGGACAGAGCTTGCCAAGAAAGCTGTCAGCAGAGGTGGAAGTTCTGATAGGAATATTAGTGAATTTTTGGCGAAGGTGATGGAGAGAAACAAAGCATAGGTGCCACTATCCTTCAAGAATCAATGAAATGGAGCTAAAGTTGACTTGGTTGGTCGACGACTGAGTATCATTAGACCTACCAGGAAATGATACTAAGTTATAAAAGAATGCGAATAACAGCCAAGCATGCCGTTTTCATTACATTCAACTCATGTTTACATATTCTATTATGCTTGTCTCCTGAACCATGATATCTGAAGCAGTTCAAGTATACAAAGTACCTTCTTATGATCCACGAAATGCAAATGTACAAGGGTGAAAAGCTTTCGTTTGTATTTATGTAAAAAATGAGGTCACGTCACAATCAGAAAAAGACTACCCAACACATTTTCCTGTGAAGAGGGGTGAGTACTTGTCCGCAAAGGCCACGGCAGATCATTGCAAGTGATCGAGCTAGGCAGATGTCACGAGTAACTATAAATAGGACTGCAATTCATCGAGCTAAGCAGATGTCACGAATAACTATGGAAAACCTCACATCTTACAGGAACTGCTGTCACCGCATGCCTCATCCTGCGAGAGAAATCAAAATTCCATCCATCTCTCAAAAAACCAAATACCTCCCAATCAACAAAAGCTTTTCCAGCAAGAGCTATGCAACCTAGCATACTAGGAAAGATGGCAACAGTGCTTTTTTCTGGCAAGTGCTAACTAACAAATGAAATTCATGTACATATACTACTTATTTTCTCTCGCTCCCCAAGAGCAATAGGGTATACAGTATAATTCGCAGATAGCTGGGATTGTCTTGGAGATAAGAGGAAGGCTATCTCCAACTGCATAACCCCTTATCGGCCTGATGGGCCTTTTTAGACTGAAGAAACTTCTCCTATATGTAGACATTTTAAAGTTCTAAGTTCATATCAGATGGAGCACTCGTTTATTTGAAGGAAATTTGTAAGCCTCGTATGCAAATCCAAATCAATAGAACTGCTTTCCTGCCACCATCTTGGAGCTACTTTATTGATTGGCCTTTATGTCTTTTATTGAACAGGAATTTACTCTAATATTTACTTGCCCAAATAAAATGGTTATCAAAACATGAACAGAATAGTTAATAATGGGAAAATTCTTTAATATTCCTACCTTTTTCTTTCGTGCTTCCAGAATTTCTTGCAATGGTGGTCGGCCTGAAAGTAAGAGAACCGTGTGGTTGAAATATTATACCAAGAAAAGAATAGTAGACTACGAATGGACACTGAAATGGGGGTAAGAGGCACATTATACCAGTTATTTGAAGACGATACTTAGCCCAGACACCATAAATAGCATCAACTATAGTTCCTATCTGTAAATAGCATGATTTCCTGACACTGGTAAGTGGAAATAGAAAATAACAAGTTCAAAAGGAAAATACTAGATCTAGGAAACTACATTCTTAAAGATTGATGCTTACAGGTTCATATTTGGTGATGGCATAAACCCATCCAAGACCAACTTGTTCATACAGTTTCCTGAATGCCTGCAGAAGTTGTCAAGATAAAAGTCATCAGTTCTGAACGGCTTAACTTATACTGCCTCAGCACTCATAGATGAACCGACTAGTTTCAATATATCCCTATATTTATCATATCCGGTCTTTATTGTTTATATATGTGAAGCAGTTTCTTCACCTTATTAATATCAGTGGCAACAAATCAGATCATCAGAGCAAGAACTCTCTTTAGGCATTATTGACACTTGATTTTCCATTTAGGCAATGGCACTGATTAAGGCCTCAAAACTTTTTTAGCACTCTAAAACTTGCTTTAGGCTATGTTTGGTTGGACATGAAGTTTTTAATAGAATAGAATAGTTTATAATGGAATGAAATATAAATGGATATAATATTAAAAAAATGTTGTTTAAGAGGGATGGAAAGGTTCATAATATAATATAGTGAAATGTTATTTGAAAGAAGGGTTCATAATGTAACATAAATGTTGTTTGAAAGAAGAGTTTATAATATAATATAGTAAAATATTGTTTATCATTTTACATTTCATCCTAAATCTTCCAAATCGGAGTTTTAACTTATTTTTACTGTTTAAGATAAAATAGGATGTAATTTAAAACACTTCCCTTCTATCCTATTCATTTCATTATAAATCTTCCTCTCAAACGATATGAATAATATTTCATTTCATTAATATCCACCCAGCCAAACATAGCCCTAGACAACTAAATGCAAAACTTATTGAAAGGATGAACTAGCTTAAATTGCTATGCTCGCAACTGTCCAATCATAAACTTCTATATAGTATGCAAGCATCTAAAAGAGTTCTGATTAGTTCCCTGATGGTTGCACTGGATCATAAAGGAAGTAAGGACTTAATAACAAAACGGCAAAATATGTTAGTCATCCATCAATTAAGAAGCAGACATTAACACTAATCTAGAACCAGACGTGTTAATATAGAACCAGACCACTTAAGAGTTAAGGCTTACTTCCACATCTGTGACCACTGTTCCATCTGAAAGGATTGCGTGAATTCTTCCCATAACCTACAACGAAAACAACCACCCTTACAACTGCTACTGTAAATTCTTCAATAAAGACTATAATACTGCAGCATTGTATAAACAGTTGACATACAGTCTTGTAATCCAGTCCTTGATTGTCCTCTGGAGAGTATTCATCGGAGCTTATGTCTACAAACTTGATCGTACCATAGCTTTTATTCCTCTCCCTTAACATATTGACCTGACATTGGAATTTGGTTTCACAAACAAGCTAAGATTCTAAAGCCAATGGAAAGTAAACAATCGGAATTAATGTGTCACTAAGTTGCATACCTCGCGCATGCAAAGTGGGCAATCTCCATCGTACAGCATTTTAATTTTCCAATTCTCTGGCAAGTCTCCCTCACTTTCTTTCTTTTTGGTTATAGCATCCACGGTAGCCTCATGCACTGCACGTATTGGTCCTGTTGGATATCTGAACTCTGCAAATAAGCAATCAGCCACATTCACAACAATTGTTAAAAGTTCTTCACCTCTCTAACAACACAAGAGATCAACCCAGTTCAGAAATCTTCCAGAACAAGAAAATGATGCACCTACGAGAACAAACCGATTCCAGAAACTAATCAAAATAGCGGGTATAAAGACGAACAATATACTTGCCGGTTTGAAAACAGGGGTGTGAGCGAGATAGCTGGAGGGGACGTGAAGGGAATTGGTGAAATCTGAAGCTCAAAGGGTTGGTAATTGAGTTGATAACAAGTTGGTTTCTTTGTCTAAGTAAATTGCACACTCTCAACGCCATCTTACGTTGTGCGGCTTCGAAACCACAAACCAGATCGAGTTATGTGTTGGCCTAGGATTCAGAGAGTTTAGTTTAGTTTCATTCATAGGTACTCCGTCACGTACGTGGCAATTTAAGGACTCACTAAAATTTACAAGATTCCCATGCGCTCTTGTCCTAATGTTTGTGGTCCAAAATAATTAATTTGTTAATTGAAATTCTGTAGAATGTGAATTGCAAAATTGATTAACATGCTTATATTTTCACTCCATGTTCCACACAATCTTTGTTACTTTATGGTCTCTTTTTTACAAAGAAAAAAAAAAAGACCAAAAGTCCAAAATATTATCTAACTAGCGCAGTGCTTTGCAAAACAAAGCTCCTGACTTGTTTTGGTGGATAAATTTCATGACTAGCAGCGGAGGCTATGTATACTTGGGTTAGTTAGGATTGCGAGAGCGGCTAGATTATCGGCACACTGGCTCCTTTCGCGATATATATGCTAAATTTGCACTTCCTAATCTTGTTGAATTAACCAATAGGGACCTGCCACCAAAAAATTATTCTCAGCTAACAATTGGAAGGGGACAGGATATTAATAATTTCTAAAGAATTCACTTCGACAATTATTCGTCGATAGCCAATCGACCAAGTCAAAGTAAGGCCTGATTGGACTCTCCTTAATTCAATAGCTAGCGGCGAGCCTCTTCCAATGTGCTGTATAAATCCACCACACTACTGATCATGCCATGCTTTGATTAAACCTCCAATAGTAATGATAGTAGATCCTTGTTAACCGCTCCATTCGTGTTTAGCTTAACCCAATTTTTTGGTGGTTTGATTCACTCAACTAGACTACCCACTAGTAATTCATGTATCTGAAACACACAATTTTTTACTGCCGGTATACTTATTATCTACTCCATATATTTCATAACGACCTTTGTACCTTCTTCTGTCCAAATAAAGTCAACTTTAAAAAAACTTTTCTATTTTCAATGTCATAAAAACTAATACAGTAAAACTTCTATAAATAAATATTTTTGGGACCTAAAAAATTATTATCTTATACGGGGTAATTAATTTATCGATAAATGAATATTTTATTAATTTATTGATAAATTAATATTTATTAATTTATAGAATAATTTTTATTTTCTACATTATATTTGTTAAATTAAACAATTAGTTTTTTCCATAACTAAGAAAAGAAAATAAATAAATAATTAATTAATGATGGTGCATTGTATCTAAGTTTATTAATCTTGTCAAAAA
>JANJEY010000234.1:24835728-24849663 GCA_024703695.1 Erythroxylum cataractarum | reverse complement strand
GCTTTTGAATGATTTGAGAAATTTCAATATGTGGTTTTACGAATTGTGTGATGATTTATGAAAAGGCTTGAAAGTGACTTTTTGAAAAAAAAAATCATGTTTATGAAATCATGTTTTCGAAATATCTCATGTCTATGAAAAGTCAAGATTCAAAAAAGTGCCTTTTTTGGCAATATGTTTACAAGATGTGAAATACATGATTATATGGGTTTGTGGTGGTCCCTTAAGTTAAGTCAAGTGCACTTTGACAAAAAGGCTTCTCCCACCTGCCCGCTAGTGGCATGGAGCTCCTTCATGGACTCCCATAAGTTCACGACTACGCAAAACCATTATGTAGGATTACGTTAGTACGTTTTGTTCATGGTTACACAGGACCCTTATAGGAAATGTGTAGGATGTTCCGTTTTGGTTCCACTCAAACCATTATGATGTGCTTATGTGCTTATCATATGTGAACAAGTTTGATGCATTCATGTTTTGTAGTTTAAGAATTTGACTACGTGATGTGAAACATTTGTTTTATGAACTCAATGAGAATTTTCTACGACAAGTGAATGTTTTCAAAGATTTTGCTTATTGTTCCTTATAAACTATTACCCATAAGCTTTCAATCTCACCTCCTTTTTCATCCCATCTTCAGGTGATAGCTAAGAGATCAAGCAATCAAGAGCCTAAGGGAATTTCTCCAAATTTGCTTATTTTGTATTTTGAGTTGGTTTTGGGAAAGAACAATGTTTTAGTTTCATACCAAGTTTATTTGTTTAAGAAACTTTGTAACTTGATACTTTGAGATGATGATGTATTGAGGCTTGAAATACCATTAAAGATTTGTAAAAATTTATTCTTTGGATGTTAAGGAAATATGAATTATGCATGGATGATATTGAGATGATTATCAGCTTGACCAGATGGTTTTTGAACATAAATTGTGGATATTTATACATATACATACATACATATCTATGTGTCTATATATCTATGTTATGGAAAAGAAAGATAGAAATTATGATTGATCAAATATAGTTGAATGTAATGACAGAGATGAGTTGAGATTTGAGAGTTTAATGAAGTCAATTTGGTAGCTGAATGGTTATGCTCAGGACATTCCAAGTTTGCACAGTGCAAAATTTTAAGTCTTCCATAGGGAAAAATTCGTATTTTGAGTTCAAGGAAAAATATGGATTAATATAGGCTGAATTGGGCAACATTGTCTTCTAGAAATTTGTAGCTTATCTTTCTATATTTCCAATGGTATATAGTATGAAATTTTTAGATATTGAAATCGAAAGTTATGACCTTTATAAGTGGAGATGCTCAGGAGTATAGACTCTATCTTCTGTGCACTGTTCATCTTACATCTTCTGTCTGACCATGTAGATAATATATCTATTATCAAGGTTTTCATAAAAGTTGTAGATTTTGAAGTCCTCTTTCTAAACTTATAAGAATAACCTTGATCCGATGTCTCTAGAAAAAGTTATGCTAATTGCAAGATATCTTCTGTGTACTATTCATAACCTTCTTCTGGTAATTGTTCATCTTGTATAGTCTGGTCCAATTCTGACCCTTTAGATGACAAAATAATACTTTGATGTCTTCATAAAAGTTGTATATATTGAAGTCCTCTTTCGAACCATCTAAGAATGACCTTGATCTGATATCTCTAAAGAAAGTTATTGCAATTGCAAGACATCTTCTGTGTACTGTTCATAACCTTCTTCTAGTCACTGTTTATCTTGTAGCGTCTAGTCCAATTCTGACTCTTTAGATGACAAAATCTCACTTTTATGTCTTTATAAAAGTTGTAGATATTGAAGTCCTCTTTTGAACCCTTTAATAATGACTTGATCCGATATCTCTAAAACAAGTTATGTCATTTGTCCAAAACAGGTTCAATATGATTGAGGGCGGAACCTTTGATTCCTTCGGCCCAATCTTTGTCATCTGGCCTCTAAACGAAGGGATCCTTGAGACAATAAATTCTTAACATATTGTGCTATCTCTCCACAAAAATTGGTAGCATTCTGAATTGATTGGAAAAAGGTTTGATTGAAGGAAATTGAGGGAATCTGTTAGAATAGTATGAATTGATGTTATTTTACTGAACATGCTTTGACATTTTGAATATATCTAGATCTGTAGGGTTCCAATTGAGATGATTTTCAATATGGAGTAAACTAGAGACATAAGTTTACAAATTATATAAAGAAGTTGAATTCTGATTCAGCCTCTAAGATGTTTAATTTCTAGATGAAATTTGGGTATTCATTAGAAACTTAAGACAGTGGGAAACCAATTTTCTGAAGAAGTCAAATTGTGATTTCTAGTTTGAGATTTCCCAAAATCTGTTCTGAAGTTGAAGAAATGTGAATGAGATGATTTTTGTTTCTAAACAAACTAGAGACATGGAGCTTCCAATTATCTGGAGGAATATAATTTTAATTCAGTCCCTAAGACTTTCAATATCTGAATGGAAATTGAGCATAGAATATTTGCTTTAGTATAAAAATTATTTGAAAAATAAAGCCCGATACTTACAGTATCAGAGAATGAAGATGAATCCAAGATGACTAATAAGGGTTAATTAAAACAACCACACATGTTTAAGGATATTTTATTATAATAAGCTCACGTTTTATGGTTCCGAATATTGGGCTCCGAAAACGGGGTCCAACAAATGTTATATTTGGTGCTACACTATAGTATGAAAGATGTTTAGTACAAGGTATGTCTAGGATCTTATTTATAAGATCAAAAGTGAGATGAATGTCAATACCATAGATTGTAGTAAAGATTTGGGAGTCACCCTAAATTATTTTAGGATGGATATTTGTATAGAAAAACCTAATATTAGTAAGAATGCTATGATAAATCTTGGTAAGAAGGGATTCCCCCATTGATCAATGAAATACGAACAGGGTCATAATCTTTAAATTATTCTAAACCAGAAAAGAGATATCATATTTCTCATGAAGATCCTAAGAAGTATAATCTTAAAACTTATGCGAGTTAATATCAAAGTACTTGTCCTCGCTAGGAAGGAGTATAGGAGGAGGAGGGGTTGGTGATCTCTTTTGAATTCTACAAGTCTTAGAGGCTATACAGGTAGTTCTATCTCAAAGGAGAGTCCTAGGCAAAGGATTAAGGTTCCCTTTAGTTCTTGGCATAAGATTAAAGGTAAGTAAAAAGGTTATGGATAAAGGGAACGGTCCGCGAATAAAATAAGGACTTGATTATAAAGGATCGCTTATAAGATAAAAATGATACTTCTGTAATTTCAGTTCCACAAAATTCAATTATTTATGAAACATTATATGGAATAGACAAGTAATTCCAAAAAGGATAGATATTAATAATGCAAAATGGGAAGTGAAAGATGTATATAAACGAAATGAGTAGTTTGTAAAACATTGGAAAGTGCATAATCAACGTATACAAGATTTGATGATAACAACAACAACCCAATAAAAATTTCGTCCATACTCCAAATCTATGGAGATCTAGTAGTACACAACTTTACCTTTAACTATTAGAAAGGTTGTTTCCAAAAAGTTAAAATGAAAAAAATAAAACAAAACAAAATATAATCATAATAAAATATAAAATAAGTAATAAACTAAATAATACGATAAAGATAGACCATATATTATTATTATTATTATTATTAAAGTAGGGAAATGTTTAGGCTAAATTACTAAGAAAACTGTACCCTCCCTTTAAACAGTAGAGAGGCTATTTCCAAATAGTCAAAATAAAAAAAAAGTAAAATAAAACAAAACAAAAATAACATAATAAAATATAAAATAAATATAATATAAAATATAAAATAAGTAATAAAGTAAATAATACAATAAAGATAGACCAGATAAATAATAATAATAATAATAATAATAATAATAATAATAAGTAGGGAAATGTTTAGGCTAAATTACTAAGAGGTAAGTATTACATATTTAAATGTTTAGGCTAAATATAAGAGGAAAATGTTAAAAGACTTATGAGAATGACAATGATATCTTTATATGAAATCCTTTATTCGTATCTTGGTACACCTAAGTTTTTATTACGGGTCATATCTTTGGTAAATTTCAGTAGAATTATATAATTTTTGATCACCTTCTCTCAATTTTTCTTAGTCCTCCCTTTTTTCTTTTTACAGTCTATAAGTACAATCTCCTCGCATCTTCTCATTAGGGCATTTGGGTGTCTCCTTTTAACTTGTCCAAACTATTTAAACCTTGTCTCTCTTAATTTTTTAATAATATTAGCCATCTTTAATTTATTTATTACCATTATAATCCTAATCAATCACTTTTATTAAAACATCATCACCTCTGCCAATATTGGCTAGGAATTGTTCTTGGCGTATTGGAGAAAGAAGATAATAAATTTTCAATTAGAGGTTAGAAAGTAGAGACAGACCAAAGATTGTTTGATTAAACCACAATAAGTCAATTTTGTCTCTTTTTTATTTTCTATAATTGCTTTATGATTTATCATTTGTAATTCATTTATTAGTTTATAAATAAACAAAAAGTGAACACGTAATTTATCACTCTCCACTCGAGAATTATCAAAATTGTTATATATCAAATGTATCTTTCTTCTTTTATTTTTAATTATTATTGTATTTTTATAATTATATTATATGAATATATTACAATTATTTATTACAACAAAAATATTCATTAATTTTAAATACCTTTCATGGTTTGTTGACATAAATATGAAATAGAAGTTGGACTGTCTCTACTTTCTCATAAAATTTCTCATGCTGTTTCTACAAATGAGTTGTCTACATTTACTTCAATTCTTCTCATTGCAGGCCCCGTGTTTGCATTGCAATATGCTGGTACATGCCCCCTGAGAGTATAACGATAATTCTCCACCTGAAGCGCCAGCCAACCATCTATAAGTTAAAGCTTGGATACTAGTTACAAACATCTCATCTGGACTTCGGCTTTCTCTGCACAAATGATGGTCTTGTTGAGAGTGGAAATATAACCTCATACACGTTGCTGAAAAGCCCCTTATCATACTGATTTTTCATAGAAAATGCGGCATTTTCTATGGGGGATCTGCGGCAAAAAGCTTTGGATTTGCTCTCTGGAGGCTTTGTTTCTCTGCTCAACCCGCTCATACTTGCTTTGGGTGCAGCGGTACTAGTTCTTGCTTCATTCATCTTCTTTTGCAAGCTTGTGTAATCTTGCCACTTGAACGTCTGTAGTTTTGAGGTTTATATGGAGGGGAAATACACACAAAATAAGCAAATAAGCAACTATTGTGGGTCTCAGTAATGAAGTGTATTTACAGTCAGAGACACATACAGAAGGCACAAATTATAGCTACAGAAACAGCAAAGTGACAGCATATGCTTGTAGAGCACCAGAATGATAACTTTTAAAAGAAAGTTACATATAAAATCTATACTTCTAAGAAGCAAACAAAGTAAAGTTCAACCGATCACATGGAGATATTTTCAACCTTACTCACTAATATCAACATAAGATGTTGCTACATCTGGGAACAACACCATCAACATTTGCCTGGGTTAGGAATCACAAGATCGGTTTTTGACTAGTTTCTAAAAAATTTCATGTTTTCTAAATTATCCAAACAAAATATAAGTTGAAATTATGGGTATAGACAATGTTATCGAACTCGTGTGGAATAGATGCAGATGTCTAGCCACAGTTCTTGATATTTCATGAGTTGATTTTTCAATTTCCTTTTCTAAAATATCAATCACTTGTCTAATTCTTTGGTTAGAGCTCGAAAAATAGCTCAGCAATGCAACAAAAATCAGGATTGTAGACCTCATCTCCAGAGCACAAATGCTCAATTTAAGCCAAAGCCTAAAATCTAAGAATGCCACGTATAGTATTGGTCATATACTGCCTGGACACATTTGCAATTAAAACACAGCAATGACTGAGAGTCGGTTAAGCAAACCCAACCTCGTTTGTTGTTGTGTTTGTAAGGCAGAGATGTGCGTGGTATCCAAAGAACCCCACCAATAATAGAGATACAATAGCCAGAAATACCATAAGAAGTATCTGAGTGTTATATGAGCCCAACAGCCACTGTAAGAACCAATAGCCATTAATCCAAGCAGTACGGAAAAAGAGGCCATCAAAGTCAGAGCGGAACCAACACTGGGAATTCTTTCTATGTACCCACCTGTGCAATATGGGGAGCTAAACCAAGAAAAGATTTTTCAACACCATAGTAAACTGGAGAAGACAAAAGAGCATGTCATCCTCACATTCCTACGTCCATAAGAAAATTGGTAGACATAGTAGAACGTCTTACATATAAGTTGACTTTACCTGTTAAAATATACACGACTCTTAATTCCTTCAATCGGCCAGCAAGAACCAATCCAAGGCCAATTGTTCCATACACACACAGAAAAAAATGCCTGGGAAGAGTGACAATTTTTTTATGCCAGGAAAAAAAAAAAGACGAAAGGATAAGAGAATAAGAAGACACACTCAGCTTATCAAATATCAGAAAATATTGGAATGACCATTACGAAATTTCAAGCCAATGATTAAAGCTGGTAAACACAGCAAATTTAAAAATTCAACTTTATCATGAAGTAATTGCTAAAATTTGAAAATTGAAAGATGTAAACGTTCCTTAATATCATGTCCATACATTCATTTAGCATGATAACAGGTCAAGGAAATTCCCATCTTACAAGAATGTACAGCCAAAATCTAACCCAAATTTCAAGATCAACATTCAAATCATTAATAATTATTCCATAAATAAATATCACCTTGATCCTCATTATTCTAAAATTACAAAGACGATTCATTATAAAATAAACTATAAGAACAAATTGTGCCTGAAAAAGGTTTATAAGTTTGGCTAGCTCAAGCACTGATTGTTGGTCGCAATAATGATATACATCTTTAAATGCCTATATAGAGTTGACACAACACTCACCACAAAAGAAATGCCAAGAAGTATCGGGTATTTCTCTCCCCTATACAATTATTCTGCAATGATGAAACAACTTTAAGAGGAAATGAAGAGGTCATGTTCCAGAATTCACCAAAAACAAGAAGTCATCAAAATTGTCAAATAAGACATATGAGGTAAAAATAAAAGAGAAAATGGAATGCAAACCATCCATCCGCAATGATGGTCAAAACGGGCAACACAGCGGTCACATATGCTGCAGTGCTTGGACCTAGCAGGTCTTCATAACAAGAATAGTACGTTACAACAGTTGAATAATAAAAGCTTACAGCAGGTCTTTGATGTAAAATCAAAGAACTCACTTAGGAATTTTGCAAGTAGAACATTCTTTCTCTTTATATATGATATTGTCATAGGGATAGGCAGAGAGAAAGTCTGAAACATTCTCAGCCTTCACAGTTCCTGGATCAGAAAAGCTTGTCAATAGAAAGAGTAGGACACCAACACCAACTGCCAGCATGCTTGTGTATCTGTAAGAATATAGAACAACTGAATGAAGCTTGAAATGCAATCACAGGAAGGAACAAATTTGCTTTCAAAATGAAATTTCTATTATTGGCACGTACATGTGAACGTCACTTAAATAATACCCAGGAATATAGCTGAAGGATGATTGGGCAACAAAGTAATAAGTTCCTCCGAGAATTGCTAAATATATAATCTGCAATTACACAGCAAGTGTTATATCTAAGATATATTTGTTTTAATAAAAGACTGGCAGCACTTAAAATTTGGATTAGCTGTGATTCTTAACAAACATATTCATTTCTCTAAGGAAATCTAACAAGACCCCAACACCCAAAATATACGTTCTTTCATTCCAGTCACCTCGGTTAAATCTTAAATTCAAGGATCTCTACATGTTTGCTGAAATCAGAGTTCACTTAGCATAACTGCATAATAATTTCATTCTGCTGTCGCAATTTATGCATTCCTTGATATCCCACTTACTATGCTTTCCCCTAACTTACATCTAACTCATAAGTTGCAACTCCATCCTTCACAGGCTCATAGACCTTATTAAGCGGAAAGCTTTCTGCAAACTGGTTGCATATGTAGCTCTTCTTACTTTTCATTTAAATAGAATAATACAAACTAGGGAGATAGTTAAGTTGAGCAAATACAATTCCTAATAAGCATCTGATTCGACTCTAAAGAAGCATAAAGGCACTCATTTGAAAGCAAAGAAGCGCTAAGTAAATATAATTGTCTATATTGTATACAAAGAACTCGAAGATAGAGAAGCTAAACATGCAACCAAAAAATAAGGAAAAAAAGATCGTCCCTAACGCGTAAACACAATCCAATCCACAGCCAGTAAGACGGCACGCATGAGCAATCAAATTAACTGCTTTCGTAGTCACACGAAAGCACTACCACCCGCTTCGCTCCCATTCATATCATGACAATAAAGCCATACGCAATTAGACAAAAGTACCTGCAATATAGGATTAGGTCGATCACAACAGAACTGCTCGATGCATTCAATAACACTGGTGCCCTTATTCCCAAAAACAGTCCCAACAAACCTCCTGACCAAATAAAACTCAACAATTACACAAATAGTGCCTAATCAGGCACCCAAGACAGCACAAGAATCGAAAAAATGTGTACAAGTGTGTGCACAGGAAATTGGGAGATTGCATAAATACAGGAAGTAATCGTAGGCGCCAAAGGTGAGAAAGTAATGGAGGCGCTCAATGGGAGTGCCTTGAAAGATAGGCCATTGACCGCACAGAAAAGAGATCGTCACTAGCATGGTGAGCAGACCATGGCATATGAGAATCCACTGTACGGCCATTCTCAGAAAGTGAAAAGGAGAGAAAAAGATAGGGACTTCTGGATTCAGAATCGGATCCTAGGTGGGAAAGATTGGACCTTTGAGTTTTGGTGCATGTTTTATCAGTTTCAGAGAGGTCAGGGTTTGACTCTGACCTCATGGTGGGATATTTTCCAATTTATGTTTTCCTTATTTCAATAATACAAGACTATCAGTTTTGTAATTGTTCTTTTCTTCCCGTCTTTTCATGTGCAATTGAACTAGGAAAAGAAAATAAGAGTTTATAGTTCTGCTCCCTTCTTTGGCATATGAATTAATAGATTATCTGCAGTTCAATCTCATCTGATTCTGAAACAGCTGAATAAACGCATGCCTGTGGCAAACTTCATCAGTTTCCGGATGTTTCATTTTCAGATTAGGTACATTTTAAGAGTTTATTTTACTTCATTTATTTTTAAAAAATAAATGGGACATGAAATGGCAGATATTCAATAAAAACCAACTAGACTCCCAATGGAATGCACATAAATATATTTAGTATATCAAATAATAGAAATGGCAATCTTTACAGTCCCGTAGATTGAGTGTCCCAAATGCCACTAGAATCATTCATAGACCTAATCATATTCATACCAGAAGAAACAGCTTCACATCTGAATCTGACCCTAGGTATACGTTAGTGTTGCAGAGAATATCTTCGGATGGCTGGAAACCTCAGAGCAAGTAGAAACGAAACCTAGCCTTGGTTCTTCAGAATGGTTCCTATGAACTGTTTGCATCTATTGAGCCCTTCTCCTTATTGTCCTTTCCTATTTCAATAATTCATTACATATATGTTGATGTACAAAATCTAACAGGATGGATATCACCAAGAAGGGGCAAATTAATCTCACAACAGACTGAATGCGAATGAACAAACTACTGGAGATGTACAACTAGATATCCTCATAATTTATGTTGTCCTCTATGACACCAATGCAATCTCCCACAGATCTTCCCAGGGACATTGCCTCTGCAAGTTTAACTCGGGCTCCTGCATGACGTCGCAGGATTAGGATTGTATTCAGCACAGACCATCTAACTTCAGAATCTGCTTTCTTCTGTGTGAAGCCTAAGCTTTTGAGTAGCTTATCCAACTGTACAATTTGTAGAAACAAATTTCAAATTGGTAACAACAAAATTGCACATTTCCAACTACCTATGCATGATATAACTTGTCTTTTCATGAAAGGGGGCCAAAAATTGAACAAAGAAATTGCACAAACCTTATTTATATCAGCAATCCCACCCTCAGCATAGCCATATAATAGGTATTCAGTAGATACACCAGCCAACGCAATGCATGAGAATCTGTTCAATGTCTAACAAAAATAAAGTCTGGAAATAAGAATTTCTCACCGTCAAGGATCTTGATTTTTAGTAAAGCAACGCATAAATTTAAGGACTGAACATACCAAAGCTGATAGTTTTCCTGAATTAACCTGCAGAACATGCAAAATATAAACCATTAGTTTCTATCCGGAATCACGCCAGCTTAGCAACCAGGTAACATGGTCACTTTCATCAGCAAGAAAGCTATTGTCCATATATCACTGTGAAAACAAGTTTTTGCAATCTAATTAATGATGAAACAGTTTGTGTGAAACGTCACAAACTTTGTTACTTCCCATCTGGGGTCGTTTGCCCTTTCAAGCCAAAACTGAACTTTACAAATATTCGCATAGTCTATATTTTTGCAAGTTAGTTACTGACTTTGGCATAAAGCGGCAAATGATGAATAAATACTATACCAGACATAAGACAGCTCTTTTTCGCCATTTGTTTGTGGTTTGAATTTGCAATCTTGGTGCACATTTACATATATACTTTCAACTTTTCAGGCTTTGATGGGTTTGTTAAACAGGTCATCAAAACATCAAGTATAGAACTTCTCTAGACTTGGTCATGGCTCCAAAATATAAATTATCCAGATTCCTTGAAATTTTCTTATGCAATTGCCACAGAAAGTCCAAGCATCAATAATACCAACTACTGTTATACTTGACTGCTATAAGCAAAACCGACCCAATGGCGTAAAACAGCAAAGCACAGATTGGAATGTGGATCAGCTTAAAATAACTAATTATAACTTGGTTAGATTTAAGAAGCCTACTTCTTCAAGAAACTCGAAATCAACAAAAGCAGTCCCAGCTTGAACGTTCAGAGATCCTTCCTTTTTCAGAGCTTCCAAACTGGTTAAAGTGTAGCCCTTTGGAAGAATGCCTACCAAGTAGGCGATTAGGAAATGGCCAGCTTCATGCTGCACTTGAAGAAAGGAAAAATAAGAGAAGTTATCTTCATAACTTCGAACCTTTAGATCAAGACTAATCAGAGGACATTGATCACTCCAGATTCCAAGTCTCTTTGGAGATTTAGGGTATCATAGAGCGCATTGCTCCCAGAGAATAGATATTTGACCAACTTAATATGCACTGAAAAATACATAGCCATGCCAGCCTCTTGCTTCATGTGCATTACTTGAAGCACTTGAAGCAAGACTACTACTGTTATGTGTGATTTTGGTCGGGGCTGTTATTCTTACTTGAATGACCCTATTATGGTACTTCTGGCTGAAGGCATGACCGATTGTATCAAGAACCAAGCTACCAACTCCTCCATTAAAAGAGACCTATAAAACCAACTACATGAGACAGTAGCAAATTAGCTAAGAGTCACTAACCAATCTAGTCTACTTAAGTCGATTTTCTGGAATCACCCCAGGAAGAGCATTCAATCAATATTGGGAAAATGAAATAGAACAGAAACCAATTGTAAAAAGTACGAGGCAAAACCTTCACATAATAGAGAAAGACAGAAATCTCGAAGCATCTTTAAATGGAAAACAATAAAAAACTAGACCTGTTAGCTTAGATAATCCTGGGGAAAGGAAAACAAACTAAATCCATAATGCAAAGAAATGATAGCTGCCAATTTTAAAGATGCCAACTGATTGTCCTAAACCTGCATGTAGTCACAGAAAAGGAATGAGGAAAGCTTCTTGAGACTGCTAGAGAACCAGAAAGAACTTACCGAATCCCATGTCCATAGAAACAACATACCCAAAGAAATATAGAGAATATGTTGCGGAGTAAGGTCAGCTGCCTTCCATACAGCAATTCCACCTAAAAGAGCAGCAAGCTGCAGATTTCTTTCAATGGAGCCAAGGGTATCATCTACAGGAGACAAGAGAGAAACAGTCTCTATCCCATTTAGCTTCAGTTCATCTAATGTGTAAAGCCTTTGTGGTACCTACAGTATATCCAGGATTCAGGCAACGACATTGTCAGAAAACCACGGAAAAGTCAGAATGCAAACCTGCCTTGCAGCACCAAAACATCTGAGGCCTTCGGGCTTCCCTTGCAAATCCTTGACAAGAGCAAGTGCTGTTCTCTCATCTCCCTTGCTTAGCTCCTTGTCCACTTGCTCCAATGCTCGTTTCCTGGACCCGACAACTGAAGAATAAACAACTCTATGAAACAGAAAATTCAATCTCGGACATGAAACTAAGCCTAGGTTGTAATATCCCACTACACCCTTCATCGATAGAACAGAACCTCAATGCCCAGGCCTTTGATTCAATTTAGTGCTCTCTTCATTATCCATCCCATGTTTCTGAATCCAACCAAGTGCATAAATCTTCAACCACATAAAGAGGATAACATTGCTAGACGACGACGTTCAACCTTTTGGTATTTTCCCATGTACCTATGGCCGAAAAGTAACATTTTCTAGGCAACCAAACAAGGGTGACGCGCAAAGATATGAAGTTTTTGTCTGGGCTCTGGCAAACCGGAGTTTTAACTGCAACGATCCAAAATCGCTAAGACGCCATCTAGCCCTATAGAAAGTTGATAAGCATATCTCTAACGGCAGTTCCAAGAGCTCTGCAGGTTCGCAGGTATATCTACTGCCGGAGTTTGGATTCCGAGGGCTGGGGTCAAGTGCGCTTAAAGTGGACCCATTTTATTCGGAAGCAGCAATCCTTTGGCATTTTGCAGTTTTCCACCATAACATAGAGTGGGAGTTGAGTTAGTTCAGAATTTAGCGGGAATGAGCTAAGTTTAGCAGTTGCAAGTTGAAACATACTGTCGTGGGGAAATCTTAGTTCTGATCTTAGGAACAAACAGGGCTATTAGCAATGGAAGAAGTAGTCATTTATTTGACAGAAAGGGGATGGGGGGTGGGACAGATTCATCATCTCTTCTTCCATTGATTGGTTGGGTTCTGGATTCAATACTAATCCAGCCCTCCGTATCTCTTGCGGCTACAAGTTGTATGTTCACATCAGACCGTCGTCACTCTTCTCCAACTTGCATTCGCTGCAGTCTGATGACACTCCATATTGAACCTTTTTAGCCCAGGTCTTGTGCACAAGGAGCATCGATTAGTCAGAATGTAGAATTTCAATATTTGTCCGTGTCTGGCTCTGGCATGGAAATTTATAATAAACTATTATTTATTTAGATACAAATTATAAATTGAAGTACTGTACTGTATTTATTTTTTAATAAAATTGTGATATTAAAATGAGGATAAAATTATTTACCTCCTTTGTAATTTAAAATTTTTATTTAAAAATATTGATAAAACATATTAATCACATTTAACTAATATAATAATCTAACTTAATTTTAGAATATTATTTAAACTAATTTAATTTAAATTAAATTAATAATTTAAAATAATTATAATAAACTATTAGTTTAATTAATTCAATTTAAATATAAAAATAATATTTGATTTGTTTACGAGTGATATTCATATTAAATATATTCAATTATTATTTTAAATTAAAACTTAAAAAATCACAAGATTTTATAAAAAAAATTTAACTACATAAAAATTTATATCTTCAAAATTTATAGATTAAAATTAAATAATATTATAATAGTTTTAATATAAATATTTTAAAGTAAAATTCATATTTATTATTCAGTTATCTTTATAATAATTATATATTCAACATTGTTTTTAAAATAAAATATGAATTAAGTGATCTTAAGGGGCTGTTTGTTTCTGTTTTTTTTCTCCGTTTTTTGTTGTCGTTTTTGTAAAAAAAAAACATGTAAGTAAAACGTGTTTGGCTTACTCTGTTGCGATTTTTTATTTCTGAAAATAAAAAAACT
>JANJEY010000234.1:24720576-24748649 GCA_024703695.1 Erythroxylum cataractarum | reverse complement strand
ATATTACTCCAAACACGTAATTACGTTTGTACATCAAAAAAGTTCCTTCAGAATTATGAAAATAAAAACTTCCTCCTTTTTTATTGTCAAAATTTGTTAATACTTATTGTAGATTATTTGAAGATGTTTATATAAAATAATACACTTAAAACGCCTACTTTTATTTTACATGATAATTTAATTTTATATTCAACATGTACTTTTATGATTGAAAGATAAACAAATAGATAATGTCATTCTAGAATCTGATTGCTTGCTGGCTATTTAAGCTATCACAAATTTGTCTTTAAATTATTCAGAGATTGGAATTTTATTCCTTGCTTATCTCGTTCTCAAGCGACAATTTCTTCACTTGTCCTTCGAATGAATGCGTAGAATTGTCAATAAAGCGACTCACTTCTTAACTAAGGTAGCCTTATTATATGCAAACCTTTATTGCTGGGATACTAATCCTTCTTGTTTAAGTTCTATTTTATCTTTAAAGAAATCTGTTTACAATATTTCTGATGAGAAAACGCTCGTAGGATTCAGGTGTATGGGATAAACTTGTTGACTTGAGGTAGGTATTTTTAGCCTTTCTTTGTCTAAGGTGCTTATTTGTCTTTGGTCTAAAAAAAAAAAAAAAGTTCAACATGTACTTTTGGACAGGAATAAAGCGACTATGAAATAAATAGGAGACTGGATGCTTCGTGACCGCTTTTTTAAGTTGGGAATGCTAATTTTGACTTAATTTTAATTCAGATTGATCTAATTATAAGTTAAAATTGCTCTGTCTAATCGAGCACGACTCGGCCTAGCTCAACCGAAATATAAAAAAAGACATTTACGTTACTACACTTGCCTAACAGCAGAGATGTCAATGACCTCCTACCCCAGCTCAGCCCTCGCTCGTAACTCTTCCGACTATTGCAGAGATGTCAATGACCTCCTGCCCCAGCTCGGCCCTCTCTCGTAACTCTTCCGAGCTGGGGTAGGAGGTCATTGACATATTTGCTGTTAGGCAAGTGTAGTAACGTTCTTTGTTAGGTATATGCAGTGTCTTGTGACATCGGTTAGACGTGATCCACATTCCAGAGCAGACATTAATGACTGCTTATTTCTTTACAAGTTCATACATTGAAGGGTGATGTGGTGGTTGGCCGAAAATACTCTTTATTTGACACACGTGATGTTGCTTATCAAGGATGGATTTCCTACAGTGCAAAATTTATATAATGAAATATAATTTGTTTTCTGGCTTTATTTTGATCCATGTGCACGTTTTCGCAAGCTAGTCGATAACTGATCCATACAATCAAACTATTCTTTGCTGATCATCAGCATTCTTGAACGAAATTGAATTTAATTATCACAACATGAATCAAAGTATGAAGTTTCTCTCAACTCATCTTCCATATTAACTATAAGAAAAGTTAAACCGAAATTCTACTATCAAGTATGCATTATTGAAACCATTCACTTATGATGAGTTTTTTTATTTTTATAAGTTAGAGAATATTAGTTTTACAGAAAATACAATAACTTATTTGAAAATTAATTAATCTTAAAAATGATCATCATCTTACCTTTTAAAATTCCAAATGATTATTTTATATTGAAGTTCTCATTCTTAACTACTCTTTAAAGGTTGGAATCAAATATTACACCCTAAAGTCTTCAATATTTCTTATCTCTTATTCACACATTATGAGTTTAATTAATTAACACTTTGCAATCTCTAATACTTATCCAACAACTCGTGTGATCAACATATGACGAGATCTCATTTTCATCTATCTGTTACGAGTATATAATATTTCAATCAATAAACTGATTCTTGAGTGGATTTAGTATGTTATAGCCTATGCCATATCTCACATTTTAATCCTCTTTTATTTCATTTATTTCATTGTGTTACAAATGTACTACCGTTGAATACATATATTTTCTTATGTGAGTTACCGATTTTAATGACCTTCCTCCATTCCAAAGTCTCTTTAATCGAGTTTAATTTGCTTTCCTAGAATTGTCCTATAAGATCGCATCAAATATAACCTTTCAATAACATTTTAAAATTACTTTTAAGAATTAGATAAGAGCTTTAAGATGAGATTCATTTAACCTCTAGAATCTTGCATAATGTAAGTTAAGATATTATAACTTAAATTAGTCCCTTTTTGTGGTCATTTACACACATGATAAAAGTCATGTGTGACGTTATTAACCACTTTTCATTTAGAACATATATCTTTTATTAACATAATACAATATAAATGTTGGTTCAAACATACTTAATGTTTAATCTGAGTTCACTTGTCTACTCTTAATTTTGTCTTTCTAAACTTTTATCTAGTAACTTAAGATAGATATGGTGACTTGTCATCTAAGTCAGCAATCATGGTTTAAGTTTCTTACTCTTGCTCTTAATTGTCACCTTGATAATAAACTTAAAATTCTACCTTATCTCTAGTCATCATAAATACTATATGTCATATACAGTAAACATATTTCATAATCAAGCACTAATGTTATTTAATAAACAATGTCAATTTGTATTTTTATTTAAATATGACAATACATTAAATGAAAATACATGGAGAAATGTTAATAAATTACATTTTAATATCTACGTAATCTTAATGACTTCGTATACCTAACGTGTATATCTTGAGAAATTGGTTTTCCCATTAGGGTAGCCATCATATCTCATATAGATAAATGCTTCATGCTTACTTCTTCTCATGTAACTATATCTTTCATAAATTATACTTAGTATTTATATGTTTGGTTTTATAATGAAATTTAGGGTATTTTGTATAAGCGATTGCTACTTAACTGACATTAGTTAATTATTATAGATTAGTCTTACTCTTAACAACTCCCAAATTAACGAAGAATCATCTAAGTCACACGACTTCTTGTACTGCTATTGGAAATTTTATAAATTCAACTTCCATTGTGAATAAGGTAACACATGATTGTTTCTTACTTCTCTATGATATGACAACATTGTTGAGTAAGAAAACAAATTCAAAGGCAAATTTTCTTCCATCTATATCTCCCTTAATTTTCTCTCATCTAAATCCCCTACCTAATCCCCTTTCATATGTAGGCCATTATGTAAGGCCCCAAATTATACCCTAGTTGAAATGTTACATATTCATTAAAATAAATATGATAGGTGTTGAAATTGTGATATGATTGTGAATTACATATGTCTTAAATATGATAGGTGTTCAAATTGTGATATGATTGTGAAATATATACGTCTTGAATCTTAGTTTGATGGATCATGATTAGTAACTTTGAATTAATTGAAACCATTAAAAAAGTGATGTGTTAAAATGTACATTTAGACTAGGAAAATTATCAAGTGGCAAGATAAGTTCGTACATGAGAATTAGTATGACTAAGCCTATACAATGAATGACATTTAGCAACATTGGTTGAGTGACAAATGGCATAATAGAATTGTAACATTTGGTAGTTTAAATGGAGGACAATTGGCTTACTTCTATGTGTGACATGTAGGTTGATTCATTGAAGGACATGTGCCATTTCAAATTTATGACACCTAGCACTAAACAAGTGCTAAATCACTCCAGTCTATTTGATGTTTTTGTTGCATTTTCATTATCATTTGGTCCTCTCCACCAAATCTCTCTCTTACTCTCACAAACTCCTGGATTTTTTTTTAAAATTTGGATCATCATCACTTAACATCTTTGCAAGATGTTGCATCAAGGAAGCTAGATCTTGTTATCTTTTATGTTGTCCTTTTGGTGCTAAAATTTGTACCTTGATCTTGGATATGTATCGGTAACTTGGAAGGGCTAGATTAGTTGGTTCTTTGGAGTTAAAATTTGAAGCTAAACATGTAAGAAAACTTTAAACTTGATAGCATATATTAATACAAGTTCTATGATGATTGATTTGGCATGGAATATGTATTATGATGATGATAATTGAGTGTTGGAAAAGTGATCCTTGTATGCCAAATTCTGTTTTGGTTTTAACGTATGAAATATAATGATTTATGAGTTGCCTAATGAATGATTTTTTGAATAGATTTGGACATGAATTTGATAAGGGATTGAAGCATGAATAAGGTAGAATTGAAGTGAAATTGATGAACTTTGGTGAAGATGTGTTGGATGGAGTATGAAGGAGTTAAATTTGTAAACAAAATTAAGGTCATAGGTAAGTGAACCTTCGATTCACTCATCCTATGATTATGGGATTTATATGGAACCTTCCCATGGTCATGGGAAATGCTTTGGAAGGGAAAAAGGTTGGCTTTGTACATTTGTTGGACTATATAAGGTTAAGGCACTTTTTAATGGTGTGATTGTACTTGATTAAGGAGTAAAATGAACCTAGTTTGATGTTGAATTAGTTAATTAAAGGTTGAATAAGGTTTGGATTATTAATTGAAGTAATAACTTACAGAAGGTTTTATTTGATAACAAAGTATATAATTTTGGAACTTATAAGTTGTTAAAGGAATGAAGTTTACTTATGAATGCTAATATGATTTAAAAATAAGAGTAATGTGTTAGTTATGAATGCTTGTGAATTGGGAACTTAGGTGAATACATGTAATGTGTAATTACTTAATGTATTCATTGGTGTATTATTGCAAATGTTTATGATTATAAAGCATGTTAAGTTTGATCAAATGTGAATGAATATGTTAAATTTGAGCAAAATAGAATAAAGTTATATGTTATACACTACATCACTTACACATGATTATGAAATCTAAAATGTCTTGTTTTAAAAACTGCCAAGTCCTAGTCGTGGATAAATAGACACGCCTAGAAGGGTCTATAGTTGCTTCTGTAACTAGACACTAAGGTGTCTTCCGTATATAGACACTTTAGTGTCTTCTGTACTGGACACTCCAGTGTCTTCTGTACTTAAGACTCTAGTGTCTTCTGATCTTAGACACTTCAGTGTCTTCTATATGAAAGAGTTAAATCTCTTCTGTTTCTGAGATACCAATCATAGGTATCTTCTGTTCTGGTCCCGTTACCCACTTCTGTAAAAAGGACTAGTAGGCTAATTTGTTTTGTGTTTTGATATATGTTCTGATCTAATACAAGATAAGTTCTAATGTAATATACGATAAGTTCTCATCTAATACAAGATAAGTTCTCATCTGATACAAGATAAGTTCTAATTTGATACAAGATATATTCTGATTTGATACAAGTTCTATTCTGACACAATTATATCCTGTTCTAAGACTTGTACATTTTGTTATGAAGTAATGATGCTCTATTCTGATACTTAATTATATGTTTTGTTTTGATGCAAGAATGTTTTGTACTGATGAATTACATTATGTTTTAAGACAAATAATGTTTAGATTGCTCTTTAATATGAATAATTAAAGATTGTTTATGATATTACCTGAGTCAGCACATGTGAATGTTAGTCAATTGTTAGAAATAGTTACCATTATGTATCCTGTTTAGTTATTTCCCACTAAGCTATATGTTTAACACAATGATTTTGCCTCTGTGTAGGTTCTAATGAGAAGACTTAAGTTTAGGACAATCACAATGGCCAATAAAGGACTTGATAAGACTTTGGAAAATGTTATGTTTAAGTTTTAAGTTGTATTTCTTTGTAATAACTATAATACAGGATGGATTTATATATAAGGCATGTATATGATGAGTACAATATGTACATGATGTTATGTATATAACTCAGCAAAGTATGAATGTGAAGTATGTTATCTTATTTTTAAGGAATTTTTGGAATATCTTATTATGTTTTAGAATTGTTTTGTGTGGCATTTGTATATTATCTCAGGAGGTATTCGGGTGTTACACATTGTCTTGATGTCACAGTACATAACCAACAGTACTTTTTAGATACCTCAATATTCTCTTTACAGTTTTTCAATGTGTCTGTATTAGGTTTGATTGATATTTGCTTACCATGCTAACATCGTAACAAATATTTGGCCTTATATACATCATGACACACATAAGACTTCCAACCACATTGGAATAAGGAACTTTCTTCATTTGTTCCCTTTCTTATGGTGTAAATAGGCAAAACTTCTTATTAAGACCTTCATTTTTAGTAATAGGATTATTAATTGGTTTGCAACCTTCCATACAAAATCTTTCTAAAATGTTTTGAATATAGATAGCCTGAGAAAGTGATAATAATCTCTTTGAATGATCTCTTAAAACATTAACTCCAAGAATATTTGTAGCTTTACCCCCCTTTTCTTTCATCTTAAATTCAGATGGCAACTAATATTTGATTTTTCTTGATAAACTCACAGTCACTACAAGTAAGCAAAATATTATCCACATATAAATATAAAATTGTAAATTTATAAAATCTCTTACTATATACATAATAGTTTTTATCAAGCATATGGAAATCATGTGAAAATTTTATGTTATGAAAATGAATGTACCACTATCTAAAGGAGTGCTTTAGGTTATGAATCAATTTTAATAACTAACACACTTCATGTTCTTGGCTTGTCTTAATGAAACCTTTGGATTATTTCATGTAGATTTCTTCTTCTAATTCTTCATTAAAAAAACACTTTTTACATCCACTTGATATAATTCAAGATTCAAACTGGCTACTATAGCTAATATTAGACGAATTGAAGCAAATCTCATAACATGGAAAAAAATGTCTCATCATAATTATTTCCCTCGAGTAGGGTATATCCTTTAGCTACGAGGCATTCATTAGATCTTTCGATATTGCCACTAACTTTTCATTTTATGTGAAACATGTAATTTAAACCATAATTTATTATTTCAAAATTATCCTTCTTATTTTTAAATCAATCAAAATAAGACCTTTTGTACTTATATATATTATATTATTTAAATTTAATGAAGTATATAATATTTTATTTACATTTAACTACATGTTATAAATAAAATTAGAAAATTTTATTTTTAAAATATTAGAGGCTAAATTATTAAAAAATATAAAAATTAGAAATTTGTTTGGCCTTTCTTCAGAAAAGTTTCCTATATATAAATATGAATTTAATAAAGTTACATTCGATAACTAGAATTATATTCAAAAATTAAAATTAGAACCATCAATGTTAATTATATTATATATCATATAACATTTGAAAATAATTAAAATAATTCCTCAAGTAGTTTAAATGACCTTAAATATAATTATATATATATATATATTTAAAATGTAAGTAAGATTTAAATTAAAATAACTATCTTTTTGAATAAATTACTTTAAAATTGCTACATTTCTAATTTTAAGATCAAACAGAGTTTAAAAGTTTTTTCCTTCTAAGTCCCACCTTAAAAGATATAAATCATGCACATTACTTTAAATTGTTACATTTTTTAGTTTAAAAAGTAAATATAGCCTATGAGTTTTTTTTTCGAGTGTGATGGATTCATGCACATTATTTAAAGAAGAATAACTTTTAAAATATTAATCCAAAATCTCATTCTTCCTGGATAATATGTCACATCCTTAAGCTGAAGGATCAAGTTAAATTGAAATTCAAACTTATACACGAAAATGACTCTTTTGTATAATTTTGGTATCATAATTGGAGCAATATTAGCCATTCCTATAGGATTAATAAACTCTCTTTCCTTAGGCATTAAATTCTAGAAGATGCCATAGTAAGAGAATACATAGGAAACAAAAGTGAACTGGCATAGAATAGTGTTCTTCAAGCAAGCAAGTCCAAAGTACTCTTTCATCCTATGACTTGTTATAAAAAGAAGGCTAAATATGATAGACAAGCTAAAGGATAATAATAATGTGTCAAATTGTTGTAGTCTTATGCAATTAGGAGGCTAAATCAATTAATCACATCTTCTTTCAATGAAGGTTTTCCTTTTACATTTATAGAAAGGCACGTCATCTATGCAACTTCTCTTCTCCTTTATTGGATTGGCAAGAAATCATCAACTTGCTCAGTCAAGAGTATAATGTCTGCAAAGGAGACCTTACTTATACAATTTTATTTGGTAATACGGTACCCACGTGGAATCTATGTCTGTTCTTTGGAAACTAACAGTCCCTCTAAAGAGCAACCCAAGTTTGCCATATAGTCTACTGCTTAGTTAACCTCCCTAAAACAACGTTGAATCTCTTTCACAAAAGTATAATGATATGCCTCTCGAATGAGGGGCCTAATTTACCATGGAATATGAGAACGATGATTAAACAAATCCACAATTACCTTAAAATCAAGTTCTTCTTGCAATGAGGAATCTTCAAGTATCTTTGCACATAATTCCAAACCTTGTAGTAAAGCTCAAATCTCAACCTGGACACTTATGATGTCATCAAATTTCAACCTGCTGACTGCACCTCCTCTATTAGGGTTGCCTTTAGGTGCTCCATCAGTGTTGAGCTTATATAAACTAGTTGGTAGAGGGATCCACTTAATAATATTTATAGTCATTG
This sequence comes from Erythroxylum cataractarum, assembly GCA_024703695.1. Classification (NCBI taxonomy): domain Eukaryota; kingdom Viridiplantae; phylum Streptophyta; class Magnoliopsida; order Malpighiales; family Erythroxylaceae; genus Erythroxylum; species Erythroxylum cataractarum. The sequence continues at coordinate 24,740,222 of JANJEY010000234.1, read as the reverse complement.
GCCTTATATATCCTCCTACTGCCACAATCACCTCTTGCCAATTAAGTCCAAAGATTGACAGGGATAGAGTTTCCTACAAGATAAAACCAACAACTTGTATAATATCAAAAATACAGGAAGAAATATCATTATTATCCCCATCAAACTTTACAGAACATATTGTTTTCCAAATGGCCCAACTAATTAATGAACACAAAACTCTGAATAAAGTACATTGAGCAGTGTTGCCTCCTAATAACCACCAATGCAAAATAATGTCTCTATGCCTAGCATAAGGTTCAATAACTCAAAACGGCATTCCAAAAAACTCCCATAATCATTTAGCCCATTACCCATGTAAAAACAGATGATCAATATATTCCTTAAATGCGGTTGTAAAATAAACGCACCTCAAGGGGCCTTGTATGCCAAATTGATGTAGGGAGAGATCTAAAGGCAACCTGCCTCTCATCAATTTGAGCATAAAAAAGGATGTTTTAACCTGCAAACCCTTATGCCAAATATTCTATTCGGTCATTGCAGTAGCATATTTTCACGTATATTTCTATGTATATTTATGTATAAATACTCTTTTATGTAATAGTTTTAAAGAAATGGAAATACAAAATATTTTTCTTGTTCAAAACTCCTCTTTTTTCTATATGATATTTGAACTCCATTTATAAAACAAAGAAGAATTTTAGGCTTCTATATCTTGACTTTTTAGAGATAATTTAATTGTCTAAATATCATTTGATACATACCAAACTCTTTTACTCCTCTAGATGATCATAATGATACAAATGTTGTTCCTAATTCCTTCCCACGTGACTAAACACACCACCATAAGCTTAATTTCTAGTTTTAAAATTTTAATTTTAATAAGTTAAAGATAACTTGAACTACAATGTTTTGATCGCCTTAAGCCAAAGCGGTGTTATTTTAAATAAAGAAATGCGAAAATCCAATCAGTAAACATTGTCACCGATTATTCCCTCAGTGGACCATATATTGTGAGTTAGTGACACGTCATTACCTATATCATCAAAATGCTGATTGCAACTGATAAAGCAAACACACGCAAGAAGATGGTGAATTATATGTACAAAAAATTACAAGATACTTTGAAATTGATAATATCCTTCTAAACAAAATAAGTCTACAGATAAAAGGATTATATCGACTTTTGAAAAGATCCTGTTAATGTTGAAAATGAAAGGATCCTATTAATTGTTTAAAAACTAAAGGAGCTTGTCAATCGAAAGGAGTCTGCTAGCTTTTAAAAGGAAAGGAGCCTATTAATTGATAAGAGCCTGTTAGTGTTAAAAAAAAAGGAGCCTATTAATTGATAGGAGCCTGCTAGATCTTAAAAAGAAAAGAGCCTGTTAATTGTTTCAAAAACAAAAGGAACCTCTTATGATATAAAAACAGAAGGAGCTTATTGTAAAATCGAAGGAACCTCTTGAAAATATAAATTTATAAAGTGGAAATTTAAAAGTTAGGATGAGAGAAAGAATGAGACAATCTATTTATACTGGTTTGGATAATAACGAAGTCTATGTCCAGTCCCTAAGTATCCAACTTGAGTATTTCACTATAAAAATCCAAGTATTAAATTTGACGAGTCTCTCTAAGCTCACAAATACATATTTTTCAAGGTTCCCCAACCTTTTACACTCGAAGTATTTAACAAGCCTCTACAAGCTCTTAAAAATAAATATAAAATCAGATCAATGTAAGCTCGCAAAGAATTACAATCTCTCTCTTAATAGAGTGTTTTTCCTTTCTAAAGCACGAGGAGTTTGATGTAGATATAACTTTTAAGAATATTGACACTGCTGAATCTTTTAATATTCAAATCTTCAATATCATCTATGCTGGAATGTTTTAATATTCAAATCTTCAATATCATCTCTGCTGGAATCTTTTAACATTCAAACGTTAATAGAAAAATCTTTGTCAAAAATTCTGAAGCTAATTGTTTGAATTAGTAAGATCCTTCTAGATGTTAAGGAATGAGTTCTAATAAGGTAAGTTTATTAAAATTCCTGCAAGAGAGAAGGTATTTTTCCTATGATTTTATTTCCTTTTAAGAAATATATTATTACCTATAAAACGAAATAGATCCAATTTGAATTTTGAAATATTATAGAGTTATCATCAAAATCATTAATAAACCTTGAGTTAACAACAACGTTAGCCACCATATTAACCTAAAGTGCTCCCACTTTGTCACGTTAGTTTTCATATTAGATTGCCATGTTAGCATTGGGTCTCACCTATGTTGTGTTAATTGGTACGTCATATCCTAAGTCAACATCTTACACCATCACTAGACGGGATAAAGAATGGAAGAAGTGAGGTTATTATGACTTACACAGTCGTATATGGGAATGTGTAACTCACTAAAAATATGTACAAACTCGAAGATATTATTTCAAGCACCTTGAGAACTATATGCACGTGTGAAAGAACTATACAATCATGTAGGCGACGTATATGTTGGACCATACGTTATAAGAAAATTAGGTTTTACAAATTTGGCAATAGAAATTATCGACAAAAAGAGTCATCGGAGAAATGGTTGTAGGTAAATTTTAGCAATAGAAATAAGGAATCCGTCAGTAAATTTAGCAATGGAATGTTATATATCTGTTGGTAAATTTAGCAACAAAATTTGTATTTCTATTGGTAAAATTAGGAAAATTTACTTAGTGACTTAAATATTCCCTCACTAAATTTGCAACAGATTCATAATATTTTATTGGTGAATTTACCTACGGTAAATTGTAAGTCTGTTGCTACATTTACCGAAGGACATATAATATTCCGTTGCTAAATTTACCAACTAACATATATTGCAAGATACTGAAAGTAGAAGAGCTTAAAAATGGAAAAATACATAGCATTGAGTCTTACCTATGTTGTGTTAATTGCTATATCATATCCTAAGACAACATCTTACGCCATCACTAGACAGGATAAATAATGGAAGAAATGGGGTCATTATGACTTACATAGTCATATATGGGAATCTGTAACTCACTAAAATGTGTACAAACTTGAAGATATTGTTTCAAGCAACCTTAAGAACTATATGCATATGTGAAAGAATTACATGATCATGTAGGTGACTTACATGTTGGACCAAACACTACAAGAAAAATAGGTTTATAAATTTGGCAACATAAATTACTGATGGAAAGAGTCATTGGAGAAATGGTCGTAGGTAAATTTTAGCGATAGAAATAAGGAATTTGTCAGTAAATTTAGCGACGGAATGTTATATATCTGTTGGTAAATTTAACAACATAATTTGTATTTCTGTCGGTAAAATTAGGGAAATTTACCGATGGGTTTAAATATTATGTTGCTAAATTTGCAACGAATTTGTAATATTCTATTGGTGAATTTACCTGCTGTAAATTGCAAGTCTGTTGCTAAATTTGCCAATGAACATATAACATTTCATCGCTAAATTTACCGACAGACATATATTGCAAGACAGTGAAAGTAGAAGAGCTTGAAAAATGTAAAAATAAATAGCATTAGGTCTCACCTATGTTGTGTTAATTACTACGTAATATCCAAAGTCAACATTTTTCCCCATCACTAGATGGGATAAAGAATGGAAGAAATGGGGTTATTATGACTTATATAGTCATATATGGGAATGTGTAACTCACTAAAAATGTGTTCAAACTTGAAGATATTGTTTCAAGCAACCTTAAGAACTATATGCACGTGTGAAAGAATTACACGATCATGTAGGTGACTTACATGTTGGACCATATACTACAAGAAAACTAGGTTTTACAAATTTGGTAATGGAAATTACTGATAGAAAGAGTCATTGGAGAAATGGTCGTAGGTAAATTTTAGCGACAGAAATAAGGAATTCGTCAGTAAATTTAGCGATGGAATGTTATATATCTGTTGGTAAATTTAACAAAGGAATTTGTATTTCTGTCGGTAAAATTACGAAAATTTACCGACGGATTTAAATATTCTGTTGCTAAATTTGCAACGGATTCCTAATATTTTGTTGGTGAATTTATCTACGATAAATTGCAAGTCTATTGCTAAATTTATCGAAGGACATATAACATTTTGTCGCTAAATTTATCGACAGATATATGTTGCAAGACACTGAAAGTAGAAGAGCTTGAAAAATAGAAAAATACATAGCTTTGATTCCATACAAGCTTGAACTAATATTATATGCTCTGGAATGTGGACCTCATATGTATGGAAAAAAATATACATGTTCCATTATTAATGGAGTTAGATTTCACATGCAAGATTAAGACAATCAACTTAGAAGCCAAAATTGTGGGGTTGTTGAGGGATGTCATGACGAAGATTTTAGTGTCCTCTCAGAAATAATAGAGTTACACTACATCAAGGATAAAAAGGTTGTTCTATTTAAGTGCAAATGATTTAATCTTGGTGACATAAAAGTGAATGGAATATTACTAACATCAATGTTAATAAGACATGGTATGATAATGACCCTTTTATCCTTACAAGTAAATTGAAGCAAATTTTCTACCTCAATGACATTGTATTGAGCAGAAATTGGAAGGTTGTTCATGTAGTGCCCCTTTACCTTAGAATACATAACGGGACACCCGGAGGTCATTCTAGTACATAACCTAAGACAATGGTGCGCTACATTCAATCACTACATTTACTTAACATAGCATCATAATAAAATCACGATATTTTAAAAACCAACCTTTTCCTCATTTCATTTCATAAAAACCGAAGGTCTACAATATGTCTTGCAACATTCCTTACATGAACATCATCATAGCCTAATACAAAAGTACTACATGAAGGAGGAAATATACAAAAATCTGTCTACTCTGTCCAAAACCCAACTGACCGACCTTTGAGCCATGATTTCTCTTCCCAAATCACCAATCTATACCACTTGTAGTGCCTCTTAATAGCTAGAGTCGTCTCTCGGTCTTGAAAAGTCAACGTTGCAATTTTAGTGAGTTCGCGAACTCAATGAGATAACCATCATCGATGGTTCATTCAATTCATGCATCACATCAACACATATAACATATATTTCACATCTTTGCATTTTTGCATAATTGAACACATATCACATTTTCACTTAAGAGTAACCAATGTGACATTTCAAACAATCAACATGCTTATTAAAATGCATATGAAATGCTCATGTGACTCATTTCTAATTATTTCGTTGTTATGACTGAGTGCTTAAACTGTCCTGTATCTATTGTAGACACTGAGTTCATTTTAATACTATCCCGTATCTGTTGTAGATACCGAGCTCATTAAATGTTGAGCCTGAGACTTTGATGCGCATAACTGAGCTTAAGCTCTTTTCACGTTGGCTACTCAGGTCACAACTCTCATTATTTGATCATGCATTCATGTATGGAATGCACTTTTTGCAATCAATCATATCATAAACATTTAGTATGTCACATTCACATTCGAGTAGCACTTTAATATTTCAATCAAATATCACAATTATCAGACCTTCATTGCCCGGAAACCAACAAACAAAACACATTCATTCAACAATTCAAACATAGTATAAAATAAATATTTAATTGAGTGAGACCATCTGGATTACTCAAAAGTTGCTTCCAAAGTTAATGCCTGGAAGTCCTGGCAACGTCTGGAGGTTGACTTTCCAGTTACTTTTCTATATCAAATAACATATACATATATGTCACAATTTGCACAAGTATAAGTGTTTAACAATGCACATGTATGTAATAAATATATATAATGCATGTTCATGAAAATCCTGGGTATTTATCCATTAGTGTCATCACAAAATTAGTCCCATATCAAGACTCCTTTAAGTATAATTTATACTTAGGATTTTACCTCACTAGAACCATTGAAATCACAATTCATACTCTTCCATCTGATAGCCTTAATTTGATTTAATCAATCTTCTTCAATCTAGTATTAAAGACTATAAATTTTTATGGAGAGGTAGAAAGAAATGTGCTAGGAATCTATTGGTCTAATAATCAATTCTTTTGGAGGTCGGATAACAAAGTTATGGTTGAAAGAATCAAACAAGGTTTTGTCCTCAATCATATTGAACCTATTTCGGGGAAAATAGTATAAATTTCTATATACGTATTGGATCAAGGTCATTATTAGATAGTTTGAAAGAGAACTTATAGATCTACAATCTTCATGAAGACCTTGAAGTTATATTCTATCATCTGCTAGGTCAAAATTGGACTAGACGATACAAGATGAACAGTGACTAGAAGAAGTTTATGAATAGTACACAGAAGGTGTTTTACAATTAGCATAAATTTCTCTAGAGCTATCAGATTAAGGTTTTCTTTAGATAGTTTAAAAAAAAATTCAATATCTACAACTTTTATGAAGACCTTGAAGATAGAATCTATCATCTAGAGGGTCAAAATTTGAATAGATGATACAAGATGAAAAGTGAGCAGAAGAAGTTTATAAACAATACATAGAAGATGTTTTACAATTGGCATAAATTTCTCTAGATATATCATATTGAGGTATTCTTTGGATGGTTTGAAAGAAAAATTCAAGATCTACAACTTTCATGAAGACTTTAAAGATAGATTCTGTCATCTAGAGGGTCAAAATTTGACCAGACAATACAAGATGAACAATGACCAGAAGAAGTTTCAATCTAAGACCTATTTGGAATAATTAGAATAACTTTCACTAGAGATATCTGATTGAGGTGTTCTTTGTATTATTTGAAAGAATGTTTCAAGATCTACAACTTTGATGAAGATCTTGAAGACAGATTCTATCGTCTAGAGGGCCAAATTTGGACCAGACAATATGATCAGATGAACAGTGCATAGAAGATACATGTCATCACCAGACGATATGACGTCATCACTAGACAATATGACGCATCACAGACGATATGAAATCATCACCAGGCGATACGTCATCATAGATGATATGACATCATCAGATGATACATTCTATACTCCTGAGCATCTCCACTTATAAGGACCGTAACTTTTGACTCTGATGTCTAAAAATTTCATACTATATACCGTTATAAAGCTAGAAAGATAAGCTACAACTTTTAAGAAGACAAATTTGTATAATTTAGCCTAGATTGATCCAGTTTTTTTCTTGAAGTTAGAACATGAAATTTACCCCTAAGGAAGACTTGAAATTTTGCACTGTGCAAACTTGGAAAGTCTTGAGTATAACCATTCAGCTACCAATTTGACTTTATTAAACTCTCAATTCTCAACTTAATAGGTTTTCAAATTGAAAAATCCCACAAAGCACAATCATTAAAATTGGTTCTAGAATACTTAAACCTATGTAATAATTAATTTTCAAAAAATTTCATAAAGGACTCATAATCAATGTAAATCATACTTATTTATCAATAAGAAATTTTGAGGGCCAACGTTTCTCAATATACTCACATTTATACACAATTATACCCGTAATGTCAATGAATGCATGTACAGTCATTTTCATGAGCAACGATTCAATATTCATGTGTATGTGTATGACATATTATGCATGAGTAAGAAAAATGCATTTCTAATATCTCATTAATCACTCATATTTACTATTCTAGTTTCGCCACAGGTAATGGGATGTTATAGTTCAAAAGTTTCAATACTGAAATCTCTTCGATTTTTTGGAAGGGGATAATGGTCTAATTAGTGAAGATGGTGATGAATTATATCAAAAGATTGAATTAGAGTTGAATAATGTAGCCATTTGAATGAGTCAAGGAGATATGTTCCTGAACGAATGTTTTCAAAAAACTGGAGCAATACGTATAATTATTGGGCCTCTGCCAACATTAATGTTTGTTTTCTTTCTCTTCACATTTGCTTCCATTAATCTTGTTACACAATTTAATAACTAGTTCTTTTCTTTATTTAAGAAAAGTTTGAAAAAGTCAAGGTTAATAGAGAAAAAAAAATGAAAACTCCTCACAATCAAGACTTCATGTCATTTGTTGCCCTACAAAATGAATATGTAAGTTCTTTGTTTACAAGTTATAATTATATCAATAAATGCAATATTATTTATTGTGTTATATACTTTTTCATAAATAAGAGTCAAAATGTCTTAAAGAGGAGAACCAATCACTTAAGGCTAAATTAGAACATAATGAACAAAAGTTGGCCACGTTTGAAAAGTACGTCAAAAAATTACTTAGTCTAGGTTATATAAGTAGTGAAGATTAAAACGAGTCTCAACCATTAAACTAATATTGTAATATTTATTTTGTATATAATTATTTTTAAAATTGTAATTAACATCTTGTACATGATCAAATTTAACGATATTTAATTTTTTTATATACAAGTCTTCTACTTTTCTATTATTTTTATTATATTTTTGTATAATAAATAATGCAATCAAAATATGTAAATATTACATACAATAATATCGATTAAAAAAGTTACCAGTAATTATAATTTACACCATATAATATTTAGCTAAAATGTATATTAAAAATTTCAAAACATAGCTAAAATGATTTGACTACCTTTATAGAATTTTGGCTATATTTTTAGCTACAAAAACAAAGCACATTTAAAAATTTTGGGTGTGTTTTTTAAAATGTTACTAATAACTTTTGACTACACTTTGTTTTCATAAACTTTTAGCCACGTTTATTGAAGTGTAGCTAATAACTTTTGTTGACAAAAATAAAGCGTAGTCAAAAGTTATCTATGGCAATTTTAAAAAAAGGTTGCATCTACTTTTTCACTACGAAAACAAATCATAGTCAAAAAAAATTAGCGACGATTTGTTGAAAACATCGCCAATAGTTTTTTTGTTGCGGGGCTTTGGTGACGATTTTGAAATTTCGTCATTAAAAATCCCTTATGTTGTAGTGGTGTGTGACATTGGATTGTATTTTATATAAAGTGAGAATTCAAAAATTATAATATAAAATTTGAATTAATTTTTAATAAAAATTTTAAAAATACATATTAAAATTTTTATTTATCCTAAATCCCCGTTTGATTTAAAATTATAGCAACTATATATGATGTTACTCATGTCCTGTGCTTTCAAACGTCGGTCAATCTTATCCAACGTTTTGGATAAATATAGAAACAAAGCAAGATTAGAACTTGAGAAGAGTTCCTACCAATCAATTTTGGTGAAAGCTTTCTAAACGGTTTTTATTTGTCTCCTATATTTACTCTTTCTCCTCACGTAACAGATTGGAACCTGGAAATTTAAGGCTAATTTACTATTCTCAGCACTTGGGATCTGCTCCCCAAATATTGCACATGGCAGTGCATGAATATAAGCCAATATAAGTCATGAAATAATAGTCTCATTCAGTTATTTAAGGCAAAGGGGCCTCCTTTTCCATTGGTTTGTTTCTCGTTTAATGGCTGGGTGGTCATAGACGCTTGAACAAATTGTTTGTCTTTAGTTTTTTAGTGTTCTTAGAAATATTGAAGCCAAATGGCTACTCCTAGAGATATAGAGAAGGTTGATGACAGCATCTTTGAGCCATTTATTGGAAGAAAGAAGATTGTGAAGGAAAATGAGGGTGACAATGGTGGTATTGGGATGGTTGTTTTTAGTACAGTCGTTGCAGTTTGTGGGGCATTCGAGTTTGGATCTTGTGTAAGTATCGTTACCTAGTATACAAGCCTATGCATTTTCGAAATAACAGGAACTGAATGTTGGTGTTTACGCATGGAATGATTCCCTTAACTTTTAACTAATCAAGTTTTTTAGTTTTTAGACAACTTAAATTTTAGTTGCATTGAATGGGAAGAAGACGGTAATGATGTTAGGAATGTGTTTATATGAACTAACCTTCCAAAATCGTTCTGTTTGCAAGATTTAAGCTGGAAATTATACATGTTACTTCGATGATTCTTACATATCTCCGACTGATTTTCTACTGAAGAAAAATGTCACACACCTTAAATAATATGAGGTTCTGAATTTTACCAGGTGGGATATTCGGCTCCAACCGAGTTTGGTATCATGAAAGACCTTGATCTGTCATTTTCTGCTGTAAGTTCAATTTCTGATGAAGTTGTTGTGTCCAAATAGCAGCCTGTCTTCTCGGCTATAATTGGTTCCACTTATTAATTCAACTTTTGCAATATCTAGTCATGAATTTCTGATGTAAGAAACTCTATGTCGGTTGCAGTATTCGGTCTTTGGATCTATCTTGAATATTGGAGCTATGATTGGGGCGATCACCAGTGGACGAATTGCTGACTTCGTTGGCCGGAAAGGGGTATGAGAGACGAGACGCATGAACTCTGTTGGGGTCATATGAATGATCTTTTCCAACACTTATGTCTCTTGAAACTGAGCTTATATGCTGTCTTTCTGCAGGCCATGAGGATCTCGTCAGCTGTCTGCATAGCAGGGTGGATGGCAATCTATTTAGCTTTGGTTTTGTGTTTATTTCTAACTAATTTTTTTTGTTAATTCACACGAAAAGGACTTCTTCCAGTAGAGAATAATAATGCTTCGTGCCTGTATCTCTGAGCAGGGACCTTTATCGTTGGATTTCGGAAGATTTCTAACTGGATATGGATGTGGTGTCCTTTCGTACGTGGTATGTTTTGTTACCCGTCAGTCACTAGTCCGTATTCAAATTTAAGCAAAAGTATGCAGATTGGAACTCATTTGCTTGTTTCATTCAAATTACAAAGGTACCTGTATTCATTTCAGAGGTTACTCCCAAGGACCTCAGAGGAGGGCTAGCAACGGCTAATCAGGTAGTGAGTTTATTTCTCTGAAAATGTTCAAATGCTATCACGAATTACAACTGGAGAATCTATATTTTCCTTTTGGTTTTCATTCTCTGCAGCTCTTCATTGTTATTGGATTGGCTGTTGCTTACATGATAGGTGCATGTGTATCTTGGAGAACACTATCTCTAACTGGTATGGTTCGTATACCCTCTCGAATGCCTCGTTTCATAGTTTTGTTGGATTTGTTTACTTCTTTTCTTCCTTATCTTCGCAGTTGAAAGTTAGCCCCATTCTTTTCATTATCCATTCCAAATCTTAAATCAAACTGATAATATTCTAATAATATTTTAATTCTAGCTTATATCAATACAAGAAATAATGTTTTAATTACCAAACAAGACTTAATGATATTGGAATCTTTGCAATGTAAAAATATTGGAAGTTTTGGTTTCAAATGGTTAAATCTGTTATGTCATCGCCACATGAATCCTAAGACTGAATTTAAAGGTAAGCCAGTTATTAACTCTTGGAATTTGGCTTGGTTGCAGGAACTATCCCCTGCCTGCTTATGCTTTCCGGTCTGTTTTTCATTCCTGAGTCCCCTAGATGGCTGGTATGCTCAAGTTTTTAAACATTTGCTTCCATGGTTACCCGAATCGGCTAGTAAAAGCTACAGGGAAAAGAGTTGATAAACTTTTACTTCGCTTGATGAAATTCTACTGGACAATGTCATTATATTTCTGTCAATAAGCATCAAAGGAAAAATGAAAGATGGAAAGCTAACTTTCAGCAGGCTAAGAATCGTCGTGTTCTTTAATTACGTAACACTTCTGCTACAGGCAATGGTTGGTCAGCAGGAAGATTTTGTAGCCTCACTGCAAAAGCTTAGAGGGCCTAATGCTGATATTTCTCAAGAGAAGGCTGACATTGTAGTAAGAAATTCTTTTTTAATATTTAATTTTTCTTATTTTATCATTAGAACAATGATTTTCAGTGACTTGGATGTGCTCCGGAAAGAAAATTTTTAAGGCCCTATTGAAGCCCAGATCATATTCATTCTTCATGCGCAATATTAGCATCATCATCAATCTTAATTTGTATGCTGTCGTCCATCTTTAAGTAAGACAGTAAATGCAAAGTTAAGCAATCTTTTCCCGTGTTCGATCTTACAGGAATCCTTAGCTATTATTCAACAGCTACCAAAAGCATCTGTGATGGACTTGTTTAGCAGAAGACACGTTCGCCTTGTCTTTGTAAGCATCAACTGTTCTGCTAGGATGAAAATATGCTGTCTGGAACTTTGCAATGTGATTCTCTTTTCTTACTCCCAACTCTCTGCATTCTGCATTTGACTCTTCAGATTGCAGTCGGACTAATGGCATTCCAACAAATTAGTGGCATTAATGGCATTATATTCTACGCCCACCAAATTTTCTCAGATGCAGGTGAGTTTCTACTGTAATGGAAAGTGAAATATAGATGAGATAACAATTTTAATTGGCCGTAAATTCCTATGAATTATACTGTTGGATTCCAGTTTTCTTCATGTTGTTTTATTTCTGCGTTTCAGGATTTGAGCCCAATCTTGGAAGTATTCTTTTTTCTTGCTTGCAAATCTTGATCACATCCTTTGCTTCAATCTTAGTGGACAGAGCAGGAAGAAGACCTCTTTTAACAGTGAGCATCGGTAAAAAAAAGTTTCTGCGAAATGATGAAACAAACAAAGGTTTTTTACAAGTCATATGCTTTCGATTCAGATTTCTGCAGTTGGTCTGCTTCTTGGGAATCTTTTGATAGGGACATCTTTCCTTGTGAAGGTCATTATCTAAATCTCTGAATTTATTACCTTGTTTTCATATAAAAGTTCCTGACAAGGTTAAGTTTCAACAACCAGGAGAATAATCCAGCTTCCACCATTTCTCCAATCTTGGCAATTGCTGGTGTGATGGTAAGTTCATTATCTCCATCTTCCCAGCTTGATATCTGATCTAATGCATATCTGCTATAACAATTTTAGCCTTCTTGATTTTCAGCTTTTCATAGCCTCCTTCTCAATAGGAATGGGTGCAATTCCTTGGGTATTAATGTCCGAGGTAACCTCAAAACTTCTGATACTTTCATCGCAACAAACAAACATATATAGCAACAAAAGTAGGCTCAAAACCAATTTAAATGTGAATGCTTCAAATGTTGCAGCTATTCCCACTTAATGTCAAGGGACTGGCTGGAAGCTTGGTGACAATGGTTAACTGGTTTGGTTCTTGGACGGTATCCTTCACCTTTACTTTTCTTCTGAGTTGGAGTTCATTTGGTAAGTTCCCAACATGGATTATATTGAGGTAACCAGGAAAAGAGTTGGGTCTAGAGCAGTAATTTGAATCACCGATGTTCTTGACTGTACAATTTTCCAGGTACATTTTATTTGTATGCTTGCATATGTTTAATGGCCATTATCTTCATCATCAAGCTGGTGCCTGAAACAAAAGGTAAGACACTGGAGGAGATTCAAGCGTCTGCAAGTTGAATGGACTAGAGTTGTGGATAAGCATGGGAAGTGAAGCATGAGATCATTACTGTGCCATTACAAGTCTTCTTCAAACGAATACACACACCATTCTCTTCGCTTTCTGTTTTCTTTTTCGTTTAGGGAGGGTATCTAGACTCTAGACTCTAGACCAGAGAATGCAATAGGTAAGTGCGACCTATGGCCTTTTCCTGAAGACCTGGTGTCTTTTTACCCATTTTAGGTGTTTATCAGCGAGGATTTAAATCCGAGCTCTTTCCAGTATTTCTCTAAAGAGATGGTACCAATACTAAAACTGTAAAGCTGGAATGTATATAAAACTATCTTGTTAAATACATGGAAACTCTAGAGGACAACTACTACGGTATAGAGCATTAGGAACGTAGTGATTGAAGTAAGGGGAAGCCACGATTGATGGAAATTTTCTTACTGGTGTATTTGTTTTTTATTTTTTTTATCAGCTCCCAATTCAGCATTTGTTTTTAGTTTTTGTTTACAAATATCCTAAAGCTTTGTTAAACTACGATCTTTTGATACTAATGGTTTATGATTTTGGTTTCGCCCATGATTCTCAAGGTTACATAGGGGAAAAATTCGTGTACTGACTTCAGGGATATTTTTTTTATGTGAGTTGATTTAGGCAAAGTTATCTTTTAGAAAGTTGTAGATTTTTCTTTTATCTTTCCAACGGTATATAGCATGAAATAATTGGACATCTAAGTTGAAAGTTATGGTCTTTAAGAGTGGAGATTCTCTGGAGAGTGTATAAAGTGATTTACAACTTTGGGGATGTGAGGAAGACCCAGTTGAAACATCTTCTTATGCACGGTTCATCGTCTTAGTTTTACTTCGTCTTAGTTTTGCTTCGTCTTAGTTTGTTTCGTCTTAGTTTTGCTTCGTCTTAGTTTTTCTTCATCTTATTTTTGCTTCATCTTAGTTTGCTTCGTCTTAGTTTTGTTTCGTCTTAGTTTGCTTCATCTTAGTTTTACTTCATCTTAGTTTGCTTCGTCTTAATTTTGCATCGTCTTAGTTTTGTTTCATCTTAGTTTGCTTCATCTTACCTTTTTCAGTTGTTTTGAGAAAGTTTGCATTAGAGTAAGTGAGAGGTCGGTTAGGAGAGCATGATTGGGGTATGAACACCCTTTAGTTTTTTTAAAGTATATCTTGAGCTGTAAAACTCCGATTGAGATGATTCTTGCTTGAAAGCAAATTAGAGACTTAGGACTACAATTTATTTGAAGAAGTCAAGTTGTATTTCGAGTGATTGACTAGTGTGGGCAGACCAACCTTGTGGAATGATGGCAATAACCCTCCAGACTAATAAGCACAAGGTTTATGACACCGATTGTTGGGCTCCGGAAATGAGGTCGAACATTCCCCATCTTCTTGGTCTTATTCTTTATATAACTTTTATGTTTTGGGTAGTCCTAGGGTTTTTTTGGAGTCTGAAAGGTCCAAAAATTCTCTCAAAACTTGATGTTTTTGAGTGTTTGCATGTCTACCCAACACAGACCACAATCGTAGATCACATCTGAGCTTTGTGTCACGATCGTGGCAAGCAGGCCACAATCGTGGGACATGTCCTGGACTTCTGTCATGATTGTGGCATATGGGTGACGATCGTAGGCCGACTCCAGTGCTTTTGTCATGATCGTGGCCTATTGTGCCACAATCGTGGGTCATTGTTTCGGCTCGAGTGTCTCCGAAACTTGCCTATTCTTCACTGTTGACCCTTAAATACTAAGAAACACATCAAGGTACCTCAAAAACGTAATAATTAATCTCAAATACTTGTACTAACCCATAAAAACACTTAAACACAAATAATTAACAAATAAACACAATTCTAACCTAACACATACTAAATGATTGAATTAACAATTAATTACATATCAAATTATGCCCTAAAATATAATGCAATTCACACTTATCACGTGGAGATATCAAAAGAATCTTTTGAATGCTTGAAGGTAACTTTCTTTCGGATTTGATTGAAATTATGCGCAAAGACACGGATTAAACATAATGTCTGGTTTTAAGCTTGTAAGATATAGTAGTGATCCAAATATTCCTCTATACTTTTTCTCATCCTTAACTTTTCCTTCTTTTTCTTTATCAAGTTTAGCTTCAGTGTACATGGGAGTACTAACCGATTTGGCATTCTCAAAATGATATTTCTTGATGAGTTTCTTTGTGTATTTGTCTTGGTTGATGAAGATTCCTTTTTCTGTTTATCTAATTTATAATATGAGAAAGAATGATAATTCTCTTATTATGCTCATTTGAAACTCTCACTATATTAATGTTCAGAATTCTTCACAGAAGGATAGATTAGTAGCACCAAATATTATGTCATCAACATATATTTGCATTATCAGTAAATCATTTTCCTTTTTTTCAATAGATAAGGTCTTATCGATTTTTCCTTTTTCAAAATTATTCTCAAGTAGAATGTTACTTAACCTCTCATACTATGCTCGAGAAGCCTCCTTTAGACCATACAGAGCTTTGGATAACTTCATCATGTAATATGTATGGTTTTCATCTTCAAAACCTGGGGATTTCTTAACAAATATTTCTTTGTTAATGTAACCATTTAAGAACAACTTGAAATTTCTTTATCTTGCAAAGGCAAGTAAAATTCTAATCAATGCTAATCTAGCAATAGGTACAAAAGTTTCATCAAAATCAATACCTTCTTGTTGATTGTAACCTTGAGCTACAAGTCTAGCTTTGTTTCTTACCACCTTACCATTTTTGTCATGTTTGTTTTGAAAAACCCATTGAGTCCTAATGATTGACTTGTTTTAAGGATGAGTTACTAGATTCCAAACTTTGATTTTGTCAAATTGAATAAGTTTGTCTTTTATGGTTGAAACCTAGTTTTCATTAGTAAGGTCCTCTTCAATAATTTTTGGTTCTATTTATGCAATGAGCACAACAAAGATGATTTTAAACAGTGATCTTGTTTTTATATTTTCAGAGGGGTCTCCCAAAATGCATTGATGTGTATCTTGACCTCTCTATTCGCTTAGTGTTTTTCTTTACATAGACTCCTGTTGAGAGGAAGGAGCCTGCTCTATTCTAGCTTCAAAGGAGCCTTCTTGATTTTGTGATTTTGAAGGTATTATAGGTGTAGTTTGAATCTCTGATGTACTTTTAGGTACTAATGGATGCTCTTCATCATTTGAATCAGTTGATGATGTCGAAGGTAGTGCTTCATTAAATACCACATGTATTAATTCTTCTATCTTCTATGTTTTTTTATTATATATTCTGAATCATTTACTTACGGTACTATAGCCTAATAAAATAGCTTCATCTGGTCTCACATTGAATTTTCCAAGGTTGTCTTTTTCATTATTTAGAACGAAATACTTACAACCAAAAGCTCGAAAGTAAGCAACTCTTGATTTTCTTCCTTTCCACAGCTCATAGGGATCTTTTTCAAAATAGGTCTTATAAGACATCTGTTAAGTACATAACATATCGTGAATACTGCTTCTGCCCAGTATCCATGAGATAGTCCACTTTCACACAACATGGTCCTGGCCATATTAACCAAATTTCTATTCTTTCTCTCAACAAATCCATTTTGCTAAGGTGTCCTTGGATAAGAGAAGTTGTGCGTTATACCATTGTTGCAAGAAAATTCTTTAAACTTTTTATTATCAAAGTCTCCTCTATGATCGCTCCGAATTGAAGTAATGCATTACCTTTTTCCTATCTAATTTTTTCTGCAAAACTTCTCAAACACTTGAAAAGTATCATCCTTATTTGATAAGAAATAAACTCATGTAAATTTGGAGTAATCATCTACTAGAGCAAAATCATAATGTTTGCCACCAAAATTTTGAGTCCTAATGGGATCGAGTAAATCCATATGCACAAGTTCAAGTGGTTGGTCAGTAGACGTAATATTTTTAGGAGGAAAGTTGCCTCTGACTTATTTACCTTTTAAACAAGCCTCACAAAGCTAATTGCTTTCAAACTTTAAAATTAGTAGTCCTTTTACTAACTCATTTTTGGACAATTTTGATAGAAAGATCATGTTAGCCTGTCCAAATCTTTTGTGCCAAATAAATGAATCCTTTTCTAGAGAGACAAAACACTTAACACTTTGTGAGGACATATCTTCCAGTTGAGCACAATATATATTCTAATTTATAGGACCAACAAACATAATATTATCATTATGAATATCGACAATTTCACAATGAGATGCATAAAAATGACTTTGTAACCCTTACATTATAGCTGACTCATGCTCAATAAGTTATGTTTCAAAATATTAATAAAGAAAACATTATCAATGGAGGTAGTGTCAAAATTACCAATTTTGCCAATTATGGTGACCTTTGCTTTATTTTTATCTACAAAGATAACATTACCTCCATCTTTCCTTTTAATATAGTTGAAATGTGATATTTCACCTATCATATGTCTCGAACAACTGTTATCAACTATCCATTGATTTTCTCTTGTCTTTGTTTTGAAGCATATCTGCAAAAAAATATTATCTTATTTTAGTTACCCAAATTCTCTGAGTCTTTTTGGGTTAGTAATTTGACTTTTTAGGTCTCCAAACATACAAATGAGATCATTTCTTTTTACAAAAATTACAAGCATGACTAATGTGACCATGTCTACCACAGTAATCGCAAAAATAGTTAAATGATAGTTGTTATGATTTTTTCCACCTAGCAGGTTCTTGCTGTCTTGGCTATAGCTATTGTTGGATTTAATAAGGAAGTTTTTGTATGGCTTGATATTGTTTTTTTTAAATCCTATTTCGGCCTTTCCAAACATCCATTTACCACTTCTGAGCAATGCATCAAGATTCTTCTATCAACGAAATTTTTCAGATCTTTTTCTGGAGATAAGATCTTTTCAATTTTGCTTATAGTTAACCTCAAAAGACATATACTTGGTCGTCAACTTCTGATTTGTAGATTCCAATGATTTAATCTTACTTTTTAGAGATGCATCATTACTTTTAGACTTCTTAAGTTCTTTGAAATACTTCACTATTAACCTTTTGTACTGATCATACAATTTATAATATGTATGTTTAATTTATCAACTTCAATATCAGAGTTAAAATAATATACCTCATCGTCTCCTGATCCAGCAATGAAGCAAATGTTGCTAACTTCTTTTGGTTCTTCTTCTTCAAAGTTTTTAGAATCTTTATCCGACTAGGCTATAGTCATCACTTTCTTTCTGAATTTTCTATTCTCTAACTTCTCCTTTTGAAGCAGAGGACATTATGGCCTTGTGTGTCCAGGTTTTTTGCAGTGATAGTGTATGATTTGATTGTTTTTTATATTGTTATTATTGTTGTTGCCTTTTGATAGTAACATGTTGTTTACAACTTTCTTGTTTCCTTCTCTTTTGTTCATCAGATTCTTTTAATAGAAGCGAGCATATTTTCTGATCATAATGTTAAACTTGTCATCACTGTCTATTTGCAACTCAGTGTCGCTTTCATCATTGTTTGATTCGTCAGTTGCTATTAGTGTCATTCCTTTTCTGTAAGAGGATCCTTCATCTCATCTAAGCTCGGTTTCATGGATCATCAGATTTTCTTATAGTCAGTCAAGTGAAATAGTGTTTAGATCCTTTGTCGCTTCTAGAGCTATCACCTTAGGTCTCCATTCCTTTGGTAGTGACCTCAGAATCTTCGTTATAAGCTCGTCATTGGGATATATTTTTTTCAAGTTCTTTAAGCCTGTGATGATGTTATTGAAACGTCTGAAGAATTCATCTATGGTCTCCCCCTATTTCATGCTAATAATTTTGTATTGATGTACTAAAAGACTTATCCTATGCTTTTTTTTTATCTCATTTGTTCCTTCAAATGTGACTTGTAGTTTGTCCCACATTTCTTTTGCTGTAAAGCAGTAGGATATCTTTTCTTATTCTTCTAGAGATAATGCACATATCAGATGATGTTTTTCTTTAGTTTTTAGTTGTGCATTTCTCCTAGCAGCATCAATCCATACTTCTACTTTTTTAGAAGTGGGAATAGTAGCTCCAACTTTAATTGCTTGCCATACTTCGATATCTATAGATTGGAGATATATGGTCATTCTCTTTTTCCAGTATGAGTAGTTGTTTCCATTAAAGTAAGGAGGCTTTGAGACGGATTGTCCTTTAAAACTTCTTAAGGTATTTGCCATGATCGATCACGTGGTGTAAAGAACAATAATTGTGAAACCTCGCTCTGATAACAAATGATAAAACTGTTAGTAGTGTGCCTTAGGTCAATGGATAGTTGTGATTCATGTATTAACATTATGACTTATTAATAATATATTATGAGGTATTCTTTTTATATATGCATGTATTTCGTTTATGTAATGTGATTTACATTCCATGAATGGTTTTAGACTTATGTCATCAAGTATGTG
>JANJEY010000234.1:24592375-24605521 GCA_024703695.1 Erythroxylum cataractarum | reverse complement strand
GGTGCCTACGGACATCATAAGGTTTTTTGAACCACTAGGGCATGTCCCTAATACATCCCTGTCCGCCTGTCTGGAATGGTTAGCGAGCCTCACCAAAAGATATACCAATGCATCAACCTATAAAATCTTGCGACTCCTCTTACTGGAAGTACCCTAGTACGAGTTGGTTTGGTCAAAATATTGCAAAATTCGTTGCTCCTTTACCTTATGGATAGCCTTCCTTCAAAAGTTGCAAACTAGGGATAGATTACCCCACCTATACACCCCCAATCATTGTTCACTGTGCCTTGCTGCTAATGAATCCATTGACCATTTATTCTTTGCCTGCCCCTTTTCTAACACCATTTGGGAGCGCTGCCTCACCTTCTTCCAGTTGCCTATCCTTAATCTTTCTAACTTTTCAACCATTCCCTCCTAGTATAGCAATGCTTCTGGTACCAAGCTCCCGGCCTGACCTTATTTCCCTCTTATTCTTTCCACTACCGTATACCTAATCTGGAATGAACGTAATGCAAGGTCCTTCAAGAATGAAACCATAGATGTAGAGCGAGTTTATCTCAGGGTAATCTCCCACGTTAGGGAGCTTTTTAGCCTTTTCACTGATGGGAGGTAATGTTCCTTTTGTTGGCTATTGTTGGTTTTCACTAACTTTGCAGGTTGGCTTCCTAGTCTATCCGAGCACAATTCGAAGACTCCACTCAGTCTCTCCATATAGGACGTAGAGGGTTGAAGGACGCTTTCAATTCCTTCGCTCATTGGATGCATTTTGTGGTTTGCATGTCAGCCAGCTTGGGCGCTCCTATTACTTCATAATTGGGTTTGATTCTACTTGCTTTTATTCCTATGATGTTGCATAGCTGTGGGAGTTCCCTCTTTTATTGCAGGAAGGTTCTTGTTTAGTGTTTGGATTGTAATATGGCGACTGCTATGATTCTGCTTCGTGTGTCCTTCGAGGCACTTGTATAAGACCTCTATGTACATATCTTGTTTTTATTTATTGATTTTTTTTAATTACCAAAAAAAAGACACTTTACCCTATTATGTATGGAAATAGAATATTTATTCCTATTATTCTGTTTTTATATTATTCCATGAGTATTTATCCATTCAATAAATAAGACTTATAAAAAATAGATAGATCAATACTCAAAGAATAAGATAGGAATAAAGTAACAGAAATAGGTGATCTGAACTCTATATATATATACTTCTTTTCTTTTTTTATTGACAAGTACCAAGAGTCATATTTTAGGGACAAAGAGAAAGGGACTAATAGTAAAATTGTCCGAAATAGATAATTGAGGTTACATGAATATACACATTCATATATATATATTAGATATATATATCGTCATTACTTTTCTTTTTTATTGACAGGCAACAAGAGTCATATTTTAGGGACAAAGAGAAAGGGACTTATGGTAAAATTGTCCAGAATAGATAATTGAGGTTACATCAATATACACATTAAGGTGCCAAAAATGTTTTGCCTTTTCTAACTTACCTCTATTCTTCAGATTTCGGAGATGGACATCACTGATGGGCGAGGTTCAGCCCTTACCAAGCACCACTGTTGTTGTCTTCTATTATAAGAAAGCAAAGTAGAAGCTTTTTGAAAACATACACAGGTGGGTTCCATGTTGTAAGCATCATCAAATTCTGTCTCAAATATTCTATTTTAACTCTGTTTTTGTAAAAAAAAAATATTTTAAATATAATAAGACATAAAATGACGTCATTTTAAAATGCGAATATGATTAAAATAGAATAATTAAGATAGTTTGAATTGTATCTGTTTTTTTTTCAAGTATTTTTTATGGGTGCAAACTTTTAGGGATGGATTTTCTATATGGATATACAATTAAGTCTTTTCTTTTTTCTTATATAAATCTTTTTGCAGATGTATTTTGCTCTTCTATTTTAGTTTTTGTCTCTCTTCTCTCTACATATTTTTATTTAAAACAAGCATTTACTGGTTCTTTTTGTTACGCAAGATAATTAGTCAAGTGTTGAATGAGAACTGATGGAAACCTATAATGACCTAATTATGGGAAGCATGTGTGGTAGGAAATGGAGGTCTTACTTTGTCTAGGCATCAAAACAAAGTAAATAAACATTTGTATTGTTCATGGTCGTTCTTCCCTATAGATTAGGAAATAAAAAACCCACCATGAACTAAACATGTCGGTGAGAAAAACGTTTGTCAACTCTGCAGAACTCAATTTCTCTAAATTTATTAAAACTATCGAGTTTTTTATTCCAATAATAAGAATTATCACTACAAACTACTTTGTTTTCCTACATTTTAGAATTTCTGGTCAAAAGTAAATATATCACTATAAATTTTATAAATCATAGGTAATGCAAAAGGAAACATAAAGTTCTTTTGTTTTAATTACGAATTATTAGAGATGACAAAGGGCTTATGAGAGTTCGAGATATTTGAGCTCAATCGAGCCCTAACAACTAAAAGCCCCGCTTGACCTGCCCTAATTAGAGTTGAATTTTTAAAAAGGTTTTAAATTAAAAATAAAAACGATATTGTTTTGTCGAACTCTGACAATCAGAAGCCATGCTCGATTTGGTCCAACTAAGCTCAATTTTTTAAAAAAAAAATTAAAATTAAAATAAAAAATAATGTCATTTAATATTATCAAGCCGAACCCTAGTAACTTAAACCTGAGCTCGACTCGAGGCTAGATAAACCTAAACCTAGCTAATTCACTCCAGGCGGGGCCTAGGCCTATCTAAACTGCCAAAGCTACAAGTTTTAGTAAACAAGCAATGTTTACGTTTCGTACTCAAAAGTCATTAGCTACTCTTGTTTTGGTAAATTAGCAGCTAGTTGGATGTACTCAAATTTGGCCCAAAATAAAGAACACGTCGTTGCATGTTAATGCCCAGGTCATCATAATTAAACACACACTGCAATGACATCGTATCCTCGTTTGTTATGTTGTTTTATATCTGAAACTTTCTTCAGAGTATGGTTAGCATTATCTTAGGGGTCGTTTGGTCTTATTTTTATTTTTCTGTTGTTGTTTTTGATTTTTGGTTTTTTTTTTCTTTTCTGTTTTTGCTTAAAAAATAAAAATATGTTTGGTTAAGATTTGTAATATTAAAACTGAAAACAAAAATATATTTTGTTGAGATTTTTAATAAAAAACTGAAAACAAAAACGTACTTAGTTTTATTATCATGTTTCTATTTTTTTAATTATACTATTATGTGTAATAATGATAATATAATACATTATATTTTAAAATTAATTAATTACCATTATAGCTAAAATTAAACATATGCAAATCAAATATTATTGAAAAATTACACATTAATTGTATATAACAAAATTACATAAATTAGAAATTATATTAAGTCGTTCTAATCAATAAAATATATCTATCATAATTACCAAAAAATAAAATATGTCCATCATAATATAATTCTTGAAAACATAATAATATTATCATTGACAAAAAGAAACATAAATCAATTTAAAATAATATAATCACTTTACATTTGTTTAGCAATTTCATATCACTTCTAAGACATACTTCGAAGTTGTGTTGGAGTGATATTATATTCCACTTAAGAACTTACATCTTCATTTTCACTTTAGCTAACTTGTTCTTCATTTTCAGCACTACTTTCAAATAATTCATCGTTTTATCCACACATTCTAATATAATTGTGTATAACACAACAAGTACTAACGATGTATTTTTGTTTCTTCATATCATAACTCGACATGTTTTTAAGTATATGGAATCTTGCTTTTAAAACGTCAAAACATCTTTCAATAACTTTTCTTAATGAAGAATGCTTGTAGTTAAACAATTCCTGTGGATCTTGAGGTCTTTCTCTACCTCTATAATCTCGCAAATGATATCTTTCATCTCGATATAGTGAAAGAAATCTAGGCATATTAGTGTAGTCTGAGTCAACCAAATAGTACTTACCTAACATAGAAAGATCATAATATTAACAAAAAGGTATTAAAAATGAATCATAATTACTATGTTTATTTAAAATAATATTGGTTTGGGCCGGGAGCCTCACCGGCCAGGTATTGTCCCGTTTGGTCACACCCACATCCCATAGGGGGCGCTGCGCATCCCGTGGGGGCAGCGGAAGTCGAACCTGTGACCTCAGGGTTTTGATGCGTTGAGACGCACGCCTCTCACCACTGGTGCGTCTCAACGCAACAAAACCCTGAGGTCACAGGTTCGACTCCCCACGAGGGAGGGGCTAAATCTAGAACCCGACGTGACCAAAGGGGACAAAATCCAATGGTGCGGGCCCACCCAAACTAGTATCTATATGAGTTTTTTTTCCTTTTATGGCATTCACATCTCCTTCTTTGCCTTGATTCCTATTATTTGGTTGCAAATCCTTCTCGATGAGCTCCAAATAATCACTAGTTTGGAAGGTTCTCCATGTTGGTTTCTATATCTATTTCTTGGACATATTTCTTGGCTTCCAAATGTAAGTGATTAGCACCTTACCCTTAATAAGGTTGTCTCTTTCATCAAATCTTATCATTGTAGTT
Source organism: Erythroxylum cataractarum (assembly GCA_024703695.1). Taxonomy (NCBI): domain Eukaryota; kingdom Viridiplantae; phylum Streptophyta; class Magnoliopsida; order Malpighiales; family Erythroxylaceae; genus Erythroxylum; species Erythroxylum cataractarum. Next base: position 24,600,972 of record JANJEY010000234.1, on the reverse strand, counting down.
TTCTATTAGCTTCAATAAGAATACACACACGGGTATAATTTACCGTCTTTCAAGTTAGTTGTCTCATCCAAATACATTGGTTCCTAATATAACTAGAAAGATGAATTAAATCTTTAGTAGCCTATTATTCCAACGGAATGTGATGAATATTTAACTCTATAGGAATGTGTTTTTGCTTAATATCAAGTATGTTGATACCTAGTTTCTAATCTTAGAGAAACAGTGACTTAATGTTGAAGTGTATAGGTCTTCATTCAAGAAGCCCCATCGAGACACATGAGGTCTAAAGAGGCACAAAAGTACATTGCCTTATCCAAAGCTAGCAAAGAGATTGTTTTCGATTTTATCTTTATAACCTCTATGATAAATATCTAACCTATTTTGAAATGATATATAACTAAGGAAAATCCAACACTAATCACATTATAAAAGGTAGAGTGCTAATTGTAATTTTGTTGATAACCGATTAAACTATAAAATTGGATGTTTTTTAATGTAAAATGTCAAATTATTTGGAAGTAAAAAGTATGGTAATATATAATAAAAATACATTAGTTTGTAGTATGATGATTAGGTCAAATCTTAAGTCTTATATTTCAGAATGATTAAACAAATCTAATAAGTTCAACTGTAAAAAATTTAAATCGACCAACTTTTTGGTTCGATTTTCAACTTTTAGTTTAATTTATTTTAATAAATTTTGTTTTTAAAACTGACCAGTTTATTAATTAATTTGTCAATGTTTATAAATTAATAAGTTCTTATAAACTAAAATAATTAAATAAATTTTCATTTAATTATCTTTTTTTTAATTAAACTTTAAATTCTTTGGTAATAAGGATAATCTCTTTTAATATATTTCAAATTCTTTAATTTTATTCACTCTTTAACCAGTTTTATGATTGTTTAATATTAGTTGAATATTTTTAAACCTTAAATCTTTTGTCTTAATAGTTTAACTTTCGATCTGTTAAAACATTGGTATTTTATGTTATAGAAGTTCTTAAAAAATATTAAACTCATAAATTATTATGAAAATTTGTATTCTTTTAGTTTTATCTTTCTTTCAATTTTTAGTGAAAAGGTCCTACTAACTTTTTCTTATGTATTAAGTTTCTCTTTCTATAGAGAATCCTCTTTACTTGATGTTATATTTCCCTATCAAAATTATTGGAATTGATTTTTTTGGAATTTATATATTTCTTATATTTATTTTGGGACATTATCACCATTTATATTTGTTATATTTATGTTATCTTTATTTTTGATGGGTAAAATAGTCACATCTATATTGTTGAGGTGCTTCTGAATATCGTGATCAACATAAACGATTTCTTCATTATATCAATATGACCTCCAAATTTCAGAATCAACAACTTAATCTGAATACAACATTTAGTCATTTGACTGTTCAGAATAAAAAATTTAATGCTTGACACAGACACTACTATTTGTATGGCCTCTAAAACATTATTAAACAACTAGAAAAAAAAATTAAGCGAACCCCTACGAATAAGAATAGTAGATGGAAGCATTAAATATATTTGATATGTCAGTTATTATAATAATAATATTATTAAAAATTATACTTTTAATAAGATGATGATTAATGTCATGTCCAGCTTTAAGGTTTAATTGTGTTTTGGTAATTTGCCTTTGTTTTTCATTTGATAATAATGTATTAATATGAAAAATTCCAGTAGATTAAGTTAATTCTAAAGTATTTACATCTAATATATTATATGTGGTTATTTTTGACATATTAATGAAAAAGTCTAATATTAATTTTTTTAAATTTATTTTGATTTCATTTTGGGCATTTATTTGCATAATGTTCTTCTTCTTTACATAACCAACATTTACATATTTTCTTATTTTGAGGACAATAATTTTTCTTGGGTTTAAATTGTCTACAAGTTTTTTTCTAATTTTTTTATAAGGTTTAAATAGAAATTTCTTATATTTATTTTTTGGATATTTTCGTCATTTATATTTGTTATATTTATGTTTTCTTTGGTTGTGATGAGTAAAAGAGTCATATCCATATTGTTAAGGTATTTCGGAATATTGAGAGCAACATAGTTGAATATCTTTATGTTTAATTTTACTTCTAAATATTTTTGTGATAATACTTTTTTTATTATTGTAAAAATGCCTCCTAGATTATAAGCTGCTAAATAGGCATTTTATTTAATTAAAAATAGTTCTTCTACTATTTTAGTTATTGGATAAGGTAATTTTTTGATAAATATTTGTATATACATTTCTTGTTCTGTATGATTTAATTTATAATAATATTTTTTGAATTGACAAGTATATTCTTCTAAATAGTAGATGTCACATATTTACACATTATTTAAATGTCATAAGACATTTTTTTCTTCATTTTTTATTTCTTGTTTATAGGAAATTATATCTTTTCTAATAAATTCTTTATAAATTTTATCAGTAACTTTATGGAATGCTTTTATGGATTCAATAACATTTAGAAATTTAGTAATATTTTTTATTCATATTTTGTTATCTAATAGAAATTGAACAGAATGTCAATAGTTTTATAAGTAATAAAATTCCATAAGGTACTTATATTTGTTAGTCCTTCAAAAAGGTTTTTCTAATTATATCACTACTGCTAATCTATTAGACCATTCTATTAATAATTTTTCTGGTGATAATATACAATCTGAATTAAACATTCCGTCTGTTCTTAATGTCATGTGTTTTGGTTTATTTCAGGCAGGCAACTATTATATAATAATGATGAGGACCCATATTAACCTCAGTCTCATTAAAAAACAAAGGCTTTGTTTATCATTTATACACGCATCAAACTTATGAGGAAAACAACAAACACAAAAGGACGGGATCAAGAGACAAAGAGGCCGACAAGATGTGGGTCCTTATTCCTTAGGCATGTTCGGGGAAGTCAGTTACTTGCATAGTACAAGTTGAACCGGAGTAAGGTACTTCGCAGTGAATACATGCAAAATTTGTAGAATACATGTAAAAAGGAAAGAATAAAAAAATATAAAGAATACAAGATTAAACAAAACCTTAATAGTATAATTAATGCCAAAAATGTATCGTGAAAGGTTTATGTTTATTTTTAACTCTTTCCTTGAATATATAATTTAATAACATTTAGAAAAGAGTTAGTGAGAATAATCAGTATTTTGAAACTCGAACCGGTCGTCAAACCGGAGGCCTTACTGGTTACCGGTTTGATCTGTTCAACCACCGGTCGAACCGGTGTGACGTCATAATTATGCAATAATTATATTTAATTATATGTAATATTAATAATATTTAAAAAATACAAAAAATACTAAAAAAATAGAAAAATAAAAATTTTATTGAACCAGTGATCGGACCGGTCTGACCGATCAATTGATCGATTTTGACCGATTCTTACTGGTTCAATTGAGAACCGATTTTTAAGGGTGAATCGGACCGAATAGTCGACCGATCACCGATCGAATAAGTCAGACCGGCCGATCCGGTCCAGTCCGATTTCAAAACAGAGAGAATAACTCAAAGAAGGTGGGACGAGGTTCTGACTTTGGTTTTCCCATAACTCAAAAAATTTTACCAAGATGAATCTTGATTCCTTTTAACCTCTTGTCTTAAAACCTTAATGGAACAGTTCACTTGGCTAGTTTGGATTCTTGTAATGAACTAATCCTTATCTAGATATACAACTATGGCCGAATTACACTTTACAAATTATAACCAATTTGTTCAAATTAAAAGATAAGTACATAACTCCCTAACCATACAAATCTAATGTATTCTATCTAATGAGTTTTACTTACAAATGAAAGTCCCACTTTCAATATCCAAATCTAATCCTGGCAACGGACAAATCTCCTCTGCTACTTGTTTACTGTATTAAACTTTATGTACGTCTCTTAGGACAGTTACGAACTTCAAATACTTGATGTTACTTTAGTTTCCTCTTGTTTTTGCTTTTATTGGTTCTGTATGTTGTCTGAAAAAATCAAAGTTATGGCTGAGGATAACATAGAGGAGGGAGGAATATCAGGCCCTCTGCTTATCAAAGAAAGACCTCAACTGCTTGGTGGTGATGGAGGAGGAGTTGAGCAGAGTGAAGGTTCTTCAGCAACAACTATGGTGGTCATAAGCACCCTGGTTGCTGTGTCCGGTTCATATGTTTTTGGATCAGCCGTAAGTAGTTAAATTTTAAAGATTGCTTGTTCTGAAACATAACCCAGCAAGATTCTAAATTTTCTTCAGTCCTATGGTACAGTAGTAGTAGATAAGCACTTTGAGAATACCCCTTCTATGGATGATTAACTGGTTTATTGTTGGTTGGACGAAACTAATGGCGCTCAATTGCAGGTGGGATATTCCTCGCCTTCACAGTCTGGAATCACTAGTGAACTGTCCCTTTCTGTTGCAGAGGTAAGCTAAGCTATATTTAAAGCAAAAAGTTAATGCAAGTCAGTGTATCTTTCGTGTTCTGCCTCCTTGAACCCATAAATTCTTGGGGACGGTAAAGGGTGCTTGTATCCAAAAAGTAAAGCTTGACGTACTTACTGATTTATGTTCTACTTGAATGACTTGTTTGAAAGAACAGTAACATTTTGTTTTGTTGCTTATTCTTCAACATAACGATTTTTACTTAAACTTTATGTTTCATCAGATTGCAATGCCAGATCAAATTGAACTCGAAGTCTCCTTTTTGTTCTTTATCTCTTCGGTTTTGTCGTCCTTCTCATCCCTGAGATTAATCCAGAAACTAATTTAAGTTGGTTAATTTTGTCTTCTTAATGCAGTATTCGGTCTTTGGTTCAATATTAACAATTGGGGCGATGATTGGTGCGATTATGAGTGGCAGGATTGCAGATTACATTGGTCGAAGAGGCGTAAGTCTCTTGATCCCCTGTTTTACTAGCTTAAGCAAATTTCCGTCGGGGAAGAAATCCAAGTTGTTGATCTTCTCTGTTTTGGTTGTGTTGAAACAGACAATGGGTTTATCAGAACTATTCTGCATTGCAGGCTGGCTTGCAATATCAGTCTCAAAGGTGCTCTTTCACTTTTTCCTCTTCCATTCCATAGTTTCATAAGTTTGTGCTTGCTCTGTATGACTGGCAAATGGAATCGCAAATGCATTTAATTTTAATTTGGTTTCAAAAGGTTGCTTGGTTGCTTGACATTGGAAGACTATTGGTGGGATATGGCATGGGTCTTCTTTCCTATGTGGTAATCCTATGAGACTGTTACAATTTTTATTGCATAACTCACTTGTTCGTGTAGAATAAAATATTTATCTTTTACTGTGACAAAAGGTACCTGTATACATAGCTGAAATTACACCCAAAAATCTTAGAGGAGGATTTACTGCAGTTCATCAAGTAATGTCATAGAACTAACTTTTTGTGCTGTTGATTATAAACTGTTTTGCTGAAGTATGCGCTAAGCACTAATTCATTCTGTAGTTGATGATATGTTGTGGTGTGTCAGTGACATATCTAATTGGAGCTTTTGTTTCCTGGCGTACTTTGGCTCTCATTGGTAATACTTTTCTCCATTTTCTGTGTGGTGTTTTAATCTAGCCTGAAGGTACTGATACTCGAGTTATTTTGCTTCAGGAATAATTCCGTGTCTTCTTCAGCTTCTGGGCCTATCCTTCATTCCAGAATCTCCCAGATGGTTGGTAAGTATTTCTAGAAATTTATTGGGGTTCCCGTGTTTGTATACTAAGGTTCCATGCAAAATAACCTTTGCAGGCAAATATTGGACGAGGGAAGGAATGTGAAGCTGCACTACAGCGCCTTAGAGGGGCAAGTGCTGATATTTCTGAAGAAGCATCTGAAATCAGAGTGAGGTTTTAGTTGTGATGTAAAAAAAAAATGTTTAATATTGTCTTTTTTAGTTTCCTTTTTTCTTTTCCATATTTCAAGTTCATTTTTAATGAAGGCATCATAATATCTTTGCTTGTTGACAGGATTACACGGAAACTCTTCGACGACTATCTGAAGGTAGCATATTTGAATTGTTCCAGTGGAAATACGCTCATTCCCTTATTGTGAGTTCTTTTTTCTCTTTTTTTTTTAAGGGGGGGATTAAGATATGACATTTTCCTTGACATGATCAATGGAAATAAATTTTATAAACAATTGAACTTTCTGAAGGTTGGAGTTGGTCTGATGGCACTGCAACAATTTGGAGGCGTCAATGGCATTGTGTTCTATGCAACTTCAATATTTGAATCAGCAGGTATAAACAGATATGCAATCAATCATCAAAAAGGTTTTATTTGTGTAACTATTTTTTTTTTTCAGGATTCTCTGGCAGTGTTGGGACTATTGCAATGGTTGTTGTCCAGGTCATTGCTTATATCTGGTCTCAAACCAATGTTTCCTTATTGTGTTACGAGTAGTGGTCATGAAAACTGTTTTCTTCAGGTCCCAATGACAGCAGTGGGAGTGATATTGATGGATATCTCTGGGAGAAGACCGCTTTTGATGGTTAACATCCTTATTGTTCCAAGTTGGTGATCTAACATTGTGACCTATGCTGAAGTCTACTGATTTTTGTAGGTCTCTGCGGCTGGAACATGCCTGGGTTGCTTTCTTGCAGCTTTGTCATTCTTGTTTCAGGTTCTTTCTCAATGGATTGTCTATTTATTTGCTCTCTTTATGTAGATTTTCTAAAGTGGAAAGCTTCGTGTTTGCAGGACCTTCATGTAGGGAAGGGGTTCTCTCCTTTTTTTGCACTTACTGGTGTCCTGGTAATGACAGACAAGCATTTGTTTCTCTCTTTTATAAATGTAGCATACTGCAATAAGGTAGATTTTACTTTGGTGTACGGTTTCATATCCGACTCATTGTTCAGAACCTCTCTACTAATTCTGACGCCAAACTCTTGTCTTCAATTTTCTTAGGAAATTAATTCATGTAAAAGTACATCATAACAGTTGGTCACATACTTGGTTTCGTAGAAGTAAGAGGCTATGCTTCGTCATTTATTTTGTACCTCCTCTATCGAATATGCATTTCACTCTGACCAGGTCTCTGAATTCCTAAATCAGGGTACCATTGGAGTAACGATGAAATATATTATGTGAAGTTTTAGATTTTCTATGCATGATACAACTTTGTGTTCGGAAAATTTTTATCTGCCAAACTTTTGGATAAGCTTTTTTCATTGTTCTAACGAGATGGTCTAATATCTACCAACCTTGCCATCAGCTATATACAGGATCATTTTCAATAGGAATGGGAGGAATTCCTTGGGTGATAATGTCTGAGGTGAGTTGATCTCATGTTTGATTAATCTTGCCATCTTCACTTTGCTTCTGGACCTTGGTTTGTAATATTTTTCTGTAAACATGTTTTAATTTCAGGTGTTTTCCATTAACATGAAAGGTTCGGCTGGAAGCCTGGTGACACTTGTTAGTTGGTTAGGTTCTTGGATTATTTCCTATGCTTTCAACTTCCTAATGAATTGGAGTTCAGCAGGTAAGAGTTTCGAGCTTACACCTGGGATTGGTATGGCTGAATGATATCTAAAAACTTTTACCAACATTGGAATTTGCTTTGGTTGCAGGAACGTTCTTCATTTTCTCAAGTATTTGTGGCCTAACTGTTCTATTTGTGGTTAAACTTGTACCGGAGACGAAGGGTCGGACTTTAGAAGAAATACAAACTTCAATGAATTCATTTTCAGCGAAGAGATGAGTTTTGTCTTGCTTGAGCAGTCATCTCATGGTATGGAAGAGGAATCTCCAAGGATACGACTACTTCAGATATTTAAACTGCTGGAAGCATGTAACACCCCAATTAGCTGCTTGTTTCTGCAACAACTAGTATTTTGAATTCAACAATACTCGGTCATTCTAATCTAACTGTTCTAAATATTTGGTAAGGATGTGTTATACAGAACTAAACAATGAGTTGAAGCCTAATTAGATTATTCATAGAAAGCTTGCGAATTCTAACTGAACTGTACGATATGAATCATATGATAGTGGCTTGCGCCCTTTATTTTGAGGTCATCCCCAAATTAACGAGGAGATGAATTTCCCAATTCCCAAAACTGGTACATTCACTTGAATTCTCAATTAATTTTTTTCGACAGTTATTGAAAACGAAAAAAGGTTATCTAAATTTACAATCTAAAAAATAATAAATCAAATAATATCACATAATCTGAACGGGTTCATGACATAGATTTTGCCAAAATATCTCGACGCTTGAAATTGGAACCAACCTTCTTTTACAAGGTGACTGTTATTGTAAACAATTTTTAGACCCCTAGTCCATATGAAGATATATCGACTGGCCCAAACAATCCACCCATAGAAGGGCTTAAACACAACAAGCCTACCGTCAGACCCTTATGTCGTAATAGTTAAATCGTGTGGGCATTAGCATGCTTTGACTAGTGTTTTGTAACACCTAAATATCCTCTGGGAGGATACATGGATGTCACCCAAGACAGAACAGACAAAACCAAATATCACACTGATATTTATTTTATTTAGTAACTCAAAAGCCACACACATATATTACATATCATAAATTTCAGAACAGAAATCCAAAGAATATTTACAAGTCCAACAAGGGAAACAA
>JANJEY010000234.1:24428884-24440985 GCA_024703695.1 Erythroxylum cataractarum | reverse complement strand
CTTAACCAATTCTATACATTTTATTATTATCAAAACATAAGTGGGATTTAATTTGTCAACCACCATTGGTCCAACAGACTTTACTTGAAGAATATTAGCATAAAAATGATAAAAGAAAAAGGTTAAACTATAAAATTAGTTACGAAAGTTATTTTTTTAGTGATCAAGATGATAGTAAGGACGTTGAAAGTGGTAGTCCTCCTATCCAACAAAAGAGGAATAGTGCACTTGATATAAGGAAAAGAAGAAGACAAGTGTCTAACTTTTCGCACCATAAATAACTCCTGGAGCTTAGCCTTCAATTCGTAGTGCCTTACAATATAAAGAAGCAACTTGGAATATGGACATGGAAATGGCTAGATGGTGGTATAATTCATGTGTATCATTTAATGCCAATCTTATTATTACCAGCCTATGGTGGATGTTATTGCCTCTGACAGTCTGAGATATAAGGCTCAATTAATTGAAGATTATAGATGTAAACTTCTGGGCAACTCTATATATAAAATAAAGAGTTATTTGAATGAAATAAGAATGACTTCAGCAACGTATGAATGTTCAATCATGAGTGATTATTTAACAAATAGAAGACATGAACCTATTGTCAATTTTTTAATTTATTCTACTAAGGGGATAATGTTTTGAAGTCTATTGATGCATTTGGACTTTTTGGAAATGTTGATACTCTATTTTAGATATTTGATGAAGTTGTGAATGAAATTTGGGTTATAAAACATTGATTAGTTCATTAATGATAATGATTTTTTTTACAAAGCAATTGGGAAAAGATTGCAAAGTCAGTATAATTCTTTTTATTAGACTCCTTATGCTGCATATTATGTTAACCAGATGTTGGAAAATGTAAGAGATGCTAGATATTTTAATATCATTGATAAGACTCTGCAGACAACAAATTAAGTGACCAAGTTTATCTATAATCGTGCATGGGTCCAAAATTTGATATGGAAAGATTTCACTATTGTTTGAAATTTGTGTCATCCTACTATAATAAGGTTTGTGACTGGTTTCTTATCACTTTAGTGTTTTGTTCTGATGAAGTAGGAGCTGAGAAAAATATTTACAAGTGATAAGTAGGTCCATCACAATATGTCAAGTCTAATGCTAGAGTTGAGGTTTCTATAAATAATAATTAAAGATCATAAATTTTGGTCTCAATGTCAATTTGTAAAATGAGTTTATGAGCCTTTATCGAGAGTGTTTCGTCTAGCTAATAATGATGAGAAGTTAACAATGAGTTATTTTTATGATGTCATGGATAGGGCGAAGGAAGCAATTAAGAAGAATATGAAAAATAAGTCTTCTTTATATACACCTTATCTTGCAATCATCAATGAGTGATAGAAAAGACAACTTTACTCTTTGCAATTTGCAACTATGGCATTTTTTAATCCTAATGTATATTCTAGACTAAATTTTATAAAGAAAACTAAAGTTAATAGGGGAATGCTATTAACTATTACAACAATTATTTCCCATGAGATGATATAAGATCTCTTAAGCTCACAAATGAAGGTCTATAAGGATGTTTTTGGTGATTTTGGGATGCCCATTGCTATTTGTTAAAGAGCCAAGCTAAATTTGGGTATATTATATTTTTCACCTATATTACTTGATAGAAATTAATCATCATTTTATTTTCTTTATAATATTACTTTTAATGTCTTAAAATTGCTTGGTGGGATCAATTTGGTATTGGTGTTGCAAAATTATAAAGATCTACAATTCAAATTATTAGTCAATGTATAAGTGCAACAGGGTATGAAAAGAAGTGAAGAACATTTAAATTCATCAATTCCAAAAAAAGGAATAGATTGGAACACAAAAGATTGAACGACTTGGTCTTTGTTCGATATAATTTAAAGCTCCAAGAAAGGTATGCTATTATCATTGTTAATATGAAATTATTTTCTTAATAACTTAATTTTATTTGTTTATTAGGAATCTTAATTGACAAGTAGTTTTGTAGATCTAATTGACCTTAACCCAATCGATCTTTTGGCATATTGGGTTTCTGAGGATAGATGAGAATGACTTGGAAGACAAATTTGGATGTGAAAGTATTGACATGTCATTTGGAGCAATAAATTTGAATGATAGTGATGATGAGACTCTTCTCAATGATGAGGATTTTGTACTAAATGAGAATTAGGGTCAATCTAATTTGAGCGGATATTTGATTGAATAAAGTTCCAAATTTTCATTTCTCTTCTTCTTTTAATTTCATTTATATTTGATTTTTAGTTTAGGTTTCACCTCTATTTAGTTGTTTCCTCGACACAAACTCTTGCTGTAAATTGTAATACTTAGAGAGTTATGGATATTTATTATTCTTTTTTACTTAATGTTTTGATGTAATATTATTTATTATGATAAAATTGTGGAATTTTTTTTTCTTGAAACTCATTTCCCTTCGCCCAAAATATAATCAGGTTGTTAATACTAGGATCTTCTTTGTCTACAGTAACTTTGTCCTTTCTTGAATAATAGCTTACCCCTTTTAATAAGAAACTGGTGACTCGTCGATAGCTTTCCTCTTTGAGAAATTCTAATGGATACTCCTATTGGAGGAAGCTCAAAAGTATCCTCTATCCTGGAGGTCCAATAGGATGTAGGTAGCTTGTTCGACTTTGAGTTCCCTTCCATTTACAATTCCTTAAAAGTGAGTAAGTGTTGAGATAAGAATTAAGTCCCACAAAAGTAGGTTAACAAATCCTAAATGAATGTGTTATCAATAGAAATCCCCTCCTAGAAGCCAAAAATTTTCCACTCTACCCTAGTGAATAGGGTAGTATCCTTGCTTGTGGGGCTACTACAGCTAGGAGCTAGAACTTGGTCTTGCAATTTAATTAGTTTCTTCATGAATAATAGATCTTCATTTTCTTAGGTTCAAGCTTGGGCTCAATCCAGATATGGAGAAAAGGGTTTGGATAAAATTCTATTGACTGAAAAGGATAGCTTATCTTCAATCATGGAAACTGAGCCTTGGCACATTGGAGGACAACCTATGCTTGTCTAAAACATGTTTCTAGGTATATAACTGGATAGAAATGGAGCATAATTCTTTCCTAATTGGATCAATTTTCACAATGTTCCACTGAAATATTAGACCTTTGATGGTTTGAGCTTTCTTAACAGCTCAGTAGGTAAACCTTTAGCCTTTGGTTCTCCTGTGCTAATGTTGAGGAAATTTGTTTTGTTAGAATCTATGTGGAGGTCAGGATAAGGAAAGAACTTCCTATAATGAAACTCAATAAAGTTGGGGAGCTAGTTAGAGCTGAGATCAAACTTTTATACAATTGGAAGTCTTAGTTCAACAAAAAGATATGGAAAGAAACTAGCAAATTGCTCAAGACAGGAGACTACTTAGAACTAATGGGAATTGGGGAATCAGAGGAGCATAGGGAGACTGAAGCTGTAAATAAGCAATAGGATGTTACAGAGGTAGTAAGGGATGCTTCTAAATTTAATGAAGTTTTAGAACCAGGAGAAGTAGTAAGGGAATAAAAATCTAGACTTTTTGAGCAAATTCTGGTTGAGACTGATAAAGGGAAAGACAATAAAAGTATGAAAGATGACTCTAAAAATAAAGAACTAGTTGACGGGGAGGAACGATTCTAGGGAATCTATGAAATCAATCAAATGGAGAATTTGTTAGAGAAATCCACTCCAACCTCAAACAAGAAATTTGGTAGAAAGAAGAAGAAGGCCAGGGAAGTTGGTAATTCATTTGATCAACTTCAACTATGATTTTTTGGAATGTTAGGGGGTGAATGAACCTCACAAAAGACAAGCAATAAAGGACTTATTTTTGGAAAAAAAAAACCTTCAATTTTGGGATCACTTGAGACTAGAGTCAGAGCTCATAAAGTTCAAGAATCCATGAAGTTTTTAAGGCTTAGATGGATCATAGGATCAAATCATCAGCATCATTACAATGGCAGAGTTGTTTTTGCTTATGATAAAGACAAGGTTCAGGTTATAAATCAAAATTGCTCTGACCAATTCATCCATTTGGTGTGCAAGAAACTAAATTCCTCAATATCCTTTGAATTGTTAATCATATATGCCTCTAATTTTTCTTTCCAAAGAGCCAACTTATTGGAGGACCTTGCTTCTATCAAATCATCTATTTTTAGTTCTTGGATTGTTGTAGGAGATTTTAACTGTGTACTTCGTCCTCAGAAAGCACAAGGAGAAAGAGTAAATCACAATGATTTATGCAAAGATTTGGAGACCACCTTAGGCCTGTTGGAAGTATTTGACTTAAGATATGTTGATTATCACTTTAATTGGAACAACAAACAATAAGGCAGGAGTTTCACTAGGATCAAACTTGATAGGGTTTTTGCTAATCAAGCTTCGACATGTATATGGCCTAATTCTTTTGCTCATTTTTTCCCTATTATATTATGATCACTCATTTGTGGAGGTTATTGATCCAAATGGTAATGTCTCTGACAAAGATACCTTCTTTAACTTCTTTATTCATAAGGAGGGGTTCCAAGATATAGTAAGGGAGGTTTAGGAGATCTAGATTCCAGGATGCAAGTCTGATTAGTTTATAAAGAAAATAAATATGTTAAAGGTCAAGCTGAAGGCCTTTCTTAAGGATAGTGGTCCTCTTTTTGTTCAAAGGTTGCAGGCTACAAAGGAGAAGCTAAAAGGATTTATGGGATCTTCATTATTGGGATCCTAACAACTTAGATTTGAATCATAAGGAACTTAGGGCTCTTAAGGTGTATACTAAGGCCCTTCAAGAGCATAGTTCCTTTTGATTTGCTTGATAGGATAACCAATTAGTTATAGACAAAATTTCTATTCAAGGAATGTTGTATGACTATTAAAAGGGAATCATTAGTTTAAGAGATTTAGATATGCTCAGTCCCCAGGTTTTGATAGAATTGTTAAGACACTCCAACCCTCTTAATGAGGATTTGTTAGAGGACTTATAAAAATCAACTTTTTATATGTAAATTAAGAATTACTTCTTCAGTTTGAGCTTCAAAAAAGCTCTATGACTTGATGGTTTCAATGTCTTTTTCTTTCAATCTATCTAGAATATCACTGGAGATTTATTAGTGCAGGTGATTCAGGAGTTCTAATATTTTAGCAAAATGTTAAAAAAGCTCAACTTTACTTATATTTGTCTCTTCCCAAAATTCCCCAATGCAAATAACTTGAAGGACTTTCGCCCTATCTCTTACTGCAACATTATATATAAAATGATTTCCAGGCTATTTGCATTAAAGATGAAGAGTATTTTGATAAGTTTAATCCATCATTATCAAAGTGAATTCATTCTAAGTAGATCTATTTTTGATAATATATTACTGATTTAGGAGTTATTGGGGGATTATGATACTAATGAATCCATCAAAAGTTGTGCAATCAAAGTGGAATTTTCAAAAGCTTTTGATACCATCAGCAAGAACTATATCCTATGTTGTCTTAAATGGTTTGGCTTCCTTTACAAATTTATCTCCTAGATTAATGCTTACATTTCTACTACTTCTTTCAACATTCTTATAAATGGCAATCTTAGCATTCAATTCAAGGGTGCTAATAGGATTAGACAGGGAGAACCCCTTCCCCCCTACCTTTTTGTTATTGCTTTGAAAATCCTTAATAAGGATTATTATGAAGGGCATCCAAAACAGCATCAGCTTTAAGTTTCATCACAAATGCATAGAATTAAAGCTTAGTCATTTAAGCTTTGAAGCTGACTTGATATTGTTATCTAGAGCCGAACCTTCTTCTGTATTAGTATTGCATAATTCTCTTTAGGAGCTTTGTAGGATCTCAAGGATAAGAATCAATCGACAGAAAAGCATGACATACTTCTGTTTTGATGTGAAATATCTACAAGGTTAAGGTTGTTGATAAGTTTGAATGCTCATTTTTTTACCTTTTAAATACCTAGGATTCCCCATTTCCTATAAAAAAAAGCTAAGATACTGGGACTGTCTTCTTCTTTTGGAAAGTTACAAAAAAATAATCAATGCCTAGAAAAACAAGTCTTTGTCTTATATAGGGAGACTTTTACTTATCTCTTCTGTACTGAGGAGTCTTCAATACTCATTAGAGTTCCCACCTATTTCTTCTTAGGAAGATCAACAAAGACCTAGAAAAATGTATTAAGAACTTTTATGGTTGGAAGTGCTGATAACTTTAAAGGGGAAAATCAAATGGGAACAACTTGTTGGAGTAAGTAGGAAGGTGGTTTGGGGCTCGTTTTCTTGCAGATGAGTCAAACAATGTTAGTGGCAAAAAGAATATGGAGATTATTTACTAATAAGTAGACCCTGTGGTCTAAGTAGACAAATGACTTCAATCATAAGAACTCCAACTTTTGGCAGATTGAATAAAGGAAAGAGTACTGTTGTTACTTCATTCAAATGCTGAGGAAAAAGTAGATTGTTCATCCTCTTATCAAAACTCACATTGAGAATGGTCTAACTTCTTGGTTTTGGTTTGGCAACTAGCAATTTGCAACTCTTTAATCCTAAGGGAGGATATTTCATCTCTAATAACTAGAATTCCTATTCAAGCTCAGGTCAAGGAAGTTATCCAACAAGATAATTGGTCCATTGACTTCAGGGGTAATGATAGAATTTGATCTTACTTTCTTGAATACTCTCCCAAATCTTCGAGATATGTAGTAGACATTGATTACCTAACAGTGGGAAAGAGTTTACTAATGAACCTTGTCTTAAGGCTATTAGACAATAATAACCTATGATTCATTGGTTTAACATTGTTTGGAAAGATGCTTGGATGCTTAAAGCATCTTTTGCTATATGGCTAGCAGTAAGACACAAATTGAAGACCAAAGATAGGTTGAGTAGTGTTAATGATAAGTTGTCTACTATGTAATCTTAGTACTGGATCTATCAATCATCTGTGTTTTCAATGTGAATATGCTAAAGTTATTTGGAGTAGGATGTAGTATATGATGGGGATGTACTATCCATAACAAGAGTGGCAAGATATACTCAAATGAGCTAACAAGCTTTACAAAAGGAAAAGAGGAGACCAACTAGATATCAGCCTTTGTATAACATGTTTAGATTATTATATTTAGAGGGTAAGGAATAATAAGTATTTCAATATCTCTAAAAAATATAGTTATGAACTCGCATACAAGTTCTGCTGTTGGATTAGGGAAATCTTGCAAGTTCATGATAAAGAAGGACGTGCCTCACTAAAAAGAACATGGAGCTTGGAATGAATTTGTTTTTTTGATAATCTTTTCTTATGTTTTTTTAGAAATTAAAATTAAATTAATGAATAAAAAGAAAGGTACAAAACTACCAGTGAGCAATCTTTTCTTATATTGTTCTAGAGTAGAAGGTTTTATGTCATTGTTGTAGCATGATATTTGTCCTTGCAGATTGCTCTACTTGATGTTTAATTTTTAGCTCTAATCAATTTGTTTCAATTTTTTATGGTATTTTAAGTATTTTATATTACCCTTAAATTTATATTTATATGATCTTTTTTAATACAATATTTTAAGTACTTTATATTATCCTTAATTTTATGTTTATATGATCTTTTTTATATCAATTGTAGCTATTATTTTTGTCAAATATTTAAAAATTAATATTAATAAAAATTAATATATAATTATTATTTCAAAATTTTATTATTATAATTTTTAAAGATAAGGTTGAAGCAAAATTATAAATTATATAATACAATATATTAAAAGAATATTTTGCAATTTTTAAATTTTTAAGAAATTTTATAAATTTAAAAAAATATATTCAAAATAGTAATTAATATTGACTAATACTAATATTATAATGTATAAAAACTAAATCCGATACCATAATCAATTCTGCATTCAAAACACTGCTCTCACTCTATTTCTCCCTCAAATTCCTCGCTTCCCTACATTTAATTATGGAATTAAATTCTTCACCCTCTGATTACGTAAAATAGTGACCGAAAGAAAATGAAAAGGCTCCGACACTCCTGGATGGGCACATATACTGACATTCATAGCAAAGGAGACATTCAAAGCCGTCATCAGATATTGCAAAAGCGTTCCAGATTCTGACAATCTCTTCATATAGTACAAGAACCAAAATGCGTATAAATTATTGCTAAACTGTTAGGTAAAAAGACCAACTTGTTTTCCTTTTTGCAGATATTCTATTCTTTCCTAGTATTTCAGGACCAAAAGAAACATGGTTAGAACCACATTCTTCCATTGACCAATCCCTGTGCCATCTCAAAATCCAAAAATACACCAGGTAGCCGAAGCAGTCAGCGTCAACAAATTTGGGTAGCAAATATCTCCATCAGAATAACATCTAGCGAATCAAAACATGCTCTTTTGCTGGTAGTGATTTTACAAAACAGCAGAATGCTCGAGTGAGTAGAAGACAAAGCGTTTCAAGGGTGCTGGGAATTCGACTGGATGTTCAAGATCTGTGCAACTACGAGCTTAGAGAGCTCACTTATTGTAGACTGGACCTGATAATCATCTGACTGCCGAGGCCAACTTGCTGACTGTGAGCTTAACCAACTGTACTCACTCGCAGCAACCCTTGTCTTTGTTGATCTAGCTAGAACTTGCTCCAAATCTGATTGATACAATGGCCTTGGGACCTGAGAAAAGAAACACAAACAAAAAACTTCAAGGTTTTTCTACAATTTCCAAGAGCTGAAACAACAAAACAGGTGAAAGAGTCATGTTATGCATAACTTTGCAATAACCAGTATCCCTCCCGAGTTCTTGAAATTCTCTTAGACCCTCCTTTTGTATAAATGTACAGAGATCAAGTCCACTGCTTATCCACATAATGTCAAACAACTTTGCTAACAAGTCAACGCTGATTACTGCTATAGATTATCGAAGGTTGGAATGCAAATCACAATTTTGAAAGTAAAAGTTGAAGTGTGTTTGCCTCAACTAACGCTTCAAGTCAGTAAATAATAAAGGGTCTCCAATATAAACTAAGCGGAGGAAGGTTGAAAGGATAGCCATCTTTACAGAATAGTTTTTCGTTGCAATGGGAAAAAGAAAAAAACAAAAGAAGAAACGTAAAAGATGTGCAAATGGATGATGAATGAACTCACACTTGATTGTTTCCCCTTCTTCTCCTCATCCAATAGATCCCTAATGGGAAAATAAGCTGCTTGTTTGCAAAGTTCAATAAGATCAGAACCTGTATAACCCTCAGTGAGACTAGCTATATCATCCAAGTCAATGTTCTCTTCAACCCTCTCAGACTTCAAAATGACCTTCAATATTTCAGCTCTCTCCTTTCGATCAGGCATCCCAATCTCAAATGATTGAGGAAGACGTCTAAGTATTGCTTCATCCAGTTCAGATGGACGATTTGTAGCAGCAAGAACCATCACACGTGAATATTCTGTAAGATCCTATATCAATGAATATGCCAAGACCAAGCTAGTTCAACTAAAGAATGGCATCGTGGTTAATTGTGCAATTCAAGTGCAAAACATATCAGACAAACAATATAAAAAGGAAACCATGTAGGAGTGACTTACGGTCTGTAGTAAAGCCATCCCACAGAGCCATAAACTCAGTCTTCATATTTGCCAATGCCTCATGATCTGTTGACCGACGCTGCCCCAAAAAACTGTCCACTTCATCAATAAATATGATAGCAGGCTGGAGTTTATAGGCCAGGCTAAAGACAGCAGCCACTGCAATGACATAACAAATCCCACGGGATATGTTTCAGTGATATCAGCTAGTACATAAATTTGGCACCTCATAAGTAAAGTTTGCAGGAATCATGCTCAACTACTACAGAGCTAAAGATACAACAAGAAGGTAAAACATAGTCCTAACTCACCAAGCTTCTGAGCATCACCAAACCACTTGCTCATCAGATTCGAGACCCTCACATTTATGAAAACAGCTCCAGACTCTTTTGCAATTGCTTTGGCAAGCATAGTCTTCCCAGTGCCTGGGGGTCCATAAAGCAACACCCCTTTCTGGGGACCAAGAAGCTTTCCATGTGAAAAGAGTTCTGGTCTCCGCAGCGGTAGAATCACCAACTCATAGAGAGCTTGTTTGATAGTTTCCAAGCCTCCTACTGACTCAAATTCAACATCGATGTGATCTGGATTTATTACATCACAGGCAATTACATCCTGTGAATATGCAAGCAGAGAAATGAAAAATGATTACAGAAAAATATCATATCATAACAGAGACATTTAACCTAGACTTTCAACGCTTTATCTCCAGGACATAAATTGTATTATATCATAAACAAGATGTGGGCCGTCTGACCATTATTTAATCACCAGCAAATGACTAAATGTTTCATAACCCAAGGAGAAAGAAATGCTTCAGAACTGTAGGATTGTTTTTCCAAAATCAGAAAAATAAAATAAAATCAATGCTTGCTATTCTGATTTACCAGTTATACCCTGAATGTTACAGCCAATTCTTTGCAAGTATAAAATCTCTTCTCTTACCAGCTGTTCTTGTGAAGAGTTACAAGCTATTAATTCCTAAAAACATGATAGCTCATCTGGTAAACTCGTTAAAGATTACCTCAGGGTATCTATACAACCTAAACAACCACTAGAAAGCTGCCCCTTGCCAAAAATTGGATATGCAACATTAAGGTAAAAGATAAATGAACAAACAAAAGAAACCAAAATCCAAACCGCCATTTCCAAACCCCAAAACATCATTTTCCATCCTTTTTCACCGTTACCTTTCTGATAAAATAAACGAAGTATCACACACACCCAATTGCAGGTACCTAAATTTGTGCATCAAGCAAAACCAATAAAAAGAAGTAGAAAGTGCCGAACTTGGGAAAGAAAAGTGGGAATTGGGTCGAGCACCTCATAGGGATTAGTGTGGATAAGAGGACGACCCAAGCGTTTAGCAATTTCCTTCTTGTGCTCAAGCGCCTTCTTGGAGGCTTCTCGGTTGGGGTCGAGATGTCGGAGCCCCGCGAAAAGAACCAGACAGCTCAAAGCAGCACTCGCCGCATATAAAACCAACTCTTGCAAGAATCTCGTCTCTGATGAACGCCCCATTCTTTCTTCCTCTTCTTGCAATAATTCACCAAAAAAGTTGGAAAAGGTTGAAACTTTATCTTACCCAAAAAGTAAAAAGAACCCAGCAATAATCAAACACAGACGCGCCTGTCTTGTTCAAGTAGAAACGACGATGTTGGTAGTGTTCATGTGGGGAAGAGATACCTCGTGTTCTTGGAGAATCGGAGAATATGGACGGGCAACGAGGCCAGGTTCCTGGGGAATTTGTGAACCGAAGCAACCTTATTCTTGGCGCTTGGGCCGAAATCTAATAAATTATACTAATTAAAATAATAAGTATATTTAATAAGTATAATTTATTCTCACAATTAAATTTAAAATATTTTGAAATTACTTATTTTAAAATATATAATTATAAACTTATTTTTAAAATAATAAAAATATTTTGTACATAAAAACTAAAATTTTCAATACTAAATAATTTCATTTATGCAAATAAAAGTATATTAAAATTGGAAATTACTTTTGATTTGCTAAATAAAATGTATATAGTTAGGAAAGAGATATGACATCACATGTTTATAGTAGAAAAATCATTTCACCAAATTGAATTTTCTCAAGAATCGTAAAAGATAACTGAATAGCACAAAAAATTTAACAGACCCCACTATTATAATTGTATTATAGCCCATATAACTCGTAAACGTTAGACATTAAAGAATATGGCCCGACACGCTATCGTGTAGCATGTAACTTTTTGGAAATGTGACTTGGAAGATATAACCTTTAACACAAATTTGTCCTAAACCATGTCCGCTGACGTTGAAGTTTTCTTAACAAACATAAATAGAACATTGGTCGGGTCGGCTATATTTGGGCTTGAGCCCAATCACGAAGACCAATCGATCAGTCTCACACTCATCGTTTAATCCGGGCTTGATTCATACATTCATGGCCCATTAGCAGAAGGAAATTCTCATGCAAACACGTATTTGCCTAAACCTAGCTGCAAAACCGTATATAAGGTATAATTCTCTCATAATTCAGGTATGCGATCATAACCTAATTCGTTTTCTCTG
>JANJEY010000234.1:24326735-24337260 GCA_024703695.1 Erythroxylum cataractarum | reverse complement strand
AAGTGTGTAATAAAGTGGTTTGCAAAATCCTAAGTGGGAGCTTAGGTAGAGGACGTAGGTCTTAGCACCGAACCTTTATAAAAACAGTGTTTGCTCTTCTTCCTTACTCTTTACATTTAATTTTAATTAAATTGTTTTTGTGTGAATTGACTTCTGATTTTGTTGTAGAAAATTACAAAAAAATTTAAAAATCTATTCAACCTCCTTCTAGATCGTTTACAGTTGGATCTAAAGACAACAATTTTCTTCTATCATTGCAAATAATTCTAATCTTATTTTTTATGTTGTTGGCATGACTTTGAAAATTTAGGAATTGAAAAGATTTATGGAATGAATTATTATAATTTTTATATTTTATTACGTTAAAATTTTATTTATATCAATTATTCATATTTTTATTTCTTATAATTATGAGCATTAATGAAATTTGTACGACTTTTCTTCGAGATGTTAACGAGTGGTGGCTCACTGATAGGGCTGCTCTGTCTTCTCGGGGCTTCGGCGTAACATTGAAGGAGCTAAAAGACTTATCGAATGACTGAAAAGAGTCAATCTTTGGTAATCATCCAAGGTTTGCTTAATTGCAATAGTTAACATTAGGGTGATAAGGATCTATAACCCTTTTTCGTAAATAATTTGCAACCAAGTTTCTTATATGCAATTAAATCTTATTAACTAATTTAGTACTTTGAACAAAAAGAATCAGCGTCCCCGGGTCTAGACGTCAACAAGTTATTTTAGCAGTATAATTTACTGAAAGAACATCGACACTAGGGTAAATTAGCATCGAGCTTAGTGTTTCAACCAGGGGTTTAGATTCTGATATAGTAATCTTTTAGATGAAACAAATACAATAAAGGTTGACTTTAATATTAGTAAACTTATATCCAGAATTGAATATTGGGTTTCCGTTTCCACCATATTTTTGTTAGGATTTGTTTGTCTACTCCTTGTCCCTATGCATGTGGCTTATTCATGTGAGTTAATTATGAATAACATTCACACAGCCACAAGGATAGGGTTTCTGTTTGTTTGTTAGAAGCCTGACCAGCTTAAGAAGCACCGACCTGATAAGTGCATTTGCTTCCTTGCTCTATCAAAATCACATTTCTTCTTTTCGGGTACATCAGAAAAATAATGAATATCTACTGTTAGTTAGGTCCATAGAGATTTTCCATGTAACATAAGAAAGATGGAATCAGAACATTAGTATTCAAGACAAACTTATGGCAATATGTTATCAGCTAAGTTACAAGCGGTACATTGCATTGAGCATTCTGGCTGGGCCGAAAAAATTTGTAATCTTCTAACCAAATTAAGTTAAATATTCCTCAACTATGATACACTGATCAATTGTGCGGAACTCACCTGTTCATTGCAGTGCAATGTGATTCTGCAAATCATTTTCCATAGCAATGAAATGCAGATGAGCCTAATAAGATCTTTCGGAGCATGCCACTGCCACTTGCAACTTGGCTCTGAAAGTGAACAACAAAACGAATAACTGGAAAGAAATGCCATCTAAAGTTCTAGTTCAAGCTGAGAAATACCCCATTACAGAGATGTCTCTATCTTGTCATGCAGGGTCACCACCAAATCATGTGCATGGTCAAGGAGCTTCCACACATCCAAATGCCCTGCCATGCTATTGCATTCCCTCAAAATCTCATCCATGCTATTATACTTCTCTATAATCAATTTCCGCCTCTGCAATACTGAAGCCGCAATAGCATAGAGCAATAAATCATCTGTTGGTGGTGCTCGCTGTCTTATTCTGCTCCACGCAGATTTTCCAATGCCAGCCCTTATTGCTGCTTGATCTGCCCACACCACCTCCCACAGGATAAGAGTCTGCTCGAATGTTAATTCCCTCCTAAATAGCACAACCACCATCCTGTAAACGAAAAAACAGTCCTCAGCTTGAAGCTTCTCCAAGTGCCTATACAGGTGAGAGTCCTTGCATTTGATAATCCTTGAAACAATACTAAGCTGTCTTCGAATCCCCACCTCATCAAGTCTGAAATTATGCCTGGCCTTTTTCATGAAGCCCACAAAACACCATAACGCCTCATGATCCTCGGTAATCACAGCGATTATGGGAGAAAGGAGATCACTCATTCCTTGGCAATAACCAATTTCAGGATCATAGAGTGCATAGGCTTCAAGAATAGCAACTAATCGTGCAGCATGAAAAATTCTGCAGGGTTCGAGGTGATCATAGTCTTTAAGCCCAACAGCCTCAGCAGACCGGCGTGCTCTACACTCTGATATCGCACCTTGGGTTTGGCAGTAAGGTATCCACTCACAGTTGGCTCGCACTGCGTCAACCCGGATGATCCGCTGCCATGTGGCATAATTCTCAGTGGCAGTGTGCAGGTTTGAGTTTAATTCTGTAACCGAAATAGGGGTATTGTCATTGGAAGGTACATCAGAAGCTTCCTCTTCCCTGTTATCTGAGGATGAGCAAGCCTCAATGGCATCACGGTCCTCGGAGGAATCTGAGTCGGGCGAGTCAGTGTTTGGTGCAGAAGCATCAACATTTGTTTCTTGCCTTGGACTATCATAACCTTCCAACAGTATATTAGAGGGATCATCAGAGTCCCCACTATCTACACTGTTTTCTTCACTGGAAAGTGAGTCCCTCGCACTTACAACATCTTCATAACAAGAGTCTGTGTCCTGGACAATGTTGCTGTTGTCCCCATCACAGCTTGTTCCAACAATATCATTCAACTTAAAGCTATTATTGCTGCACCTGAGCAACAGCCGACATTGTCTACGGAGTTTTTCATATTCCTTTCTACATCCACAGATTGTCAAAGAAGAATCATGATAACATAATGCCAAGTATAGAAACCAGGAGCTACATATGGAGAATAAATCAACAATTGCCAATCAACCGCTTAGAATTTTGAAGATGAACCGCACAAGGGTACCTTTTCTGGGTTCTTATATTTTCTCTTTCTTCTTTGGAACTCTTCAAGTCATAGCTGTTAAAGGATGAAAGCAAATGTCATCAAATAAGGTTTTCAAACAAAAGATAAAACAAAATATTTTGGAGCAAACTATGTGAAGAACTCATAGAGAATGAAGTAAAAGCTCTCACTAAAAAGAAATAAACCTGATTCTTGAGATATGAAAAAACTCGTATATACAATTTCATATGTAGCATTGAAAATTTGAAATGTTTCAGATAGAAAAACAGAGATTAACAAAATGGAAGCAGAAACTCTTTAAGTAACAAAGACATGACAGATCATATTAGATATCCACCACTGAAAATTTACAATATGCCATATGGATTTGGCTATTCCAAAAATGCCAAAGTACAACCATCTAAGAGCAGTAACATTTTGTAGAGTTTAAAAGTGACGTAAGGATCTACAAAAAGATGCACAGCCACACACTTTGCTTTAGTAAAACATTGTTAAGGAAACTTACACTCCAAGAAGAAAAGGCCAAACCTCTGCTCTAATACTTGGATCAACCCCCTATATCAACAAATAGAAGAGGTAAACTACAAACATCAACATAACAGAATAAGATAGCAAGTGCAATGATTACTCACTCCACTTCGAACTTTTTTCAAGAACTTTATTCCACCATCACGAAGTTTCCCCTCTGGGGAAAACAAACTTCTCCATTGTCGAGGAGTAAGGGCATGTTTTCTTTTCCTACGAGACCATGGTGATTTTAGATGGCTCCTGGAATCAAAGAGCGATCACAATCAAAGTTTTCATAAACTCAGAATCCAATGATAGTAAAATGCAATGCAAAAACAAGACAGGAAGGCATTAACTATGAAGAATAGAGCAACCTAATTAAAACTAAAAACCAACTATTGAATAAATTCTGTCAAGTTCCATCGTAAAATAGAGAATGTAAATGTTGCTAATAATGGCACCTAACTTTGTTGTCCCTCCTGGCTTCCTCCATCCTCTCTAATTTCCCCCAAGTTCTTTTCGGTATGTTGTAATATGGTTGTTCGGGGCATAGGAGGGATTGAAGGAAGAAGATGACAACAATTTAAATTTCAGAATTGTCAATTTAGAAAGCTGCAACACTCTTACAGCAGACAAACAACTACTCCATACTATTTATTTTGGCGAACTACCCAAAAGCCTTAAAAAAAAAAGTTGGAACTGCCCCCCCAGATAAACAATTTGTGAACCCGGATAAGTTATATTCCAATTTTAGAATAACAAGAAATGAATGCCTATCCTGTTATCCACATAATGCAGATGAACAAATTCAAACCTATTCCATTGGTAGGACACATGTATAGTTATTCAGTAAATCTACACTTTAATGGAGTAATAAGAAAGTAGCAATTAAGCCAAACAGTGAAGCATGAGCTCAAATCCAACTAAACGAAGTAAAATGACAGAAAAAAGAAAGAAAAACTAGTTTACTAAAAAGCAAAGGGAACTAGGAGTGGAAAGGGGAACAAGTATGAAGAAGAGCAAGCAACTATTAAAGATTGATATTGAAAAACGTAGTGAGAGATCCGATCTGAATAAAGACCAAAAACGCAACCTTAATTACATGTTATAGTCCGCGAATGAAGGGCAGAAGGAAAGAGAAGGAGTTGAGAGACTCACCGATCAGAAGATGAACAAGAAGCTGGTGAGGAGGAATTAACAACAAATAAGACCGAACGCAAATGAACCCACGAAGACGACGAGGACCCTGTCGACGATGACGATGGAGAAGAGGGATTTGAAGACGAAGACGATGTGTGACTTCGCTTCAGAGCTTTCATTTACTTTTAACGTTTGTTTCAATTATCTCGAACCAACCATAACCAGCAACTTAAGAATCAAACTAGCCGAAAAAAGGATGGGTTTTGAAAAACTCACTCTTTCACTATCTCTCTCAAATGAGGAGTGATTAACTCTTTCGCTACCAACTACTAATTTGTAAAAATGGCGGCGAACACAGCGATTCCGGCCAAAGCTGTGACAGTGACGGCAGCAATGGAAGGCAGACGCACAACTTCCCACCAGAAATTTCCGCTGGAGAGCTGACCTCCAGTGGGGTCACGCACATTGAGAAAAAAGAAGCGATCTGTGACGCTCACAAGAAAAAGGCTCACTTCCACTAGTTCTTTGAACTTCTCATTTGTCGTTTAAACTTAGTTTTTCTAACAAAAATATCAGAAGGAGGAGGAGAAGCTTGACATGATTGAGGTCTCTTTTTTTTATTTTTTTAAGAAGAAAAGTTCTTAAAGATCAACTGAACCCAACAACTGCTTTCTCTCTCTCCCTAGCCCCTAGTCTTGTAGACTAGAATCTAAGACGTATTATCTAGTCCCTTTGTAGCTAACTTGATTTTGACTTAATTAATACTTGTTTCATACTATTCTCTTTACATTTTTCGAAGTTAGATTCCTCTTGCCATGCATAAGGTCTTTTTATTTTTGATATGTACTAAATTAGAGTTCGTAAGTAGTATATCTTGTACTTAAAAGGTGGAACGCTCATTTTAGGCGCCCCACATTTCAGCCTAATATTATGTGAGGGAGGTAAATTACGGTTTGATCTCAATCAGTTTTTCAAAAAGGCAGTCCAATACTCGGTCGTTGTATATCTATATTCCTACGTAATTCCAAACTGGGGGAAAGGAATAACTATGAATTCCTATTAAGTCATTCTGGAAATGGACCATTATAGTCTTTAATTTGAGTTTGTTTTAGATGAAATCATAATAAAAAGGAATGATGGGACCGTCTTGAAACTTTTTATTCTTGTTATTAAATTGTTTTTCATTTACCTCTGTTCTCAACTTGATGTATAAAAATATAAAGTGTCTTCAATGTCATTTTTGTCTAATAACTAAATTGTCAAACCGAGTTAGAAACAAGTTTAACAAATATATTAATAAGTCTAAAAGATCTTACATCAATTGAAATCTACTTCATAAGAAAATAGTAATAGAGTTTAGTTACCTCAAAAAATTTAGTCGATATGTTAGAATAAATAGGTTGATGTGAGTGGTTCAGCACTTTTATCCCTTAATTAGCAGTCTCAAATTCGAGTCCTGAGAATGAAGAAATCAGTTTAACTAGTACTTTATCTTTTATGAGCTGACTCAGTGTGAAAGGGGATTAATCTAAAAATAAATGACTTAAAAATACTTTCCTAATTTTTCTTAAGACACCTTGTGTTTAAAAAAAAAAAAAAGTTAAGCTGATAAGTAACAATCGGTGTTATTGAATAATAATAACAAAAAGTGGGTGAAGTAACCACTAACCACCAAATGGATTGGGAGAAGAGTGAGTAGCCAATCTATCTTTTCAGTCTATTTCTGCACGCACCCACCCAGTATTCATTCCCACTCTCAAAGTGGCACTCTTTCTCTTTTTCCCCTACACTTTCTCATCTCGTGGAGATCACTTTTCTTTTCTCCTTATAGATTTTGGCTTTATCCAAATATATTGCGACCACACTGAAATTTTTGAATGCTGGATTTTTAAATAAATTATATTGAACATAATCATTTAATTACAATTATTAAAGATAAGCCTTAATTTTATATTTTTAAGTGTTTTTTTATTTTCATTCCTTCTTGTAATAATAATACATATAAATTTTAAGAATAAATTATTCTATAGTTTTATTTACAAAAATGCTTGTACTTTTAATAGTAATTATCTTTGTTAAAAATTATAATTATAATTATAATTAATTTTTGTTGACCAAAATAAAATATTTCGAGATTTTAAGTTATAAGTCATATTTATTTTGACATGTTGGGTGATAAATTTTTTCCCTGACCAAAATCTAAAGTCTCACCTCTATCATAAAAGCAAAAACCTTTGTTGCATGTTATTTGGAGCATTTCAGATACAATAAAATTTGAACCTGAACCTGCTCTTACAAACTCAAGCTTTCGGAATCATGCTTCTTAATTATTTTACCTTTCTTTAATTACTTGCGTAGTCACAAATCTCTGGATTAATTAGGAATAATGAGAATGGTAAAAGGGCCCGTCGGGGTAATTACCTTTTAAACTAATAATAAAGCAAAAGAAGCGTTTTTGCCCTCTTAAGTCAACTATCCAGTGCTAATTAATTACCGTGATCATGTGTGGTAGACAACTTGTTTCGACCAAAGATGGGTCAAAATGAGCTGTGTTAATGGACAACTCGTCATAATTGTGTCCTAATCAACGACATGCTTAGCTAAACACCTTTGGAGAAAAGATGGGATGGGATGGGATGGGATGGATTCAACCATTTCAAGGAGGAAAAGGAAAAGGTGAGGCCAAAGTGATTCCATGCTTTAACCGGAATAGTTATGAATGATATTTACCAAGTAGGGTTAGGTTCAAAGAAAGTGTCCGTCCGGTTATCAGATTTCTCGGTTGGTCGATTACGATATTCGTTTGTCTTTTAATTGGGTAAGTGCGTCATGCTTGGTGACTTTGGATTGAGTTTGAGAATCCTCCTCAATGAAACCATTTCATTACCTTTTCTTTCTTCCCATCTTAATGTATTTTATGGTTTATCATTCATGAATGCTTTAATAATCTTCTATGAGACGAAAAGAAACAACTGAGACGGTCTCTTTCATTTACTATGGCCACAGGTTCTTGCTAGGCTAGTAGTTTACGATACCCTTTTCATCGTTTTCTACTTTGTTTTAAGTAATGATAGATACAACCACAATAATTTAGGACAAAATGACAAAAGGTTCCCGTATTTCTTTGTTTGTTTTTTTCAAATTATTTAATTTTTAAATATTTTGTAGTTTGATAATTAATAGCTTTACTATGTAAAATTAATTAGTAGTATACTATCACAATTTATACTAAATTTACATTATTCATCAATTCTACAACATAAAAGAAACAAAGAAGTATAATCACTAAAAATATATGAAGGCCTATTTTAGAATTATTGAACTCTACTTAAATCTAAATTCTAAACTACAAATGAATTTAATAAAGTAGTCAAATCTTATTATAATTAACTTTTATTTAATCTATTACAAACTGACATAAATTAATTATGTTTACTTGAGTTACTAACAATTAATAAGACCATCAAATTTTTATAAACTCTTTAATAATAATTTAAGATTTGTTTGAATTTAATTTAAAGTTATTAAGATTGTACTAAAATAAAATTATTTTATGTTATTATATTAAAATAATATTATTTTACAAATTAAAGATTCAATCTTTCATAATCCTTAATTAAATTTTGAGTATCTTTCATAACGTTTAATTAACTTTTGAACGTTTATTAAAAATTAAAGATTAACATTTTTATAACGTTTACACTTTATGTTCTTACCTCAACTTAACTTGGTTCATTAATCAATTAATTTAAGGTGTTTGTATTCTCTTCAGTTTTCTTTGAAGACATTTAAAGTATCAATTTATGACTAATAGTTTTTCTTTGATTATATAAAAGTAAGAATTTATTTATACATATTTTGAAAATATTTTGTTTAAATTTGCAAAAATAGTAAGATAATTATTTTTAACTTTTATAAATAAATAGCAATAAGATTGTACAGATGAATCCAAACCAAGTGTGAGATACGTATGGCCAGATGCTTCTCAGAACCACGCACCAAACTATGGATGGTTGAAGCTTTTCTCCAAGTCACCTGTGAACTTTAAGGCGATACATATTATACCTTTGCATTTTGTATTATTTTGGTGGCTCAATTACGTTTTTAATTTTGTCAATGCTTCCTAAAAATAGCCATTAGTATTAATCTTAAAATTCATCTAACTTACAAATTAATTTTGTATAGCAGGTTACAAATCTCAAGAGAGCGACGAGAGTGCGGCGAGCGTGCGACGAGTGTGAGAACTCCGACGAGCGTGGTTACTGACTTCTGAGATTACGACAAGTTGCTCCTTCCCATCCATGGTTGCGTCTTCCTCTTCCTCTTCCCATCTATGACAATACACAACTGCTTCCGCCGATAACTTTTTGCGACTTCCTATCTAGGAAGTTCCATGGTATAAGCTAGTGTGGGATAAAGGTAGCAGACCTAGGTGTTCCTTTATCCTTTGGCTTGCTTTCCTTCAAAAACTACGAACTTGTGACAAACTTCCCTACATCCATACTCCTAACCATTGTTCATTGTGCCTTTCAGCTAATGAAACCTTAGACCACTTATTTTTTGAGTGCTCATTTTCTAAATTAGTTTGGGACCTAAGCCTCACTCATTTCCACTTACAATGCCCAAATCAGCCTTCCCTCTTGTCTTTTCTCACTTGGTTTCAAAGAGCCTCTAATACCCACACTTTAAACCTTTTCCCAATCCTACTTTCTACTATTGTTTACCACATTTGGTCTGAAAGGAATGCTAGAGTCTTTAAAGATACAGTCAAAGATATTAGGAGTGTGTGCCTCGGAGTAATCTCCCAAGTTAAGGAACATCAAGCCCAAACACAGAGAGGAGGTAATTAAATGAGTGCCTATTTTACTAATCTTTCTTTGCAGGTTTGCCAACACAAGGAATGCAATAGGTTTGGTCATGTGTGTCTACAGTCGGTAGCGGACAGGGGATAGTCTCCAACGTTTCTAAATTTCTTCAAATATCACTGCACTAAGAGAATAGAATCAATAAATACTATGTTCTAATATGTAGCTACGGTATAAGTCTAAGATATTTATGTTTGTGTTGATCTTTGAGTGGCTTGGAGTTTCTACCGTGTTGTGGTTAAATAGTAAGCTTGGATTGTGGTTTATGCTTTGTTGAGGTGAAATGAGTTTTATTAGCTAAGGCAATTGTGGGAGTGATGGAGTGTTGAACCTTGATAGATTGTGAGCAAGAAGTGATGGAGTTCCTTGGTTCTTGTTGGAGCTTTTGTATAGTAAAGGACTTTGTTCCTTTAAACCCCTAACTCGTAGATGAGCGTAAGAAAGTCCTGGAGTTACTTGTATTCCACCGTTGTACATAACTCTATATTTGTATAAAATATCTATTGTTTAGTTGCATATATAATAGAAAATGCATATTCATGTCACCATAATTGTAGTAGAGTATTTGGTGCATAAATTTGTAGTTGTACAAATGAATGTTGTATCTACCACTGTTTCAAAATTTGTCTAATCGTTTCTATCAATCAAAAAGATAGAAGTGCTGGCCATTGGCCAAATTAAGTTACCAATTATCTAGCTAACCAAAACTTGAAGACTAGTTTTATTTTGGAGAAAATGTAACGAATTAAGCTTTAAAGGCAATCAAATGTTTACACAAGCCATAAAAATATTATGGAGGTGTTAGCAAAAATTAAAAGACAATATGAAGAGAGTTAATGGCAAGGTTTAACTTTAACATGCAAGGAGAGTGCTATGCAGAAGCTCCATCAAGCAGGGTCATTATGCAGCACAAAATGATCATACCAAGCAATAAGAGAGGTCTAACTATGAGGTGTAACGCCCCAAATTAGGGGTTAGAATATTAAAGGAATTTAGTACAAATTATGAGTTTTATTTGCTTATTAACTTATTAACTATTGGCTTAAATTGTGCATAAGTATTTTGGCATGCATTCAT
>JANJEY010000234.1:24268396-24292254 GCA_024703695.1 Erythroxylum cataractarum | reverse complement strand
ACCAAACCAATTCATATGTAAGTGATATCGATAAATGACGATAAAAGGGTTTGAGTTTAAACTTTTCTTTAGATTTAAGGTTCTAAAAAGATTTTGATTCGAGTCTTCAAATTCAGTCAAATTCAAAATCCAAATTTCATTTATATACACAAAAAAATACCATTTTATTATTTAATATTTTAATAGGGACATTGCTTACGACTTGCTCGTATTTACACACGTCTCTCATCTCTATTGGCCTAGTTACAGCCGCTCACCTAAAGAACGGACATTAGCATTTTTCTGTTAGGATTGCCAATGAGTTAGGCCTAAAATTCGATCGAGTTTAAGCTTGAAGTTGGTTCAAAACTAGATTTTTTTTTTTAAAAATCGAACTTAATCTAAAATATGGTTACAACAAGTCATATTTGCTATTTTTGATTCGAATAGGATCGATTCTTAGCTTAACAACTTTCTCTAATCTATGTCACTCCTTACAATTGTATTTTAGGGATAATAATGTTTCTAAGCTTGATAAAATTGGGTTCGCCCGTTGACTTCAAATCAAGTAAGTTCAGGTCTTGATTTAATTATTATCTTTATCTATGTTACTGCATATATCAAAAATTAAATTAGCAATACAAAAAATTTAAAGTTTAAAATGTTCAATCGGTATTAGATTGTCATAAAAATGATTAAATATTAAATAAAACTGAAAAGTTCGAAATGCAATTAGAGGATATAAAGTTTAATTGAAAATGAAAAATATTAAATAAAAATTAGTTGATTTATTTTAGTTTATAAAAATCAAATAAAATTGATTAATTAATTCATAAATTGTCGATTTTTAATAATAAGAATTATTTAAATAAAGTAAATTAAACTAAAATAATTAAAATAATTGTACTTCAGCAATAATAATATTAAAAATTGCTTTTTCTAGATTGACTTTTTTCCAGCATTTATTTGCGGTTAGTTTCGTAGTTTCCGGTTATTTTCCTGCATGGTTGTCTTCTGGGTTTGGTAGGCTGACCGTGACAGAGAGCGTCTACCTAAGTTGGATAATTCGGATTTCAAAGTCGTTTGCGTCTAAACTCAAATTTGATCAAATTTTAAATTAAGATAAAATTATAAATAACAATCTGTTGACAAATTTAATATCATTATTATTAAAATACACATAATAATTATAAACTATATATTTTGAATATGTGAATTAAAGAATTATTATAAACACATATTATATATATATATATATAGATAGATAGATAGATAAATGAGCAACAAGACTTACATCTGGACTTGTCTTGCTGGAACTTAAATGTGAAGCATAAAATCAAACCAGTTGCTTCACAACTGTGTAGGTTTTGGTCTTTTTCTACCCTGGGAACGAGGGTAGGCAGGTTGTACTGCGTGGACTAGGAGTGACATTTTCTTATTTTAATTTAAACATATATTTAATAAGTTGACAGATTAAAATTAAGGTAAAAAAATATTTTAAAAAATACAAATTGAAGCGGTCAAACTAAACTATAAAAGTTTTTAAAACATTCACAGCACATCGTAAATGAATTAAAATTTTGATGACGTTAACTCTTCGTCAATTAAGCTTCTGTTTGATTGGGCTTATATTAATAGAGTTTTTTTTTTTTTAGATATTTTATGAGAAGAACTTTTATAAGAAATCAGTTAATTGTTTGATTATCATCCAATTTTTTTTGAAATAGCTTTATATAGTAGATTATTTAGTAACATAAAAATAAAATATACTTTTAATTTTAACTATATTTTATTTTGTAATAAAAATTATTTAAATTATATAATTAAAAAATATTTATTAATTAATCTGAAAATTCTATATAAAAAATACTTTTTTTAAAACTCCAAATTTGAGCATTTTAAAGAGCCGTATTTTAACTGCTAAAAAAATTATACATATTAAAGAAATACTTTTTTATGTTATACTCAAACATTCATTAAAGTTTTTTTTTTGGTAAAAAACGTATTTATTGGCATCTTAAAAGTCCATCCACACAGGCACTAAATGTCATACTAAAATATATTCCTTGTTATTTTTATTTTAGCTATTAAAAATGGATAAAATAATTTATATTACATTTATTTGATAATCGCCTATCAACCTGTTTATTTAAAATTAAATATCCTACGTGGAGGAGGTTTTATTTACATCAGATAATAAAATATGATTGGATACTGTTAGTCGACCGTTACAACTTGGAAATTCACTAGTTCGCATCTTTTGACTTTCTGTTAAGTTGTTAATGCGCATCTGTAACATGTATCGTCAAAGTTGTTGCTCTAAAATTAAAATAATGGATTATATAATAGAAGAGTATGCGGCTGTGTATTTTAAAATAATAATAATCTTTGGAACAAGCTTTTTTAATGGCCCAGCAAGCATTGAAGTGGCGCACATATAGGGCCATAACAGTCACATATAGGGCCTGTCGTTTCGAGCATAATTTAGTGGGGTTGGAAGGGGTAGTTGGCAATAACATGGCTAGAGAATGTGAACTACAAATTGTATATCCATCCGTGAGCACCGGTCCTACTGTTTCACAAATTGCCAAAACCAAACACTAATTCACAAGCCGAAGGACCAAACTTATTATTTAATTTTGAATTATTAAATTGCTAAATGATTTATTAAAATACATAAACTAATTTTAGTTTCTTATATGGTATAAGTTTACAAGAAATTGAAAGAGGACTTCAGATGGGCCAATTTGGATCCATTTTCCTTTTGATTCGGCCCACCCAAGGGTTTAACTATTCTTAATTATAAGCAAGCTAAGGGGTTCAACTTCAAATTGCTTCAGCTTCCCACTACTTCAGGTAACCTTCAGCCACCTACAACCTCTTCATATTCTTTATCAGTTAATTACAGGATCAAGACCTCTAATCTTTCTGATCTGATCTGATCTTCATTGAGTACTCTCTGTTTCATGTCTCTATAAAAACAGAGTATTCGTATTCATACCCACAAACAAAGAGAGATTAAAGCTTTCTTAGTCATGGCATTCAAAAGAGTGTTCCTGTTCTTGGTGGCAATCATAGCTTCTACTGCAACAGCAACTAGGGACATGGTTCACATAAAACCAGGGGATGTTCAAAACCTAGCAGCCATGTTCGAAGCTAGCGGAGGGCTTGTGGAATGTTGGAATGCTCTGCTAGACCTAAAATCATGCTCTAATGATATCATACTTTTCTTTCTCGATGGGCAATCTAGTATTGGACCTAACTGTTGTGGTGCAATTGAAACTATCACGCGCAATTGCTGGCCTTCAATGCTGAGTTCCTTAGGTTTCACAGCTCAGGAAGGTAGCATTCTGAGAGGTTATTGTGATGCTGAATCTTCTGCAACTCCTCCTCCACTCCTACCTCCTACTCCCTCTCCCATCAAACTCACCAGGACTGACTTTGAATTGAATCAATAATGAATTGGTGTACCCATTTCACTACAAAGATTCTATTTTAAGAGTATCCAGTCTAAATTAGTGTTGAATAAGAGTTGTGGGGTTGCTTGCTAATGTTTTCTAAGAGCAAATCTATAGTGATTGATTATGTATGGGAAGAATCCAAAACGTTTTCATGGAGTTCAATGTCTTTTTGTTTAAATTCAAGAATCAAAATGTAGAAGAAAGTTGCAAGAAGAATTATGGATACATGCTAAGTACTAGCAGAGATTTATCTACATACATTTCCAAGAAGGAAGGACCAATTAAGCAAACAAAAACTTCAAAAAAAATTCTTTTCTGCATCCAAACAGAAAATTTAACTACGTACTTGCTTAGCTCACTTACCGATCACAGGCCCAAACGATGATCAATTTTGGCGAATTTGAATGGCCCGATACCACCACCGCGACGACCATGAAACCCTCGCCAATTCGTTCTCATCTCGGACATTGACGGAATATTTGCCGGAGATATTGGCGATGTCGACAGGGGATACATCGGAGCACGAGAAACAATCGTTGATGATGGCGAATTCGCCGGCGCATATCCAGAGTGGTACTCCTCAGTGTCATCATCGAAACCAGATTCGAATCCAGCAGGAAGAATCCCTTCTAATCCATGAACCGCGATTGATGATCCAAGGAAAAGATCAGGAACCGAAACCCTAACGTTGTCAACCAAAACAGACTCCCGAACGGTTCCGTTGAGGAAAACAAAAGAGCTGGCGATCAAGTGACGGTGGTTAGGGAGCAGAGTGTCGATGTAGGGAACACCACCCCGGAGGTCTGACGTGGAGAGGAAGGAGGGCGAAACGTGGAGGAAGAGCGAACGAGTATAGTGGATGGCGGAGGAGGAGAGGTCTAGAGAGAATACGTAGGGGTCGGGCGGAGCAAAAAGCGTGAAGGTGGAGTTGGAGGTGAGAAGGTGAAGGCGGAGGTCCGTCGTCGCCATGGCGTTTGGGAAGAGAGTGTAGCCATGAGAGCGGAGAGCGATCACCGCAGCGTCTAGCTCTTGATCGGTGAGTTTGGCGGGGGTCTTTGGGAGGAGAAAGAGGGTTAGGAGTAGTCGGAGAATCGTAGCCGTTGATTTCAAGCCGGACGTTTCCATCGTGAGCGATGGCGGTTTTGAGTTGCTGTTTTTGGCGGGATTTTCAGGTGGAGTTTGTGTTATATACGGTGATTGTGTGTGGGATCATTGGTGATCTTTTTATGATGTGTGGTTGAGATTTGTTGGGCACTATCAAGCCATGATAGACTAAGGGCCCGTTTGATTCCATTTCTACTTTTATGTTGTTTTTAGTTTCTATTTTCTGTTTTTTATTTTTGTTTTTTTGTTTTAAAAAATGAAAATCTGTTTGGTTGAGATTTGTAACATAAAATCTGAAAATAAAAACATGTTTGATTGAGATTTTTAATAAACTTATTATTATTATTATTATTATTTTTAAATAAGTTATTCTTATTATTATTAATTTATTATTATTATTATTTATTGTTAATAATAATAATATTATTAATTATTGTTATAAAATTTCTACTTACTATTATTATTATTATTATAATTTATTGTTAATAATAATAATATTATTAATTATTATTAATTATTGTTAAAAAATTTCTACTTACTATTATTATTATTATTATTAAACTCATCATCATCATCATCATCATCATCATCATCATCATCATCATTATTATTGTTATTATTATTATTATTATTATTATTATTATTATTTAATTATTTTAAGAATTGTTATTATTTTTGCTAATTTTATATTCCTTATTATTATTATAAATTATATTATTATTAATTATTATAATGTTTCTTTAATTTTTCTTATTAATTTAATTGTTTTAAATTATCATAATTATAAAATTTCTACGTACTATTATTCTTATTATTATTTAATTATGTATTCATTAATAATATTAAATAATATTATTAAATTCCTTATTATTATTAATTTTGTTCTTAATAATAATAAGGATACAAATATATGTTGATATTGATCATTAATATAAAAAGAATTAAACAAACAAACAAAAATTTTATTAATTATTTTAGGAATTGTTATTATTTTTTGTAATTTTATATTCCTTATTATTATTATAAATTATATTATTGTTAATTATTATTATGTTTCTTTAATTTTTCTTATTAATTTAATTGTTTTAAACTATCATAATTATAAATTTTTTACTTACTATTTTTCTTATTTTTATTTATTTAATTATTTATTAATAATAATAAATAATAATATTAAATTCCTTATTATTATTAATTTGTTCTTAATAATAATACGGATAAAAATATATTTTATACTGATTATCAAGATAAAAAGAATTAAACAAACAAACAAAAATTTTATTAATTATTTTAAGAATTGTTATTATTTTGCTAATTTTATATTCCATATTATTATTATTAATTATTATTATGTTTCTTTAATTTTTCTTATTAATTTAATTGTTTTAAACTATCATAATTATAAATTTTCTACTTACTATTATTCTTATTATTATTTATTTATTTATTAATAATATTAAATAATATATTAAATTCCTTATTATTATTAATTTTGTTCTTAATAATAATAAGGATAAAAATATATGTTTATACTGATCATCAAGATAAAAAAAATTAAACAAACAAACAAAAATTAAGACATTTTTAAAATAAAGACAAATAATTAATTATGTACATAAATAATAAATAAATAAATAAATAATTTACCATATACATTATATAAATAAATTTTGTTATCAGTAGAAGTGGAAGAGTTAATGGCTATATCTTTGCTTTAAAACGGCTTGTACAGGGAAGGAGCTAAATGCGTATGTCAAATTTTAAACAAAAACGGCATCGTTTTAAAGTTGAATAGAGTAAAATACGTTAATCTTGGACAAAGAATCGAGACTCCTTGTACAGGGCTAATCTAATATAAATCTTGAAGTTTAAGTCAAGTCAAGCTATGAAATTCGATTTCGGTTTCGATTCGAAATTTAAAAAATCAATTTTAACTTAAAACTCAATTTACTTAAATTAAACCCGTCAGACCGAATTCCATTGCCAACCCTCTACACATCACCCTATTCAGGATTGGTTAAACTAACACTGGTGTTGGGTATGAAACTCTTGAAAGTGCACGGAGAAGCGGAAACCGAGTGAGAACAAGCCGCCATGGAAAAAGCTGTGACTTAATTACAATAACAGTAGTTTTCTGTATAAAGCAGTTTCTGGATACGATCAGCGGTTGGGTACGAAGGATATTCACAGCTGCTTGCTTGAAGTTGAAGAATGTTATGAAGACGTACAATTATAATGAACGAAAGACTAAATACTTGATACCTGTCCCTCCTTTCCATTCTGCTGCTTCTTTTATTTCGTACCGGAAAGTGTAAACGTACAAATAAAATCCTCCACCAAGCAACTCAGATATGCTATGAAACATTAAGATTGCAACTTCTTATTCTTTTCGGAGTAAAGAAGGTATTGGCATTTGCGAGAATGAAATTCACAAGTAATAATAAGAAATGGAGGTAACTTTCCTTTTCATATTAAGTACTTTTACGAATACATACACCAAGATGAATGGCTCCACAAAAGCTTTTCTTTGCTGCTTCCACTGTATCTTCTTTGCCTGATTTGATGCAAGGCAAATGAAGTTAGAGTAGAAGGAGCAAAAAGAAGCTTTGGAAATCAATAATCCTGCATGCATGGGTCAATACAGAAGGCGCTTATTCACAAAAGGAGGATTGTATTAGTATCTAGCTCGCTTCTAGCCTAATTAGTTTAGCCTCTTTCAACATCTGTGTCCTAAAAGAGGAGTCAGAAACTAGAATCAGTCAGTCCACAAATGCATCATTGATTAATGCTCTGGATGTCAAGCGAGAAGAACCCATTTCTGGGTCTCAAGTTCTGTACAGGTCTGATTCTCTCCTCAAGCATGTCCCAGATAACGATGTTTAAAATACTTGTCATGATATACTTTTGCCTTGTAAGGAGCAATGATCTCAAGGGCCCCATGGACACATTTGTGATACGAGAAGTCTTCCATTGTCCCGTCTGTTCTAACCAGAGAGAAGCAACGGGAATCTTGGTATACTGGGTGTTTTACAACCTGTTAACAGAGGGGAGAAAGCCACAGGGTAAGTTATATAAATGCCAAGCCATCAAAAAAGAAACAGATAGATTGGAGAATCCTGTTAAAAAGTACTCAAGGTGAAGCAAAATTATTTAATGATTAACCTTGATGTGCTGGGCCCCAAGTCCAATCTTCTCATCTTTTCGAGGATGGAAATATAAGACCCTCATCAATATGGACTTGTCTGTTTCATTTAATTGGTGGTCCAACGGATACCTGCATCCAGAACAACAGAAGGTTACGTGAAGAATCCCATAAATTGTACTTTCAGAAAAATAACAAAAGGCACTACAATTTCAGAAAAATTACCATGAAAACAAGATGCATGGAAGCATTATTACTATTCTAGCAATGGACAAAAGAACAAACCCAAAAAGCCGAAACACTGTACAATGGTACTATAACTTCTATGCATACATTCATGAAGCGGCCGAAAGAGTTGATAAGCATTCTCATAAACTTTTGAGCATTTAATTGCTGTACCATCCACTTGTTACAATAACTTTCACACTTAAATATGTACAAACTTTATACTTCTATAGGAAATTTAATTTCCTTCCTTTCCACCTTCTTGAAATATGCAGTAAAAACTGTGCGAGCAACATGGCTTGGATACATAGCTAAAGCTATAAAAAGAACCAGCAGATATCCCAATTGCACATCTGAAAATGCATCAAGAATGAAAGCAGACAAATTTACTTACTTATTCAAGATCTTTCGCACTAAGCGCGAGAGCTTATAGATATCATCGTACGTAAAAAATTTCCTTAAGAATGACCTTGATATACTTTCTGTTTTTTTAAACCATTTGCGGTCATAACCTCCAAACTTGAGTGCAAACTTAGCCCCATGTTTGTCAGACTTATAGCTCCGAGCATGAGGTATTTCAAACTCATCATCCAGCTTATTAGAACTGATTTGGGTACCCAGGAAGTCATACACATTGACAGGCTCTGAAAGCTCACAACTCTGCTAAGCAAAATGATTAGATAATTTAAAGAAAAGACTAGTAAAAAGAGAGAATTTATCAGTCTTGAGAATTCCGTTGGATTTGGTTGATGAAAAGGTACTGACATTCCTAGTTGATTGAAGTTTTAAGATACATGTATCATGGAAGTATTTCATGTTTCCAATTTGAAGTTATTAAAAACCAAAAAAGGAACTACCAGAGGAAGCCTTAGATTCATATAGAATCTTTGCAATAACATTCGTAGAGGAATCGCCTCTTCAATAATATAATGGAATTTAGCAAGGTAGTATTAGTTAAAACTTGGCAGAATCAAATTGCAGATATACCTTCAGAGAATATACAATATCAAATTGTCCAGTCCCAACTGGAGGAACCAGTCCCCATGCTAACGCGTCCAAGCTTCCTTGCATATCATCCTTGATTCCTGCCTTAGCAGCTTTAATGAAACAATTACCAGGACTCTGCAAACAAATGTCGTACAAACATTTATGAACTACATTTACATTAAGTTAGATGTTATTGAACGTTCTAAAGAAAAAAGTGATAGCAAGAACTGACAGAAAAGCAAGCTTGTGAAAACGGTGACAAGACAGATGCTTGTTCTCTTTGTCGTTTCAAGCCTTTTGCATTTAGGCCAACAAACTCTCCAGTCACTGATAGCGAACTAGCAACAAGTGTCAAGTGTTCAGGAAGGACAGTCTTGCCAACATCAGATATTGCAGAGTTTAAATTCTGTCATTGAAAATGCACGTTAGTAGTTTTTTATACATCAGCATCTATCACATGTAACCAGTACGGTCAAGAATTACAAAAAGCAACATACATTAAGGAAAAATTTCCATCCAGCATCTATTCCATAGGCCAAACAAAATTCATGAATATTATCAGGATGACTGCGTGTCCAGTCAATCATATCCATTACAGGGAGACAGTGATTAACAAGCAAGTTCCACAGCTTTGTCTTTCCGGAGATTGCTGACATTGAAACCCTCAAGTAGAGCTCACCAGGAGGTTGATGACATGGCTTTGGTATCCTTCGTCGATCATTCCATAAGATATCCACTTTCTTTATCTCAGTGAGTCCTGATGAAGAGGGAAAAGGTTCAGGGAATATCAACAACATAACCTTGTATATAAGATATGAACAAAAGCAAATAGACAAGCTTTGAAGAAGAGATGCACAAAATATAAAATACCCATAGAAGGTAGCCTAAATACAAACAATATCCAGTGAAGTACTGACCTTTAACAACAGCTTCAAGAAGGAAAGGAATCATCAAGGCTTTAATAGTTTCCAGTCGCATGGATGAATCTTTGGAGCTGTCAATAATGGTCACACTTATGCAAAATGTTCCTTCTTTTTCCTTGTGACTGTCAGCCACAGAGCAGTTCCTGATGTTCCAATAAGATATTCATAAAGGATGATAAGAAGAAAGAACTTAATGAGATTGGCTATGCAAAGTAAGCTCAATGATATATTGCCCAACAAATCACAAGTGAAAAAGATAACTTATATGAAATGGAGCCCAAGGTACAAAAGGTATGAGTCTTGTATTAGCAACACTGATGAACAGAATCTTTCAAAAAGGAAAAAAAATGGATGAACAGAAGTCATCAAATCAATGAAAATTTTTGTACTGTTGCAATTACAAATTGGCACCCAATATTGTAAAATAGGAAACAGAGATCTGCTGCCTCATTTTTGGATACAAAATTTTCATAGTGCTAAACTGGAAGGCCATTGACCCTACTATTTCCTTACCCCATATGAAACTTTTGGCAGATTTTGTGATTGTTTAACAACTCAATTCAATTCAAATCTTGGGAAACCAAAATAATTGTAGTAAAGAAAGTGCAGTGACTGTAACAGTCCAGTAATTTTAAATTTTGATGGTAACTAATTTCCTTGTAATGCAAGCCGACATTGATTTGGCCACCTTACTTGCATGTTATTAGGACCTCCGGGGTTTTGGCATTTGATTTGCAATGCTTGTAAAGGGCATCAATAACAGACTGGAGCCTAAGACCTCTCTTCGTCATGATTTCCTGAAACTCACAGATCAGTGCCAGAAATTGAACTACATGCAGACAAGGATAGTGGGATACTTGTACTTCAGTACCTTGAATATATGAAAATGGCAAACCCACGGACTAAAACATCTCTTCTCACACCTTTGGGGGGAGTAACTAACCGGGAAAAGACAAAAATCATGTATAAGAACAATAAAGTCAATATCATTTTTGAAGAGTAAATTATAGAGTACGATCAAACAAGCAAATAAATAGGTTAGACACTGACATTATTCTGGTAACTGAAACAATATCCAAAAATACTAGTTTCTCCAAATGGTTCTGAACTTCTAAGGCTCCATATTCAAAACCGTGCCTCTGTCTTCCAAGTTTCTCAGATAGAAACAGTGATACAGTTTGGTTAGCATTACTCTTTTTCAGACCACACTCCAGTACATTCTGTGCAATTTATCCACATCATGAAACTTGTCAAGCAATCTGATAATGAAAGTTACAAATGAA
Source organism: Erythroxylum cataractarum (assembly GCA_024703695.1). Lineage (NCBI taxonomy): Eukaryota > Viridiplantae > Streptophyta > Magnoliopsida > Malpighiales > Erythroxylaceae > Erythroxylum > Erythroxylum cataractarum. The sequence goes on along the minus strand of JANJEY010000234.1, from coordinate 24,281,150 downwards.
GAATGCTCAACAGAGGGCTGGGATACACCATTAGGCAGAAAAAAAGGGGTAATAGAATCAAATCCATGCAATAGCTCTAAATATGAGATTTGGAAAGAGTTAATTAAAATTTCTTACGACAACTAAAGCTGGAGAAAATAAGATCCATAATGAGACATCAATTATTGTGGGTTTAAGGTTTGGTTAAGTTGTTATTGTTTATGATTGCAAGCCAAATTATATATATATTTGCTGTTTCTATTAACAAATTACTTCACATCATCCATAGCATAATCAAGGAAGCTTTCACAGCTTTAATATATGAGAGAGAGAGAGAGAGAGAGAGAGAGATAACCTTAAGGTTTAGTAAAGGAGATTTTTCTAGCAGACTTATTGGTTGATCTAAAGCACTGTAGGCAGCTTCCGAGATAGAACAAGCCGCCAATGAGCCCACAGGTTGACCACCTACAAATTTTGGATCATGAACGACCACATTCTCACCATAAGATAACTGAACAAGTTGATTCCCATATCTGCTTCTCACTGTTCCGTCATAAGCAATACATAGATCACGCAGGAAGAACATAAGCCTTCGAGTTAAAGTCCCAGGAAGATCAGCATTATCACTAAAAGAGCTATCTCGGTTTGTTACTGAATGAATAAAACACTCAAGAGGATTCAAACCAGATAAGAAACAATTTTTAACCACAGCATATGGGATGTAGCATTTAGCACATTCAACGGCATCATCATCTTTTAGCTTATTCCAAGCTGCACATGATAGCTCATGGGGCATTCGGAATGATAAAGGAACCAACGAATGTTGCAATCCCAGACACATGCTATGCTGTACCAGTTTCAGCATATTACCCTTGCTTCCTGCCTTAATCATGGATAGCAATGAATTGGTTTTACTGGTATATTTGTAAGCTAAACTTTGAATGTGACGAAAAAACTCTTTAAAAGCATCAACAGAAGCTTGACTAAGTGCAGCAGATCTCTGCTTCTCAAAACACAGGTGTTCTAAATTAAATGCAACAGCACCAGGATCTGCGTCAATATTTCCAGCAAAGAAATCGCGAAAAGAATCCACCATGAATTGTTTAGAATTACACGTGTGTTCTGCATCTTGTAATCCACAAAAAATTTCAGCCATCATGTTCTTCCGTGAATATGTGTCTGGAGAGAGGTAAAGTTCAGAAAGAGAGACACTCAACCCCCTCATTGACAACCACTCACAAAGAGCTTCCTGAGCAACATACAAGAAGTCAAGAACCTGGCTCTGACATTGCTTGGTGAGGCTCTGGAAAAGGTTACCATCAGTATCACGTAACCAAAAAGATCCTTCAGAAGAAATCAGCTCCCCTTTGAGAATGTTGACATTGTATGAAGGAAAATCATGGTCAAAGTTTTCAGGCAGGAGCATGCTGATCAATTGTTTTCCTGTCCAGAGACAACCATTTCGTTGACTTCTGATAATTGAAGGCGACAAATATTTATTTGGCGAGAACATATGCAGTTGCTGCATCTGGAATATGGTCAGGAAAACTCCAGGTTCCAGGACCAAGTGAGCAGCAACCAAACTATCTTGGCTAAGAGACAGAAGATTTCTGCCACTTTGCGCATTAGTTAACTGTTTTTCTAAAGCAACAAGTTCGTGAAGCTCAGCTCTAGTCTCAACTGATTGAGGAACATAACCATGTAGACAATCACCATCAAAATCTCCATGAAGTGGCGGACAACAGAGTGGATTGATTGCAAGGACTGATGTCACAGGGAGGATTTTCACAGAGAGAGCAATGAGAGAGTGTGGATGTATAGATGGTGGCCTATTGATCATAACAGTATCTCCATCATTAAGGGCTCTATAAATGATGTCCCCAACTTGCAGTTCCTTGGTACGGCGAATGCGAACTAGACTACCTTCCCTACGGACATGAATCTCACCCTTCTCAAGAAGTCGCACTTCACAGCAAGCATTCAACTTCTCCCAGTTCCAAGCTGTCAGATGTTCTGAAATGTGCATCCTTTCTGCAACATGGCATGGTATTCCAATTTCACTGAGCCGAAGATTAGGATCACCAACAACCACCATTCGGAACGAATGATCATTTCGTTTGCCAAGAACAACATCTTTCATCCATCTCAAACCAGATGTTTTGGAGTTAGAAACATTAACCAGCTTTTGGTTTAAAATGATAATATCATCACTGACTGGTTTTTCTGGTTTTAGCTGTAAATTAGAATAGAAAAAGGAATTATGAGGACGTCACAACTATCATTTCCATATAGAAATGTTTCAAGTCTTGCCTTGGAAGTTTTTAGGCAATCCATAACACGAAAACTCAACTCATTCCCCTTCCCTCTGAAATCAACCAGTTTCTTGTAAGCTCTTGTCCTATCATCCTATTCAGTGGAAGCAAACTATGAGAATATAACATAAAATCATGTGATAAGTAGCTAACCTAAAAAAATACAGAAAAAGAAAAGGATTCATCTTACAAAGATTAATCGCTGCCCGTTTGAAAATGCATGTGTAACTTCTGTCACACGATGACTATTTGGTGTTACTGGAAAACAATTCAGAAATAGTGAATCTTTCTTTAAAACAGACCTTTCTATGAAACTTGGATCAACATCCTTCAGCAAATGGCGGACCTGAAACCAGAAAGTATCCAGCAAGCATGAAGTTTAATATGTTACATAATTATTTACAGAGTTGACATCAACTTTTACTCAAGAAATTTAGCATACTCTTAAAGGTAATTAAAAAAACATGCAAAAGATATATCCTTAAATGATATGAAGAAAGTAATTTATGAAAGTATGTGAAACATAGTTCTTCCTTAATTTCGATGGGTCGGATCTTCATATTAGGCTTTTGTGCAGTAAAACTGCTCCCTAAATGCGGCCCATGCAAGTTGCATACTCCAGAAGCACACAGTTGCCAAACAATCTTTTTTCTTTTTATTCATAATGGTGATACCTAATAGCAGATAAAGGCACGGGCATTCTTCAAAATCTCCAGATATTTCCCAAACTCCAACCTCAAAGTTGAAAATCAAACCTCTAACAGGAAAGTTCAAAGAGATTACAAAAACACAACTTTCATTGTCTAGCTTTCCAATTCCAATTTCTCAATTATAAAGAAATAATATCCTGATCCAACAATTTTAACTTCTACTTATCAGCACTGTTAACAAAATTGATCAGAATTAAGATCCAGTTTTGTCAAAGAGTATTAAAAAGGATTATAAAGCACAAAACCACAAGGTCCCAATAAAATTTGACCTATCATAAATCATCAGAAAAGTAGCTTGTGCCCAGAAAGGACAATTGCATTTCACCAGGATTAAAATTGCAGGACCAAAAAGGACTACTTACTATTTGCAATCTCAATGTTAGCTAGAGTGCCATAACTCATAATTTACAGTGCAGTGTTAATTATACGACAATAAGTCCAACCAATGAACATATAACATTGGCATAATTTATGAATCAATTTGACATGTTTGCAATTATGAAACATCAACATTCAAATTTTCTTCACATCATGCTATGTCTGTCTATCAAAGAAACTCCTCGATAACACATGGGGGCAAGTAAAATCTAAAAGGATCAAAAGGTTCAAAATCATTAGGAGCACATTAGTTTGTTGAGTTGACAATAATTACAAAATGGGCATGCAAAATAGCAAGCCTAAATATGCTTGCTAGAAGGCTTTGACTGGTACCTGAGCATGTGACAAAACTCTTTTGTTTGGTTTGATGTCATTTTCATCTTGCTGTTCATCTTTCGGAATAATATCCCAAAAGTCAGCAGCCAATTTTCTCCTTGGTGCTTTTCTCGAAGACTGTTTGAGCAAATTTTCTCCTATTTCAGCAACAATGGCAGTTTTCCTAAAGATATCATTGGAGGAAATTTTGAATTTTATCGTTGGATACCAATCCTTTGAATCTCCCTGTTCATATCAAAATACACCATTGTAAATTTATATCATCAGAAAAGTAAGACCAGAGTAGGAAAAGATTAAGAATTGCTTCAGCAAACTTACAGCACAGTATTTGCATCCTTTATGTGGGTTTTTTCTAGATTTTGGACCTGTCCTCTAATAGTTGAAAGGTAAAAAGAGATAAAGAGAATGAGTGAGATTTGCGAGGATACATAAAAAGATATTGCCAATTTGTAGATCAATAAATGCACAAAAAGCTCAAAAATGAAAGTAAAAACATCGTAAGTTGTTGCAGACAAAAGGAATTATTAGCACTAAATTTAGAGCCATCAAAAGAGAAAATATGTCCTACTCAAAAAAAAAAAAAAGTAGCTCAAGGAAGAAAGATAAATCAGTCACTATTTTGGAGATAAAATAACAGCTTAATGATATATAAAAAATGAATCCAAATGTAAAGTTGAAGTTACAATGTTCCAACCAATGTTAAAAGTTCATAAATTGAGGAACACAAATATAAATTCCAAACATTCACAATTTAACTCACTGGAACACATTGTAGTGAAAACACTTTGACTAAAAGGATTAGCCCGTGTAAGGAATCAATAGTGTTTCTAAACATATGATAACATGATCTCTGCCACAGATCATTTTAATACCACATTGATACGAGGAAAGAAGTTAAGTGATAGATGTGTATTCAACATGTGACAAAACTCGCAAAAATAATAATCTGCCACAACTTCCAAGTGTATTTGTGAAAGATAATCAGCCCCAATTTATCATTTGTAATACATTCTGCACAAGACAAGAATTGGATATTTAAGATATCACCATAACTGTTTCCTATAACTATGTCATGATGACATTTATATTAATTATCTACAGAATTCAATGGTCTGGGAATTTATTACAGCTACATTCAGGAAGGCATACATTCAAAAAGAGTGAGGTAACAGACCATAGCCAATAAATCTTTTCGGACAGATTTACATCCTGGGCAAATTCCATTCAAGATGTGTACAACTTCTGATAGATAATATGGATGCAGTATTGTGAATGGAAATCTGATCACCCCAAAATGTCCTAAAAATTCATCAATAGAAAGTCAGAAGTGTTTCCAATAGATATGAAGGTTCTATTAGTTAAAACTAATCCATGTCAAGTTTTCAGACCTTCACAGAATTTTACATCATGGGAACCACATGTGGAGCACTGAGAAGATGGATTAGGAAGTCCCAACTTAGGATCCGTAACCTCATTCACTGCTTCGATAGCCAGAGCTGAAATCTTTTCCTGTCATCAATCAATGCATGGAAAAACTGTTAATCAAGCAGCATAACATTATGTCCTTGTAAACTTGGAAACATGAACTCACCCTCAAACCTTATATGGGATTCATTAGGTTCAAAGAAAACATTGGTAAACCATAAATGTTCAGAATTCAAAAAGAATGGAAACTGTCTCTGCAAGAACCAAGTCAAACATATGCTAGTAAATCTGCCTACTATACTGGCATAAGGCTTCAGATTATGTGATATCTAATCAAGCTATAAACTTCCCTCAACTCCATCCTAGTCAATCCCGATTATCCTAACTCCAAGGATTGCAGTAAACATGAATTGACTTTTACTTCATACTTGGCAGCAAACACAATAAAATCATAGCCGAATTAGCATACAACAAGCATGATAACAATCTCATCAATACATTTCCGTTCTCTACACAATCCAGTATATTTGCCATTAAGAAAACTTGTCACCTTTTCTGCCTCGGTTGAAATACCAAAAGTTATGCTAATAAGAACAGCAGATGGCGGTTGCTGCTCGGGAAATAACTCGATATCCATTGAATTTGATTTTGGTTTATCACTGTGGCTAAGCAATCTGCATACAAAACCAGATTATTAGAGATTGAAAAGATCACTAGATTCTAGTAGATATGCACAACCATTGGCAAAATACCCTATAAATTAAAAGATTTAAGTAGTATAAATTAAAAGATTTAAGTAGTTTCTTAAACCAACAAGAAAATATAAGCCTTAGATTCAAGTTTCCAGCAGCTCCACCAATCACCTCAGAAAGCTCTATCATCGTGAAACCATTACTTTGCTTCAGTGTAACATGACACCATTCAAACACATAATATTTCTTTTGTGCAAACTCATGTATGAAATTATGACGACAAATGGATAGGAGAAAAAGGGTACGTTTTCCCTCCAAAATTACGCTATCATACAGTGGACTACAACATATAAACTTTAAAGCAGAACAACTAAATATCAAAACAGTATATATCAATTGCCAGGAATGCCAAAAATCCCAGGCTTAAAATGCTCAATAGTTCTTGCAGTGAATCAAGAGAGAAAAACTACATAATCTACCAGCATTCTCATTCAGTTGATCAGAATGAATTATCAAGAAACAGGTCACTGAAGACAACTGAGAGCATTAACCAGGAACACCAATATCACTCATTAATCATCAATCACGTGAAACAAAGCAAAAAACGTTTACGGTGGAGCCATTAGAACTCGGAGCCAACTTGTATAAAGTTTCGTTCTTTACAAACATTCATAACGCGCCATTAACAAGTCACATAACATGCAAGTAACCAAAACCCCTCGGCCCCACCACCCAGCGAACTCCCACCCTAGAAATCTAGTTCACAAGCGAAAATGCAACATCACAATCATTCACATTGTAAGACAACGAGAAAGAAACGAAAAATCCAACAGTTAGAAACAGAACACGATCACTACCATCAGCCAAACCCAGTAAAAAGATGTGGATAATCAATATCGTGAAAGCCAAGACGAAAACCCAGAAGCTAAAACAAGTAAAGGTATTGAGTGAATAGTGAAAGAGATAATGTGCGTTACTGAATGAAGAATCACGGGCGCTTATGCAATAACAGAGGAGTGTTCAAGCAACTGAATGACTGCTGATAGGTATAATGAGTGAGAGAAAAGAGTGGCATAGTCGTAAACAGAGAGGCAAGCGGGATGAATAGTCGGGTCGGAAACGCCGCCGGTTACAGCCCAACAAACGAAAGGACACAACGCCGAGCTCGAGGCTTAAAAAAGGGACCTAAAATAGCTCTCAACACGAGGAGAGTTGGACCGGTGCTGACTAAAACTAACATTTTTATTCTTTTAATGAATGCATAGCCGAAAGGCCCTTTATGTTGTTTGTTCCTGACTTGCAAAATTATTTAGATAGGCTAAAATAAAAAGAAGAATTTATAAAAGATATACATATAGCTAACTTTTTTATTCGAATTATTATAATAGAAGGCTATGGCTAACGCATGATGGGCCTAGAAAGACAAGCACGCACGTATAAAAACGCAAACACGAATCTTTATCACAAATCCAACGTGATCAATTTCTTGAAGAACAGCAAATCCAGGAAACACACGAACGCTGTTTTTTCTCCACTATGTCAGCAATTTAAAAGTTAGTTGATAATTAATCATCCAACTTTTAAAAAAATATCTGATCCAAGTCAATGAGTGGTTTAGTTTGAATGCAACTTAATGAATCAAATGGAATAACAAATTTGTAAGTGTAGAAGTTTTCAAATTTTCTTTTGTATTAATCTTTTTACATTTTTAATTAAATGACCCGCCCGCCCATAGTTCAACTCAAATTAAAATATCAACTTTTTTTTAGCTTTTTATAAAAAGTTAATTTTAAACTAATATTTAGACATTCAAATAGGATCAAGTATCAACCCGTAGTTTTATAACACATATTTATAATTCTTTTTTTTTTAAAAAATACTCCCTTTACCAAATTCTAAACTCAAACTTTAAAACTTTGGGTGTTTTTTTTTGGTGGGTATTAAAAAAAAGAAGTGGGTATGAACCGAAAGATTGAGTTTGATAAGGGACTATGATTATAGAGTCATTATTTTAATTACCTATTTTTAAGTAATACCCCATTCCTCTCCCAATCTAGAAATGAATATCATTGTTATATAAGGGTGTACTTCTTACAATTAATTAAAATATAAATAATTAAATATAATATTAATTAATTAAAATATTTTAATTAATTAACTAAAATATTATTAATAATTAACTAACTACAATATAATTAATTAAAATATAATTTATTTATTAATTAAAATAATAAATTACAATATAATTAATTAAAATATTATTATTATTAATTAATTAAAATATAATTAATTAGTTACAATATAATTAATTACAATTAATTACAATATTTTAATTAATCAACATAATTAATTAGTTAATTAATTAATTAATTAAAATATAATAAATTTTTATTTTTCAATATTTTTCACAAATCACTGTCAATGGTAATGCTAATCATTCATTTCTCTTAACTAATCATCATAATTATAATAATAATATTCATTCTCATTCTTTACTATATTTATTCACATTTTTATTACTATTCTTCTATGCCAACCAACCCCCCTTTGTTTTCTTTGCCAATGTTCTCGTTGGTGTTTCATCATTTAAATTCCTTTTCCTTCAATAAGTTTTTTTTGGTGATATTCTAGTTTTCTGATTTTTCGATCTTTCATGCTTATCATCACAGCTATTGTGTTTTGGGTTACAGGCGCATTTGCTTTATGGTTTTATGATTAATTATTTTGGCTTCCAACATTGTGTATCCTATGTGCTTCTGGAGCAGCGTTGCAATTTATTACATCTGCCACTTATATTTCATTAAGGCGTAGATCATGCAAAAGTTGATTCTTTTGAGAAAATTGGATTATGGGTTAATTTTTTTAATTATGGATCGATCATATTGCTGTCTACTTGTTCAACATATTTTTACAAGGATGTCTAAATATTAGCTTAATTAGCCGTTTTGAAATTTTCGAATTAGATTTATTGACGAATTGGATTTAATTACATTTATAGAATTGAATTAAATTCGATTTACACTCTTTAGAATAAATATATAAATATTATAATTAAATTCAATTACATTGTTTGGAACATAATAAAAATGAATTCAGCTACTTTATATGACTTTTTTATCCTTAACTAAAAATAGTATGTAATCAATTTGTGTATATTTTGTAGTAATTTGTATAATTATGATGTTTATATTTGAAAAAAGAGTTTTCAATGTTTTGAAAAGAATTGGCTCTTAATTCAGAATTCAATTAATATCATTTAATTTGTTAATTGAATTCATAAAGAAATGAGATTCAATTACGTGGTTGAATTCAAGTCATCTCTTTTTCAGCATTTCAAAGACATGAATTGAATTCAATTACATAAAATTAATAAATAGAATCTAATTCATTGATTTCCAAACAATCTGTAAATGTTTCTCCGTTAGCCACACTAGAAAAATTTAATAGGATAACATTTTGATTTGATAGAATGAGTTTTGAAAGATCATTCACCTAATTGAAAATTTTAAAAAGTTAATACTAAAATAAAAAAAATTAAAAGGTTTGATACTTTCAAATCTATTGTCCATAATTAAGTAGCTGAACTTTGAAATCCTTTTCTTAATTTGTTGTTAAGTTCAAAATAGTGAGCCAACTAGAAATGATAGAAAAGTTCAACCAACCAAATCGATAATTAAAATTTAATTTGATTAAATTTGGTAAATTTAAAGAAATTTAGACTTAGTCCAGGCTTCGATCTCTTGGTTATCCAACTCAAAAATCAGCTTGATTGAACACATATATAGGCATGAAATTATTTTCTCATCGTCCTCCTTTAACCTTAAAATTTTCTATTAAAACTCTTCAGAGCTAGAGTATCTAAAAAATTCAGCCATTATCACCATATGTGCATTGTGTGTGTATTGTTGTCATTGTTATATAATAGTTTGTGTTGTCATTCCCTTCCTCTTTTGTTATGTGTCTTTTCATCTTCGTCTATTAATTGCTACTTTATTATTGACCCATTAGATCTCAATTTCACGTGTGGAGACTTTTTTCTGAAGAATGCTACTAGTATTAAATGCGAAATTCACTTTTAGTCATGAGAAAAACAACATTTCTTCATCTTAATATTTCTCTCTTGTTTGTTTCATCAATTGTTCATAGTAAGTTTTTCTCCCTTAGTTTGTGTTTTAATTATTGAATATGAAGTTTTTTGAAATAGGTTTGGTTATATTATATTATTCTTTATAATGTAAAAAAGTAATTGCATTTTAAAATTTTGAACTACGATTGTTCTGTGATTAATGGAAAGTTCTTGTATTGATATCCACAATTATAAATTGGGAATGTCTCATTATGTTTAGATTTAAGGTTTATTCGGTTAGAATATATTGAAATTTTTTTTGGAACTAATCAATTTTGTTGTTATAACTTAGAAGCAAATAGTGTTTTTATCAATAGTGACCTTATTATAGTAAACTTACTGGCAATTTGATTTGCATATACAATTGGCAACTCTATCGAATTCTTGTGCCCTTTTCTTTAAACTATTTCTTTAATGTATCTTTTATGGAATAGTTTTGAACCTTTATACATAACAACAAAAATAAAAATGTAATATTTTTTAATAATATAAATAGTTAAATATTGATAAAACTAAAAGTAAAGATTACAACAACTACATTAGCATTAAGTAGCTATAATTACATAGCTAAAATGTCGTATGTCACAAGTGACAAATTAATAGTGTGTGTAATGGAAATGTATCATAAGCCTAATAGAGTTCTAAGGATGCAAATAGTACCTAACAAGAATTAAGGGCTAATATGTATGCCTTCATTAACGTAGGAATAGAAGTTATATATAACAAAGTGTTTGTGAATAAGAAGGAAAGTATTACTGTACAATCTCTTAGAATATTTTTATCTAAATATATACAACCAAAAAGATATACATAAGAGATACACATAGATATACATATATACATTGCCTAATACTCTCCCTCAAGTTGGAGTATGTAGATTACGAATGCCTAACTTAGAAAGCACCCAAGTGAATTGTTAAGCCCAAGAGGCTTGATGAAGATATCAACAAGGTGGCAAGTAGAATAAATGTGTGAAGTAGAAATAATGCCAGCCTGAATATGATCTCGTAGAAAATAACAATCAATCTTAATATGTTTGGTACAATCATTAAAGACATGATTAGAGGCAATATGAAGAGCAACTTTGTTGTTGCAAAACAGCCACATGAGCTGGGAATGAAGAATACCAAGAGAGCAAAGCAAGCTCTTGAACCAGATAAGTTCGCAAGTAACAATAGCCATAAAATGGTATTCAACTTTAGCAGACGAGCTGGATATGGTGCATTGCTTCGTCATTTTATAAGATACAGGAGACTGTCCAAGTTGAACAAAATAACCAATAAGAGAATGACGACTCAATAGATGATTAGCACAATTAGAATCACAATAACCATGCAACTATAAATCATAATTAACAGACAGGAGAGCAGCCCCCCAATGATCAATCCATGGTTGTTGCATAAATTAAGCCAAAATATGAACATAATAATTGAGCTCGGGTCGTGTGATGGTCAGATAAATCAAACAATCAATGAGACATTGGTAAGGCTTCGAGTTAGGTAAGAAAGGAACTTTCGCTAAGGCAAGCTGATGATTTAGCTCCATCAAGAAACGGGTTGATTTGGCAATAGTCAAGCTAGCCTCATAAAGAATATCAAGCATATATTTCCGTTGACAAAGGAATATACCTTGAGGATTGTGAGCCACATCGAGACCAAGAAAATATTTTAGCCGGCCAAGATCCGTCATAGGAAAACAACCACTGAGATAGGACTTAAGATGCTAGATGGAGTCTGAATGTGTCCCTGCAATGAGAATATCATCAACATAGACGAGAATGTAGAGAGAGTCAAAACCCTTATGCAAGGTGAAGAGGGAATAGTCAGAGTATACTAAGTAAACCTATATCGCTTAAGAGCAACACTGAGCTTGGCAATCCAACATTGAAGAGCCCGACGTAATCCATATAATGAACAACGAAGGCTACAAACTTTGCTAGGATGTGAAGATGAAAAACTAAGAGGCAAGCCTATATAAACTTTTTCGACCAGGTCATCATGACGAAAGACATTGTTTACATCCATTTGGCGACAGCAACAGCTAAAACAGTGTGAACTATCATCATCATGGCTACAGGAGCAAAAGTCTCAATGTAGTCAACACCCCCAATCTGATGATTACCATAAATGACCAAGCTGGCCTTGTGTCATTCTATTGTTCCATCAGAATGATTCTTAATTTTGTAGATCCATTTGTAATTAATAGCACTCTTACCAAATGGAAAATCCTCAATAGTTCATGTGCCACTTTGTTCAATAGCCTCAATCTCTTTGTGCATTCCCTCATGCCAACAAAGGTCACGAACAACTTCATAATAAGTCTTAGGCTTGACGTCTTCGAAAATGGCTATAAGACACAATGGGAAGTAGAAAAATTATCATAATTTACATAACAAGCAAACGGGTATAAGGGACCTGAGATTGCTGATGAAGAGCTAGGAATGGGGGGTCAACTTGGACAACACTGGTGTAAATATAATCACGCAAGCAGACTGTGTAACACCCCACTCTCGCATGACCCGAACTCGACATCGATGGAGATATCCGAGTTCATGCCCTATGAAGGTGGTGTGCTACATCACTCAGTCAAAACTCAGTATATATTTTTTTGAAACATAAACATACACAGCATATATATATATATATATATTATGCGGAAAACAATTTACATACAATCATTAATATATACATTGGCCGCGGGGGCCCTTTTCATGAATACAATTTAATTCAGTCTGTTAATTTTACAACATGACCTAATCATTTGTAATAAAAAATTCAGAAAGTACAATTTTTCTTA
>JANJEY010000234.1:24150185-24161499 GCA_024703695.1 Erythroxylum cataractarum | reverse complement strand
GTAAAGACATTATGACTAAAAATGTTTTGTATTTGTAATGGGCCCCCAAATGGCTATTGAAATTTTGTTGTTTGCGTTTCTATTGTTGAAAATGTTTATGAAATAAAGCGAGCCCGATTTGGTTATGGATTTCTACATATTATGTTTGTGAATTCAAAAAAACATTATACTGAGTTTTGACTGATTGAGTGTTCTAGCACGCCAACCTTGCAGGGCATAGACTCAAATATCACGCAGGATGTCAAGTACATGTCTCGCGGGAGTGGCGTGCTACAAATTCAATCTCTAAAATTTTCAATTTCTGGATGGAAGTTGGGTATAATGTACTATTTCAATTTAATAACAGTTTGAAATGTTTGGGCCCTAACTTTCATATTATAAACCCAATTGAATGATTTTGGTGTCATTAGAAGCTTAAGACAATGGGGAATAAATGTTCTAAAGAAGTCAAATTGAAAATTTGATTTGAGGTTTTCCAAAATTTGTCCTGAAGTTGAAGAAATGTGTTTGCTCACGTTTTATGATTTCGTAGTTGGGCTCCAGAAATGGTGGCCTAACAGTTGTGGTATCAGAGCCCATAATTAGGATCTTACATAGGCAATTGTCGAAAGATGTGTCAAATTACATACATTTTAGTTATGTCTTAACAGACAGTAGTATCTGATCCTTAGTTTGGGTCGCATGTGTATGAGTCATACTTATGAACATTTGTTAAGAGTTTGAACTGATAGAAATAGTAAAAAGAGAATGATAATCTGTCAGAATGTGAGAAAGCGCATGTTAGAAATGGGAAATAGTACATGGTCGGATATGATAAATAATGATTCAATGCAATTGTATTGGAGGATGTATTATTGAATGCGACATCAATATTGTATTGTAAAGGTATACCTTTGAATGTGATATAGATGTGAATATATTGTCGTAGATTGTTTGAGGAAAATAGGGATATAAGTAGAAATGATGAGATTAAGGTGTGCAAGTAGAATGTAAGGAAAACATAAATTATTATGATCTTAAGAAGATGATATTGAAACCGAAGTGGTTGTTTGATTAATGTGACAAGAATTATGATCCACCATAAGCAGATGTTAGTTGAATTGAGATTAGAATTTTATGATGATTATACATCTATAATTTTGGATTGATTGCAGATATACATATGGGAGATGAAATAAATGACAATAGGAAAATGAGATAGAAATAAGAAATCTTCTTACGAAGAAGAGTTTCAACGAATTAGATTAAACAAACCAGATAGTTTATTCTAAGAATGACCAACGAAGGAATAAATCAGAAATGATATTGGAGTCCTAATCCCAATGGAGACTCAAGCATAAGATGTAAAATATACTACTGAGAATGTATGTATTTTTGTTTAATGTAAAGTATCCAACTATATGAGTGGATTCTTGAATTTGAGAAGACATTAATTACTACTATGAGGATTATATAGGTCCATGTTATACCCTATGTAAATATGTTTAGGAGATACAAATTTGATCTGATGAATGTATACACTGGAAGTTAAGATTGAAAATAAATTGAAATGTCTGGAGAAATTAGTATGAATGACCAGACAGTAGAATAATTCAATATGAAATCAGAGGAAATCGAATGAATTGAGACAATCATTCGAGAAAGGAAGTTAATTGAGAAATTGAAAATAACGTGAGACAATGTTACCTCATTGAGGAATTAGTTATTTAAGGAATTACGAGAACTAATCAGGGGGCACATGGAGTTTGATAATAATTGTTTAAGTTAACAATTGCCCCGATAGTACCATGGTATTGAAGATTAGAGTGATCCAAGCAAAATTTGATTATATATTAAAGGTATTTGAAAAGTTGAAAAGCATAGTTGAATGTTTGAAGAAAAACGTGTAAATCGTATGAGTAATGAAAGTAAAGAGAATTTTGAGGAATTATACTGATATTGATTATATTGTATGGATTTGGATATTGTATAGTATAAAATGATGTTGTATAAGACATTTGGATAAAATCCAATGCATCATAATAAAGTAATTTCATATGTATGGAGACAACTAAAGTCCTATAAGTTGACTATTTGATACATGATTTAAAGCTGCAATAATAGTAATTGTTTTGAAAGTTTGGAGACAGTATATGTATAGGAACATCTTGGATATATATACAGTTGAGAAAATTAAATACGAGACTGAGACAGTGGATGGAAGTACTGAAAGACTATGATTGTTCAAATAAGTATTTCCCAATAAAGTTAGTACTGTATCTGATACAGTAAACAAAAATCCCAATAGCAGTGAAGCATGAATTTAGATATTGAGGTTATCAGATCTAGTATAAAAAGGAGTATAAAATGTGGAGTTGAATTTTGGGCAAATCAAAGTACTATTTGCTATAGAATTGAATATCAATTTTACATGAAAGGATTAATCAAGCCCAAATTGAGGATTTGGAAATTGTGAATCTTATTTTGGAATTGAAAACATATCTTAATTGTGAGTTAGAATAGGAAGAATGATATATTGTGATTGAAATAAGAAGTATGCATACCGATAAAGATGATTAAGTAAAGAGATTATTAGATAAGCATAAATAACAACCCATAATATACATCCTAGTAGGAATACGTCAAAACAACATTAAGCGGCTAAGAATGTAGAACCAAATGACTGAATGTTTCGACTTGTCAAAGGTCTTAACTGTCAGAGATATGCTTAAAGCTTATATTTTGGAGTCCATAGGAACATGAGATCAATGTATAGTCCTATTTGACTTCAAGCATCACAATCATTATCATAGTGATTTAATTATAATACTGTATGAGGAGTTAGATGATAGAAAGAGTCGTTCGCTTTTATATTTTAATGATTAAGGCCTAAAAATGGTTGAAGTTCAAAATTGATTGAGAGGTTGTTGATAAGTGAAAGTGATCTATATTAGAAATTAAGTGATTCAAGAAAGATGAATGAATTAGGTGGATCAATGCCAAAGGTATGAAATACAATAAGATAGACATAAGAGTTAAGTGTATTGACACTATAGAGATGTGAACTATAAAGTGAAGGATGAAATGTTTTTGAGAGTATCCCCTTGGTGTGTTTAGATTGAATGCAAGATATGCTCAAGTTAGGGTAAAGAAGCAACTAAGCTAGGATTGTATTGACCCATATAAAGTTATTAAGAACCGGACCATTGACTTATGAGTTAGTACTACTAATAAAGATGTCTCATATTCATAATGCGTTATATGCAATTGTGCTAAGAAATATCGATATGATATGATATTGGTGTTATTGACACCGGAAGCGAAAAAATTGTGAGTAATCTGAAATATATTAAAAAAAAATAGTTAAGATAGTGTGATATTTGAATAAGTCACAGAAGGATTGATTGAATCCATTAACTAGGGTGATTTGAAAGAAATTATTTGAGTGATGAAGTTAAATGGAAAACGGAGGAGCATAAGAGGAAGCATATCCCTACCTCTTGATCAGTCAGATAAGAATTTCGAGGACAAAATTCTTTTAAGAGAGAGAGAAATGTTGGCCCCTGGATTTTTTCTCTAGTTAAGTAGGATTTAAATGAATTTTGAGGTTTTGATATATTAAAATTGTGAGATCCCACATCGGTAGGAGAGGGGAACGAAGTATGCCTTATAAGGGTACGGATACCTCTCCCTTACAGATGCATTTTTCATAGCCTAATGCACCAAATCCCATCAGAACTTTGAGGTTAAATATGCTTGGGTGAGGTTAGTACTAGGATGGGTGACCTCGTGGGAAGGCCTCGAGAAAAGCAAAACTGTGAGGGCTTGGCTAGGCCAAGGCCCAAAGCAGATAATATCTGTGAGCGGGTGATTTGGGCTGTTACAGTGGTATCAAAGCCGGTACTCAAACCTTTATACTAGCTAGGCTGGACCCCAAAGAGGGCTGGGCCCTAAAGGGGGGTGGAAAGTGTGAGATCCCACATTGGTTGGAGAGGGGAACGAAGTATGCCTTACGGATACCTCTCCCTTACAGACGCATTTTCCATGGCCTAATGCACCGAATCCCATCAGAACTTCGAGGTTAAATGTGCTTGAGTGAGATTAGTATTAGAATGGGTGAATTCTTGGGAAGGCCTTGGGAAAAGCAAAATCGTGAGAGTTTGGTTGAGCCAAGACTCAAAGCGGACAATATATGTGAGTGGGTGATATGGGCTATTACAAAAAATTTTGAGTTAATTATTATGTTAAAGTTAGTAGGATTTTATTGCATGGGTTTATGGCATTAAAGTGTTAAGGTTATAAGAATGTTCAAGGGTATTTTTGGCAAGACACTTAAGGATAAAAGATACAAGGCATATAAGGAAGGGCAAAATGGGCATTTTACATTCATTAAGGGTAGGATTGGAAGATGAAAAGGGTGTCTTGCATTTAAATGATGAAGAAAAACGTGAATTGAGGGAGAGAAGAGAGAAAAAACCAAAAATAGAATATAGGAGAAGAGAGTTTTGGTGGATTGAGAGAAAAGAAGAGAATTGAGCTAGGGTTTCATCATTTCTTAGCTTTTGAGAGAGATTTTGAAGTGGTTCGAGAAGAGAAAAAGGTAGAGGAAGAGAAGAGCTTCCATTTGAGCCAAAAATCTCTTCATTTGGTGAAGAATCAAGGTAAGATTTTTTTGAATCTTGATGAAGGAAATCAAGAAAGGCAAGAGAAGCAAGAGGAGAGGCCTTTTAAGCAAGTCTTTAAGCAAGGAAATCAAGGTGGGTTACATGCTTATAATTGAGTAATGAGCCCTTAATGCTTTTACAAATCAAGAAAATAAAATGATTTCAATTACTTCATAAATGTTATTTTTAATGCTTTTGAGTGATTTGAGAAATTGCTACATGTTGGTGCACGAACTTTGATGATGAAATGGAAAATGGTTTTGAAATATTTATGTTATGCCTTGAAAAATGTCATGGCATTTTGTATAAATGAAAAGAACATGAAAGTGTGAACAAATGGAAAAACAAATATGTGCTTTTGTTTGGATAAGAGTGGAACCATTCTGTTCGTTACGTGCACGTTGACAAGAGCCTTCTTCCGGCTACCCTCTTGTGGCATATGAGCTCCGAAATTGGGCGCATTCTGTTCATGGGGTAAACATCGATTTCTCCATTCTGTTTTCATGAAAATCTCGAGCCATTTGTCTATGCATTGCATCTTTGAATTGTCAAGTATGTTGCATAATTTGAGTCTTCTACATTGATGGTTAAATATATATGTTATATTGATGTGATGATATTTTAACTATGAGATTTTGTAAAAGCAAGACTTAAGACGCATTTCGAGAATTATTAGGGTTTTATATCTTTTGTATTTTGGATTTTGATACCAATAATGTAATATGGCTTGAAATGCCATTAAAACTTTGTCAATTCTTATTTTGTTGTTAATGAAATATGAATTGTGTATAGATGACATGAGTTGAAATTAGATATACTTGAAGAAGTTACCAACTTGAGTTGATGATTTTTTAATATATATATATATTCATTAGAATATGCGCACGTTTCATATTTTCGCAAGAGTTAGGCTTCGAAAATGGGATCCATCATATATATATATATATTCATGGGAATACGCGCACATTTCATATTTTCACAAGAGTTGGAATCCGGAAAAGGAATCCATCATATATATGATGGATTCCTTTTCCGGATTCCAACTCTTGTGAAAATATGAAATGTGCGCGTATTCCCATGAATATATATATATATATGATGGATCCCATTTTCGAAGCCTAACTCTTGCGAAAATATGAAACGTGCGCATATTCTAATGAATATATATATATATTAAAAAATCATCAACTCAAGTTGGTAACTTCTTCAAGTATATCTAATTTCAACTCATGTCATCTATACACAATTCATATTTCATTAACAACAAAATAAGAATTGACAAAGTTTTAATGGCATTTCAAGCCATATTACATTATTGGTATCAAAATCCAAAATACAAAAGATATAAAACCCTAATAATTCTCGAAATGCGTCTTAAGTCTTGCTTTTACAAAATCTCATAGTTAAAATATCATCACATCAATATAACATATATATTTAACCATCAATGTAGAAGACTCAAATTATGCAACATACTTGACAATTCAAAGATGCAATGCATAGACAAATGGCTCGAGATTTTCATGAAAACAGAATGGAGAAATCGATGTTTACCCCATGAACAGAATGCGCCCAATTTCGGAGCTCATATGCCACAAGAGGGTAGCCGGAAGAAGGCTCTTGTCAACGTGCACGTAACGAACAGAATGGTTCCACTCTTATCCAAACAAAAGCACATATTTGTTTTTCCATTTGTTCACACTTTCATGTTCTTTTCATTTATACAAAATGCCATGACATTTTTCAAGGCATAACATAAATATTTCAAAACCATTTTCCATTTCATCATCAAAGTTCGTGCACCAACATGTAGCAATTTCTCAAATCACTCAAAAGCATTAAAAATAACATTTATGAAGTAATTGAAATCATTTTATTTTCTTGATTTGTAAAAGCATTAAGGGCTCATTACTCAATTATAAGCATGTAACCCACCTTGATTTCCTTGCTTAAAGACTTGCTTAAAAGGCCTCTCCTCTTGCTTCTCTTGCCTTTCTTGATTTCCTTCATCAAGATTCAAAAAAATCTTACCTTGATTCTTCACCAAATGAAGAGATTTTTGGCTCAAATGGAAGCTCTTCTCTTCCTCTACCTTTTTCTCTTCTCGAACCACTTCAAAATCTCTCTCAAAAGCTAAGAAATGATGAAACCCTAGCTCAATTCTCTTCTTTTCTCTCAATCCACCAAAACTCTCTTCTCCTATATTCTATTTTTGGTTTTTTCTCTCTTCTCTCCCTCAATTCACGTTTTTCTTCATCATTTAAATGCAAGACACCCTTTTCATCTTCCAATCCTACCCTTAATGAATGTAAAATGCCCATTTTGCCCTTCCTTATATGCCTTGTATCTTTTATCCTTAAGTGTCTTGCCAAAAATACCCTTGAACATTCTTATAACCTTAACACTTTAATGCCATAAACCCATGCAATAAAATCCTACTAACTTTAACATAATAATTAACTCAAAATTTTTTGTAATAGCCCATATCACCCACTCACATATATTGTCCGCTTTGAGTCTTGGCTCAACCAAACTCTCACGATTTTGCTTTTCCCAAGGCCTTCCCAAGAATTCACCCATTCTAATACTAATCTCACTCAAGCACATTTAACCTCGAAGTTCTGATGGGATTCGGTGCATTAGGCCATGGAAAATGCGTCTGTAAGGGAGAGGTATCCGTAAGGCATACTTCGTTCCCCTCTCCAACCAATGTGGGATCTCACACTTTCCACCCCCCTTTAGGGCCCAGCCCTCTTTGGGGTCCAGCCTAGCTAGTATAAAGGTTTGAGTACCGGCTTTGATACCACTGTAACAGCCCAAATCACCCGCTCACAGATATTATCTGCTTTGGGCCTTGGCCTAGCCAAGCCCTCACAGTTTTGCTTTTCTCGAGGCCTTCCCACGAGGTCACCCATCCTAGTACTAACCTCACCCAAGCATATTTAACCTCAAAGTTCTGATGGGATTTGGTGCATTAGGCTATGAAAAATGCATCTGTAAGGGAGAGGTATCCGTACCCTTATAAGGCATACTTCGTTCCCCTCTCCTACCGATGTGGGATCTCACAATTTTAATATATCAAAACCTCAAAATTCATTTAAATCCTACTTAACTAGAGAAAAAATCCAGGGGCCAACATTTCTCTCTCTCTTAAAAGAATTTTGTCCTCGAAATTCTTATCTGACTGATCAAGAGGTAGGGATATGCTTCCTCTTATGCTCCTCCGTTTTCCATTTAACTTCATCACTCAAATAATTTCTTTCAAATCACCCTAGTTAATGGATTCAATCAATCCTTCTGTGACTTATTCAAATATCACACTATCTTAACTATTTTTTTTTAATATATTTCAGATTACTCACAATTTTTTCGCTTCCGGTGTCAATAACACCAATATCATATCATATCGATATTTCTTAGCACAATTGCATATAACGCATTATGAATATGAGACATCTTTATTAGTAGTACTAACTCATAAGTCAATGGTCCGGTTCTTAATAACTTTATATGGGTCAATACAATCCTAGCTTAGTTGCTTCTTTACCCTAACTTGAGCATATCTTGCATTCAATCTAAACACACCAAGGGGATACTCTCAAAAACATTTCATCCTTCACTTTATAGTTCACATCTCTATAGTGTCAATACACTTAACTCTTATGTCTATCTTATTGTATTTCATACCTTTGGCATTGATCCACCTAATTCATTCATCTTTCTTGAATCACTTAATTTCTAATATAGATCACTTTCACTTATCAACAACCTCTCAATCAATTTTGAACTTCAACCATTTTTAGGCCTTAATCATTAAAATATAAAAGCGAACGACTCTTTCTATCATCTAACTCCTCATACAGTATTATAATTAAATCACTATGATAATGATTGTGATGCTTGAAGTCAAATAGGACTATACATTGATCTCATGTTCCTATGGACTCCAAAATATAAGCTTTAAGCATATCTCTGACAGTTAAGACCTTTGACAAGTCGAAACATTCAGTCATTTGGTTCTACATTCTTAGCCGCTTAATGTTGTTTTGACGTATTCCTACTAGGATGTATATTATGGGTTGTTATTTATGCTTATCTAATAATCTCTTTACTTAATCATCTTTATCGGTATGCATACTTCTTATTTCAATCACAATATATCATTCTTCCTATTCTAACTCACAATTAAGATATGTTTTCAATTCCAAAATAAGATTCACAATTTCCAAATCCTCAATTTGGGCTTGATTAATCCTTTCATGTAAAATTGATATTCAATTCTATAGCAAATAGTACTTTGATTTGCCCAAAATTCAACTCCACATTTTATACTCCTTTTTATACTAGATCTGATAACCTCAATATCTAAATTCATGCTTCACTGCTATTGGGATTTTTGTTTACTGTATCAGATACAGTACTAACTTTATTGGGAAATACTTATTTGAACAATCATAGTCTTTCAGTACTTCCATCCACTGTCTCAGTCTCGTATTTAATTTTCTCAACTGTATATATATCCAAGATGTTCCTATACATATACTGTCTCCAAACTTTCAAAACAATTACTATTATTGCAGCTTTAAATCATGTATCAAATAGTCAACTTATAGGACTTTAGTTGTCTCCATACATATGAAATTACTTTATTATGATGCATTGGATTTTATCCAAATGTCTTATACAACATCATT
Source organism: Erythroxylum cataractarum (assembly GCA_024703695.1). NCBI lineage: Eukaryota > Viridiplantae > Streptophyta > Magnoliopsida > Malpighiales > Erythroxylaceae > Erythroxylum > Erythroxylum cataractarum. Next base: position 24,152,162 of record JANJEY010000234.1, on the reverse strand, counting down.
TTATACTATACAATATCCAAATCCATACAATATAATCAATATCAGTATAATTCCTCAAAATTCTCTTTACTTTCATTACTCATACGATTTACACGTTTTTCTTCAAACATTCAACTATGCTTTTCAACTTTTCAAATACCTTTAATATATAATCAAATTTTGCTTGGATCACTCTAATCTTCAATACCATGGTACTATCGGGGCAATTGTTAACTTAAACAATTATTATCAAACTCCATGTGCCCCCTGATTAGTTCTCGTAATTCCTTAAATAACTAATTCCTCAATGAGGTAACATTGTCTCACGTTATTTTCAATTTCTCAATTAACTTCCTTTCTCGAATGATTGTCTCAATTCATTCGATTTCCTCTGATTTCATATTGAATTATTCTACTGTCTGGTCATTCATACTAATTTCTCCAGACATTTCAATTTATTTTCAATCTTAACTTCCAGTGTATACATTCATCAGATCAAATTTGTATCTCCTAAACATATTTACATAGGGTATAACATGGACCTATATAATCCTCATAGTAGTAATTAATGTCTTCTCAAATTCAAGAATCCACTCATATAGTTGGATACTTTACATTAAACAAAAATACATACATTCTCAGTAGTATATTTTACATCTTATGCTTGAGTCTCCATTGGGATTAGGACTCCAATATCATTTCTGATTTATTCCTTCGTTGGTCATTCTTAGAATAAACTATCTGGTTTGTTTAATCTAATTCGTTGAAACTCTTCTTCGTAAGAAGATTTCTTATTTCTATCTCATTTTCCTATTGTCATTTATTTCATCTCCCATATGTATATCTGCAATCAATCCAAAATTATAGATGTATAATCATCATAAAATTCTAATCTCAATTCAACTAACATCTGCTTATGGTGGATCATAATTCTTGTCACATTAATCAAACAACCACTTCGGTTTCAATATCATCTTCTTAAGATCATAATAATTTATGTTTTCCTTACATTCTACTTGCACACCTTAATCTCATCATTTCTACTTATATCCCTATTTTCCTCAAACAATCTACGACAATATATTCACATCTATATCACATTCAAAGGTATACCTTTACAATACAATATTGATGTCGCATTCAATAATACATCCTCCAATACAATTGCATTGAATCATTATTTATCATATCCGACCATGTACTATTTCCCATTTCTAACATGCGCTTTCTCACATTCTGACAGATTATCATTCTCTTTTTACTATTTCTATCAGTTCAAACTCTTAACAAATGTTCATAAGTATGACTCATACACATGCGACCCAAACTAAGGATCAGATACTACTGTCTGTTAAGACATAACTAAAATGTATGTAATTTGACACATCTTTCGACAATTGCCTATGTAAGATCCTAATTATGGGCTCTGATACCACAACTGTTAGGCCACCATTTCTGGAGCCCAACTACGAAATCATAAAACGTGAGCAAACACATTTCTTCAACTTCAGGACAAATTTTGGAAAACCTCAAATCAAATTTTCAATTTGACTTCTTTAGAACATTTATTCCCCATTGTCTTAAGCTTCTAATGACACCAAAATCATTCAATTGGGTTTATAATATGAAAGTTAGGGCCCAAACATTTCAAACTGTTATTAAATTGAAATAGTACATTATACCCAACTTCCATCCAGAAATTGAAAATTTTAGAGATTGAATTTGTAGCACGCCACTCCCGCGAGACATGTACTTGACATCCTGCGTGATATTTGAGTCTATGCCCTGCAAGGTTGGCGTGCTAGAACACTCAATCAGTCAAAACTCAGTATAATGTTTTTTTGAATTCACAAACATAATATGTAGAAATCCATAACCAAATCGGGCTCGCTTTATTTCATAAACATTTTCAACAATAGAAACGCAAACAACAAAATTTCAATAGCCATTTGGGGGCCCATTACAAATACAAAACATTTTTAGTCATAATGTCTTTAC
>JANJEY010000234.1:23953048-23963652 GCA_024703695.1 Erythroxylum cataractarum | reverse complement strand
TTTGTTTCGCTTTTGATGTGTTCATATGCGATTCGACTTCGTATTCATTCATATTACGTTATTTCATTTGGATCCGATTTGTTCTACATTTTGTTTTATAATCCGCCTTTCGTGTTGCCCGCTTCATGTTTTGATTGGTCCGATTGTCCGATTAGATTTCGCTTTGTGTTTCGCTTACAGATCTGTTTTTCTTCGTCTCTTCATTTTTCGATTGGGGTCCGGTCTCGAGATCGGGTTCCAACACGAAAAATATGATAAAAATTATGTATCATCTTTTAACCTAAAATTCAGTTGGTTAGTTCAACTTAACTATCTAAACTAACAAAAATGCCCAGTTTTAAATATATGTTATTTACCATAATATATTCATTCAATTTAAGCACGAGGTCAATTCATAAATGTCTATTTACTTGTTAAAATTATATTAATAATTAAAGAGTTTACAATAGGGAAAATTATTTCAAATATCATAACCTTTAAGAGTATTAATAATAATATCTCAACCTTCTTTTACTAAAACTAAATAACATTACCAATGGTGATCCATGTATATCTATCCTAATATTAATAATATTCTAAACTTGTTAACTTTGCTAAGATGTCATGCTATATAAGATAAATTTATAGCTAAGTGTTATTTTCATTTAAAATATAATAAATTACTTAAAACATCTGTAATCATATATTGTAAGCTCACTCCTTGAAATCAATTAGGGATTAAATAAAGAGTCACTCTCTTTTGCAAGCTTCCAAAAATGATGCATTAGAAATTAACCCTTAAAATTTTGAACCAATAGTAAATATTGTATGATTATTGAAATATTTGAAGTTATTATTTAAAGAATGTACTATCTTACTTATATTTTTATTCCTAATTATAGAGCTCGCTAATTTCCCTTGTTTATTCCTTCTTTTTTTTCTTTTCACTAAAATATCATAATATTATACAAATTTTGATTTTGGCTACAAAGAACTGAAGGAAACATTATTAGGACTTGGAGTATTTTTAAGGATATGGAGAGAAGGATATATGGACTATTTGTTGAGAACTACATCATTTAGCTTAACTAAGGGCATTTATTCTATTTGAAATTAAAGTAAATGTATTTTAATAAAATAAGATAAGATATATGTCAACAAAGTTTATAGATGTTAGTAAAGTTATTAGCAGTAGAATAGACATTTATAAACTCTGAAAGGTGGTGTTATTTGGCTAAAAATGAAGGTTAATATATTTTACAAAATTATTAAAGGTTATAATATTTGAAATAAATCACCCTTTATGATAAGACGTTTTACATCAAAAACTTTTAAATTGACATAAATATTTTAAAAGTTAGTATTTCACATCCTCACCTCCTATAAATTAGTTTATCTTCAAATTTTAACTTAGTATTTTAATATTTTTAGGCATATCAATCTCATTTTCTCTTCTAACTCTTAAATTTTTCTCCCTCTTAAGTTTATGAAGTATTGATAAGTGATGACCCATATTTAATGCATTTCATTTATTTATTGTGTATTGTTATTGGTTTTGGCACTTAAATTATTATATTTTGTTTCTTGGTCTAATTCACTAACTTGCAATAAAAAGAAACAAATTCATACAAGTTTGGAGCAAGTTGGAGCTATTTTGATTACATTATGGAATGGAGAATAGTCTACATCGTTTTGTAGGAAAGTTTGGGGGTATGTCAAGGACTTCTTGCAAAACAATCTCATATAGGTTAGCAACATGTTCGTCTTCAATTTTGATAAGGCCCTATTATCACAACACATCAATTTCTTTGCAAGTTTTAGCTTTAGAAACCCTTAAACATTAATTTTAAGGTACACAATCATCAACACCCCTATATTCATACTAACATGTCACTCTTTATCTAACATTCAAATTTTAAAGGATAATATTAGGCAACAAATGATGAAGAGATAGAAAATACATGAAAGAGAAACACTAGAATGAAAAGAAAAGAAAAAGTAATTAAAAAAACTTCTTGGGAGTGGACTTTGATCAATCTAGAGTGAAGTTTTTAGAGATTTTAAGGATTCTAACAATATTGTCTAATATTTTCAACTTTTTTGGCTTTGATGTTTTTTTTCTATTATCGTGCTCTAAAAATCTTTTAATAGCTGGATTAGATGAAATCCTAAATAGACCTTATAATGATTTTAATTTTATTTAATTTATTCATTAGATCAATTATGTATTCTTTATTATCCTTAAACTACTATTGTTGATATATTATTTCATATATGTATTTATATAATGGAGATTAAGAAATAAAATATTTTCAAAGATCTAATATAATTGAATGGAGTTACTTGTAAACCTAGATGTAGATTCACATAAATACTATAGAGTAGGGTCAAACATAATAATGAAATTTATAAATCAAATAACGTAATTTTATGAGTTTTAATTAGAAGGATATTTCAATTAATCAACCAGGAATTAGTGTTAACAGTATTGAGAAAGATATTCACATTTTTTTTTTTAATTTTCACAATCCAATAAATTTTAGACTAAACTGATTAAGAAATCATGATTGCATTAAAAATCATATAACTGATAAAATGTCCAAATATCATTATTTTCTTTGTTAATTTTTCATCCTTTGTCTATCTTAGTTACTTTGATTATGTTGAGTTTTTTTCAATTTGTTTCTTTTATTTCAAATCTTAATAACCACATTCTTCTTAATTTCTGATTTAATAATAGGAAAAGAGTCATGACTAGTACTCATAGTCTCTATGCGATTGACACTTGGAACTCTGAGCCCTATACTATATAATGATAGGTGCACTTGCCTTAGACATTTTATAGATTTTAGGAATTGAGTTATTTAGTCATTGCATAAGGGTCTATTTATTTTTGGTGTCGTTTTCAAGGACTAAGATATTATGAAATCTTAATTACTATAAACCATTTATTTCCTTTTCATTATTCTACTTATGTTGATATTTTTGGTTTTTATTATTAATAGTCCGTTTATTATTGGCTTTTTAGGAGCAAGAGTTGTTTATGAACCAAAGCAATCTATTGAAACTAGTTAAGGGAGATGCTGAGATTAAAAGGTCAACACTTCAAATTCTCTAAATAAGACCTTAATAAAAAAAATAGTGGGAGCGTAACATTGAGAGCACATAGCCAGAAGCTATGGAGGAACAATACAGAACTATGTCCAATAATGCAAGGCCATCACTAATTAAGTCTAATATCATTAGACCGACTATTACAACCAATAACTTCATGATTTAACCAAATTTTATAAAAATGGCAGAATAGTATGTGCAAGAAGAGGATCCAAATGCTCACATTACCAATTTCTTAGAGATTTGCAATAATTTTAAGATAAATAGGGCCACTAATGATGCAATTAGATTGAGACTATTCACTTTTGTATTGAAGATATGAGCCAAGAAATGAATTAATTATCTCCCTAGAGTATCAATCACAACTGTGATGAGATAGTGAAAAATTTTATAATGAAATATTTTCCACCTATCTATATGAAAAAGATGAGGAATGATATCTCTTCCTATATGCAGACTGAATCAGAACCCTTATATTTATGAGAGCGATTTAAGGATCCACTAAGAAGGTTCCCATATCATGGTCTTCCTGGTTGGTTACAAGTTCAGAATTTCTATAATGATACAAATCATTCAATCAAGTAAATGATATATGTTATAGTTGGAGGGAATTTAATAGAAAGAAACCCAAAGTGGCCTAGATTTTGATCGAAGAGATGGCTATAAATAGCTATCATTAGAACTTAATAAGAGCTAGACTTAATAATCCAACTAGAGTTTATGATGTTGATATGGTTATAATTTAGGAAATTTATATTAAGGCTCTCAGCAAAAAGATTAGTGGATATTTTGTGTCTTAGTAGCCAACTAAATTGATTCCATGTGAGTTGTTTGAGGAGGGCATGTTAGCCATAAATGCCAAGCTATTAAGGCTGTAGAAAAGTAGGTCAGGTATGTTGACTATATGGTTAATGTGCTTTGATAGCAAAATAACCCATATAGTCATACTTGTAACCTAAAATAGAGGCACCACCAAAACTTTTCGTAAGGAATTAAGGGGTAATAAAGACATGACCCTTTAGGTATATTTTAGCAAAAAAATCATCCAATAGAGAAGAGGCTTAGCCTAGAAGATATCATGACTAAATTCATTCAAGCATCTTAAGTTTAGTTTTAAGCTACTAAAGCTTCACTAAGAAACTAAGAGCTTCTTTTCATAACTTGGAGATTCAAATAGGATAACTTGTGAAGATAATTCTATAAGACTATAGGGAGGCCTACTTTGTAATATTGAGACCAACTCAAAGTAGCATGTGAAGGTAGTCACTTTTAGTAATGGCAAGGAGCTAATAATAAAGAAGAAGTGAGTTGAGGAGGAAACAATAGAAGCAAAGGAAAATAATAAGGAAGAAGGCAAAGAAGGGAAGCAACCCAAGTGGGTGAAAGAGTTCAAGCCCATCGTCCCATATTCAATAAAACTAAAGATGGATAACATGATTGAACATTTTAGTGAATTCTTAGAAATCTTTAAACAATTACACATCAACTTAACTTTTGTTTAGGCTCTTTCAAAAATGCAAAAGTATGTCAAATTTGTAAAGGAGTTGTTATCGAATAAAATCATGTTATAAGAGCTATCTATAATGAAACCTACGAAAGAATGCTCAACCATTTTACCAAATAAACCATCTAAGAAGGTTAAGGATCCAGGGAATTTTATAACCCCTTTTTCAATTAGTAGTTTAGAAACTGAGAGAGAATTAGCTATCTTAGGGGCTAGTATTAATTCATGTCCTATAAATTATTTATGTTGGGACTCGATCTGGGAACCGGATCCCAACTGAAAAACAAAAAAACCGAAAACGAACAGAATCGAAAGCAATGGATTTCTTATCAGCTTAATACTGTTGATAAACTTTCTTACATTGACATCAACAGAAGTTGCACTCTATGTTCTACACGAGATGAAACTAGAGATCATCTATTTTCATGTGTCTAGTTTCTAAGTTTATTTGGGAATAGGTGAAGCTACATTGGTTAGCCACACAGGCCTCTATTCCTATGATGAACAAATTGACTTACTTACTGGCTATATTGTGTACAATTTGGAAATAAAGGAATGAGAGAAAGTTTGAATCCAAATGCAAAACCATAGATGCTCTTATCATTAAAGCTATAAATGAGACTTGAAAAATTATTTTACTAAAGAACCTTGCATCAGATTGTAGTTCCATTCTATTATGTTCATTGAATTTCTAAGCTGTGGCTACTTACATACTTTATGTTCTCCTTTGTGCTTTAGGTATAACATTGTGCTTTTTCGTGTTGAGGGTTTATCTCAAGAACCTCCTTTGAGGATGTAAACTTCTTTATTTATTAATTCATTCCTTCTTTCCTTTTTGAAAAAAAAGGCTCAACAAAACAATATAAAGATTTTATTTTCCGTTAGTACCTAGTTAATGATAATTAATAAACAAATATAAAACAATGATATTGTTAATTAAGGAATTGTTCAATTCCATTATATGTTTCCATTGAACCTTTTCGTTTTCATTTCTTAATTTTGATTTGTGTTTTATTGAATAAAAACAAAAAGGATTTGATTGTTAGTATTAATGTAGTTATACTTTTATTACTAATAACAATAACCAAATATTAAATTAAATAGAAACTAAATTTATGAATTAGTTAAAAATAATTTTATTTGGCATATTATATATACAATATTTATTAATAAACATTAATAATAGTTTATTATATTTTATTAAAATAGATAGCTAAACTAAATAAAATTTGTGAAAATTTAATATTTGTATTTAATTATTAAAACTGATTTTGTTATTTTAAATTAAGTGTGAAATATTTAAAAGTTTTTCCATAAATAAATATTTCAAAATTTCAAAATTTATGTATTTTAAGGATATTTTAAATAAAAATGTATTTTAAAATATTTTTGTCATTCTAAATTAACCATATAATTGAAATAAATTAAATAATTAAATTATATTGGTCATAATTCTTATTAGCAAATAATGTTATTTAACTAAGTGGTAAATATTTAGTTAATAATAAATTAAATTATGAAAAAATGATAACAAAATTAAAATCAAATTTTATAAATAAATTATTAAAATCGGAAGAAATCAAGTAAAAGTTAGAAAATTAAATCGAATATTTTTTATTGGATTTGAAAATGATAAATGAAAGTCATAAATTAATAATTATTTGCTACTGGACATTATAAATAGACAATTGGTATCTGCACAAGGTTATCAAAATTTTTGAAGACGCTCAAATTAATATTACATATAATCATTTAGGTGTATCCATAAGATCCATACAAACATGTAATTAAGCAATATGTTTTTTGGTAGGTAACTACTAACAAATTATTACAAGATACAACGACGTGCCTGCAAACAACTTGGGAAAGTTTTTCATTCTTGTGTCTTTCACTCTTTCCGTAACTGATACATACGCCAGTTATATACATCACCCAAATTCTTACAAATCAAAACCTCAAGAGTCACTCGTTAGTTTAAGCAACATGATTTGATGTACCTAAAGCCAACTCATCAAAAGCCATTTACTTAACCATACAATCCCGAAAACGTAGCATAAAACATCTGATTGAAACTCCACAAACCCTAGCTATTTTGTCTTTTTTTTTCCTCTGGTCTTTCTTTCCGTTACTCTCTATCTCAACCAAAAGATCCTCCCTTGCTAGTTATTGGAACAGCGTGTTTTTTTCCGCCGGTTGGGAACTGGGGAGAGAAAACTAACCTCCGCCATCTCTTCCCCTCCACCCGCTTCCGACCACCAACCACCGCCTCTGTCACCATCTCATTTTCTCCAAGTTTTTGGCTATCCTCGATATCAATATCCATAATTCTCCGCCTCTACTCCCACCACCTTCTTTCTTTTTATTATTACTATATCTGAATCTGCTGACTATTTCCAATACAATACCAGCCTTTCTTTTAGCCATTGTCGTATTTATCATCAAGACCATCTCTTATAGCGTTTAATCATACATGCCATGTTCAACACTGACTCCTTATCATTAATCCTGAATTCTGCCTTCGACTTGGCATCCGTCAGCTTAATCACCGGTCTTCTCTTCCTCTCTCTCGTCGCTTTAGCTTTCGTCTTCTATCTCCACCTCAAATCACGCTACTCCTACCATTTGCAACATTTCAACTCCCTCTGGGCCGTAAGGTTTCTTCTCGTGTTCCTTATCACCCTTTGGGCTCTCAACGACCTTCTTCGCTTACCCATCGTTCGCCGCCGATATCTCTATCCCTTTTTCCCTTCCCTGGACCTCTCACAACAAGCCAACCTCTGTAAACTCCACGTCGCTCTATCATTAGGACTCTTCGAGCCTGGTTTCCTTGTGGTTTTGCTCTTCCTCGTAAACGTGTCGATCAAGAAAAATACCCCACGAGGCTCCTGGGCTATTGCCTTCATTTCCGTAACCTGCTTGCCCATTTTCTCGTTACAGGTTGTGGTTTTGTTCACGTCAACGATTGAGGGTTTTTTACCACCGATTTTTTGGCGAAGTTCGGTGGTTTCAAAGAGCAGTCTTGAGAAGGAAACAGTTTTCTGCTCATACCCTTTAATGAATACACTAATATTCGGTGCTTTTGGGATCTGGTACTTGATTGGCTTCAGCTTATCATATTATAAAGCTGTAACCCTTGTAATCAACAAGGGTTTGAGGACTCGACTTTATTGGCTTGCCTTTGCGGTGATGGTAACATTGCCTCTGGAAATCGTAGCCCTCGGATTATCATTGTTGTGGAAGCCAGAGGAAACACCCTTTGCAGCCTTTGTGTTTCTCGTGTTCTTCACCACTTTAGTTCTGGCGGTGGTCGGAGAGGGCATTTTGGTCATTAGGCCCATCGCCGATTCGTTAGCTGCAAGCGAAGACGCTTGTCAGTTGTCATCTGGTGACCAATGGCGGCCGGAAGAGGAAGGACGGAGACAAGAATTAATGGACAGGATCATCAGTATACGAGCGTGACATGAGTTGAACGAGTACGTGCAACAAGGAAAAAACATTAATTCTGAGTAATAATCAAATATGTTTCGGTAAAAATGTTTTGCCCGGTCAAAGTTGAAACAACTTTTTTTAGGCTTAAATTATTTTTCCATTCTTAATTTTCTGTTTAATTGCGCGTAGTTTAAGGTTTTATAAAAGAACTTATTGCCTCATTAACCGTGGTTTTGCAGCTTCTCAAACGTCTTCTCTATTAGAAGTAATCTTCATGGATGTTCACCCAGAACAAAAACAAAAATTCAGGAGTTCATGGGTCAGAGTAATTACTCCGTAAAACCCTACCATGGCAACGTTGAGAACAGAGCTGGATGGCATGTAATGTTCCTTCCAGACCATCGATTCGGGTTCAGAATTCCTCACACGCAAAGATGCTTACCATGAAAAAAACATATATATGTATATATATTCCAATATATAACTTGTCATCTTTAACCTATTGTGTGTGAACATTGAGGGGCATGTTTCCTGAAGGCGAAGATTACTATATACAAAAGATGTTGACTTTCGAAGCATAATCCATATTCGTCGTTGTCAAGTACTTGTATATTGTTGGACGATTACTGCACATTAGAGGGATGTCGAGTCATTGTGGCAACTGATAGTTTGCCCAGATGCATTGGACTCTTAGCTGAGCTACTGATTAGGAACAACTAGTATAAGTTAATTTGTCGGAATGCAGTACATGAACCAACTATTCGGATATATTTGGAAAGATAAAAAATTCTCCCATTCTCGTCCAAAGTTTTATGTAGTATAGCATAATATGGAAATTAAATTACTAATGACAGACTTGTGAAATGTTTAAATTTTGAATGTTCACAAAAAATGTTTCAATTTTTTTTCTATTGAATTATCATTATCATAAATTTTAAAAAGATAAGAACTAATATAAAAATTCACGATAAAATTTCATAATTATTTTAGTCTACTATAAATTGTTACATAAGTAAACTAAAACAATTAAGCTAATTTATATAAATAAATCTATTTAGAAATTTTGTAGATTCTCATTTTATCCATTAAAATCTATTTTAGAGGTGTATCTGTGAAAATGTATTTAAACTTTTTTTAAATCACTCATTTGGTCTAATTTAAAAGGTTAACAAAAGATGCATTTGTGAATAGCATATAATAAGTGGAGGGGGTTTTTAAATAATAAACTAAGAATCCTTAAGCATCTCACTACAAGATCTAAGATATTTAGTGACAATTTTTTTATAACATTTAAATATTTTGTCACAAATATGATAATTATTGTGACCACAAATTTGTAAGTCACTATTACTTTCATTATTTGTGATAAATTATTATGTAGTCACTAATGATATAGTAATTATGACACTACCAAGTCTTTCATAGTTGCGTCTTCACTGATAATATGTATAGTAATTATGACACTAACTAGTCTTTCACAATTGCTTCGTCACTAATAATATGTTATTAGTGTCAATAATAACTTTGTCACTCTTAAATTGTCACTAATAGTATTAAATATTTAGCGCGTACATCATTTTAGCAAGAATAAAAGATAATTCTAACAAAATAAATTATTGTCACAATTATTATTCATTACTGTGACGAGAAAATTGTCTGTCACTTAATTGATATATTTTTATGATGACAATTGGCGTCAATGCAGCACCCCACTCCCGCAAGACACGTATTCGACATTCTGAATGATATCCAAGATTGTGCCCTATAGGGATGGCATGCTAGAGCATTCAATCAATCAAAACTTAGTATAATTTTTTTTTGAAACTATAAACATCGTATGCGGAAATCAATCATCAAATAAGGCCCTCTTTATTCCATAAACATTTTTCAATTCATCATAATTTCGTTAATCACTAGGGCCCATTCCGAAAACAAAACACTTATAATCATAATGTTAATACAACATAATTACATTTGCATACACATTGTATAATAATTTCAGAATACATTCCTTTATACAAAATTTGTGGAAAATACAATTCAGTACAAAAATAAAGAAATACAATGTAGACGCAAACTAATTCCGACCTCAATCTCTCACTTGCATGCAGTAGGTATATTCTCGTTGCCTAACAGGGTATTCTTCTGATCCTGAAAAATATTTACAAATTTTAGGTAAGTTTTACGAATTTAGTGAGGTAACCATCATCGATGGTTCACTCAATTCATGAAACACATCATTTCATATAACAAATATTTCACAAAAATTGTACTTTACATCGGTATCACATTTTCACTTAAGCATAGGCAAATTTGGCATTTCAATCCAGGAACATACTTAACAAAATGCATATGAAATGCTCATGAGATACTTTTCTAATTATTATGTTGTTGTGATCGAGTGTCTAACTGTTGGGCCCCGAAAAATTTTTTCGTTTATTTAGTTGATTATTCATTTATTTATTTACTATTCTTGCCTTAATTGTTTTAATTATGTGTTCATATAGATATTTTTATGTTGGGCTTGGAAATTAGAAGTTGGGAATTAAAATGAAGGCTTGGACTTTATGTTGGATGG
>JANJEY010000234.1:23934539-23948091 GCA_024703695.1 Erythroxylum cataractarum | reverse complement strand
TATAATACATCTTCCAACCCACCACTATAGGCATCACTTTCTACTACAAATTCTTCCTCAAAGTTGGGTATCAGTAAGCAAACATCAAAGAAGAGTTATAATCAACTTATTGATACCAATGCTATTGTACATAACCAAGAAAATTATAGTGGACATGAAAGATCAAGATCAGACACATTAGTGAAATATATTCTTCACAAAGCATAGGTTGATAAGTGTTAATGAACTAAACAAAAGGCAAGGAAAAATCTCTGGGAAACAATTTGTCTATGATGAAAATTTCATTTATCTCAATTTCTTCTTACAGATATCTCTCAATAGCGTTGAAAGAAACAGAGAAAAAGAGAAACAGAGAGAGAGAGAGGAAAACAAAAACGTGTGTGCTTTACAAAAGGGATGCTTTACAAATATCACATATCAGTACCAGAAATCACAAATCAGCATCCAAAAAAAAAAATCATACTAGAAACCACAAATCAAAATTTAGAATCAAAAGGCAAGTTTTGCTTACCTATGGGTTGATTTGTTCGTTAGCTATCCCTTGAGAAGATAGGTTTGCAAAACAATTGCACAAGAGATAAGGAGTTCAACTTCGGTGTCCGTTGAGAAGATGAGTTGAGTCAGTGGTCACTTTTGCAAAATAACTGCATGAAGATAGTTTGCGATATAAACGTAAATGTTAGATAAAAAATCTACTCAAAAAAGCTAAAATGAGGAGCTTTGTTTAAAAGCTCCAAATTTGAATTTCTTAAAAAACTATATTTTAACTGCTAAAAAAGGCATATCTATTAAAAAAACATTTTTTATTTTACAACCAAACATTTATTTTTCTTAAAAAACTTTTGCATTGAAAAAAAAATACTTATTTATCTCCCAAAAATTCATCCAATTAAGCATTAAATCCAATGGAGGTGTTGTAGTAAAACATTATTATTAGATGTTTTAATGTTTCTCAAATTATGAACTACAGTAACATCCAAAATTAAAGCTTTAACTACTTTAGTAACAGAAATGGCATATTTGATAAAGAAGCTTTAACAAATGGCATATTTAACTACTGTAGTTCATAATATATATTGTTCTGCATTCTAGTGCTTTTCGTAACATTAACATAAACAAATAAACAAAGCAACCAAAGAGAATTTCAACACCGGTGTAATGAATGCCACTCATTTGCATACTCCTTGCTTTTAATAGGTTTGTCCAGAGCTCAAATCATTTCAAAGTACCGAACTCATAAATTGTTGTTTCTGATTTTTGCAGAGACAAAGCTGGAACAAATGAAAAATTTTGTAGCTGGGAAAACAAGGAACAGAAAGAGGAAGCAATCGACAAGAGAAAGAAAGAAGAAGCATGAGCATTGAACCTAGAAAAAATCAGAAGAAACCTAGAGCATGAAACCCAGAAGAAGCATCAAAGAGGAATAATCTGGAAAAAAAAAGGACAGAAAAACGCAAGAAAAGACACAACATAACCCAATTTATAATGAACTGTTTTAGAGAGAGAAGCGGTACCAGGAACAAGAAATAATCTTTCTCCTCCAGCCAGATCAACCTGAAACAATAAGAAGAAACACGTTTGATGGCAGACAAGAGGCGGCAGTGTTTTGAGTTAGAGAGCGAACAAAACAAGATTAATGGCAGGAAAAAGGCAACAGCCTTTAATAACAATTATTATTATTATTATTATTATTATTATTATAAAATTAATCATACTAATAATATAAATAATAATTAGGGTCATATTATACTAGTAACAATTATTATTATTATTATTATTATTATTATTATTATTATTATTATTATTATTATTATTATTATATTATTATTATTATTATTATTATTATTATTATTATTACTATTTACCACTACCATTCTATAAATAGCTAAAGATAGAGGAGGAAGTGTCTTTAGATATTCTGCAAATTCAAAAATAACTTATCCTTAGGATTATCTACTCCGTATAATTTTTTCAACTAAACAAAGTAATAGTTTGTTACCAGGAATAGACAAGGAATGAAATAATCATTCCTCTTAACCATACACCCTTCGGAGCTAACATTTGTTGAGAATATGTCATTGACTTTGACACTTGGCAAGATGAGATTAGTTAAAGCAGGAATTTTGAGGCAGAAAAGAAAAACAAGAATTGAAAGAGTCCACACCTAATTAACCATTGCTAAGGGGGGAAAGGAAAAATAAAAGAAAATTGATGAAAGCCATTTAAAGATCTATTATGTAAATCATTAAGAACATGAATCATAGTCAATGTGTATTATTTAAATAAATTATTTAACAAATATAAAGACAAAAGTCCAAATATTTTTTAGTGAACTATTTAGTAGTCCTTATGCTTGAAATGCACACCGAATAAATCAACTTGTGCATGTTAAACAAATTATTTGACACAGGATAAAAATTCCATTCAACTATTGGTCAGATCTCAAACCCTCCTCACCTTTATCATTCAGGGTGTGCTTGTTTGGGGATATGGAAAAATAGGTGTGGTGTGGAATAAAAATTGATATTTGGTATGAACTTATTATTGAAGACCTAAGAGTTTCATTCTTTAGTTTTGGGCAATCCTCGATTCCTCTCATAATCCAGAGGAATGGAGGGATTGTTATGTTTTTAATTTTTTAGATATAGAAGATAGATAAAATGTATAATTATGAGCCAAATAACTTCATAAGTAAAGCTTTAATTTCAATAATTAAATTTATGGTGAAATCAATTAAATAATTAATTATACCATAATTAATTAAAATATTGTAATTAATTAAAATATTATAATTAATTAATTAAAATATTATAATTAATTAATTAATTACAATATAATTAATTAAAATATAATAATTAATTAATTACATTACATTATATTTAATTAAAATATTATTATTAATTAAAATATAACTTATTAAAATATAACTATTTATTAATTAAAATATCAATTAATTAAAATATGATCAATTAATTAATTGCAATCTAATTAATTAAAATATAATTCGTTCATTAATTAAAATATTGTAATTAATTAAAATATAATTAATTAATTAATTAATTAAAATATTGTAATGAATTAAAATATAATTCATTTATTAATTAAAATATAATTAATTAATTAATTATAATATTTTTTATAAACTAATCATTATCAATGATAATAGTAATCATTACTTCCTTTTAATCAACTATTATAATTATAATGATAATATTCATTCTCATTCTTTACTATATTTATTTTTATTCTAATTATCATTCTTCTATACTAACCAACAACCGTCTCAGTGTCTCGGGAAATTCTCGCGACTTTCGAGTTTTGGAGGCTTTTAAAAGAACCCATCTTACGACTTGTACTAGCTCTAGGAGGCTCTTAAGTGAATTCCATGATTGGAAAAGCTAACGGTACGAGTTTTCTACGAATTGGGAATTGGAAACCATCCGTCCATCTCCAAAGAAATCTCTTACTAAGCATGTTATTCACTTTCTTATACACATTCGTTGCAGTCCTTAGATTAAACATCAGATGTATTAGCCTTCTTTTAGAGGTAGTCATATAACATAGCTTTTCTTGATTTCCGACTCAATTGACACGCCTATTGGACTAGACCTGTGACTGATTCTTCGAAAGTAAAACTCTTAACTCCAGTTAGGATGCAATTGTATCCAAAATGACAGTTGAATCATTACTAAGAAAAAGAATATTCCCCCGAGACATTTCGTGAATGACAAAAAAAAAAAAAAAAAAGAAATATTACTTCTATTGAGGGCAACAGGCGTTGGTATACAAACTGGTCATTGCCCATGGAATAATATCTCACCTTCGGTCAACTATACAATGGCTGTGGCCATTAGGACACAACATTCACACCACCATGGCTGAAATCATACATCTTTCATTTCACAATTTCCTGTCTAAACGTTAACTTAAACAACTTACAATCTAAATTCTGAAAAATATTGGGGCTATATCAAGAAATTATCAACAACAAAAAAAAGAGGACCAAAGAAATAAGAGAGAAAATAGGATCATTGGCTATGCCATTGCTATCGCTGTTTTGCATTTGTACTGCGTATTGTCACGCCATGTAA
Source organism: Erythroxylum cataractarum (assembly GCA_024703695.1). Classification (NCBI taxonomy): domain Eukaryota; kingdom Viridiplantae; phylum Streptophyta; class Magnoliopsida; order Malpighiales; family Erythroxylaceae; genus Erythroxylum; species Erythroxylum cataractarum. The sequence goes on along the minus strand of JANJEY010000234.1, from coordinate 23,944,000 downwards.
GAATCTGGTATATCCAAGGAAGCTCAATTTTCCATCAGAAGTTCTGATCCAATCCTTGACTATAGAAAAAGCTTGAGGGCCCAGATTCATTTCCTGCTGCATAAATAATGCAGTTAGGCACATTCTTTCCAATTCACTACATAGTTTTAACTTGTAATAGGCTCACCAGTGCCAATTCCTCCACTGATATGGCTCTGTTTCCTTCTTGTTCAAAATATTCGAAAGCAATTTTGGCAATGTTCTCCCACTCTTCAAGGGCCTCAACCTGATATGGACTGACTGTAGCGGCACAGAAGTCCTCAAATCCCAATTTCTTGTATGATAGTGGCTCCATCTGAAGTAACAAGCTGAAATTTAGTAATAAGAGAACTAGACTATAGCGTTGCTATATTATAGACAATAAAACAGGAAGGTGTAGGCACTATAAATTAAGAAATCATACCACATTTAAAATGTCAAAAATCCTTGCCTCCTTCATGGCATCAGTAACATGTCTCATTAAAGCCTGCATTTTCTCGGGGAGCGTCAGAGAGAGAGAAATGAGTTTATTGAATGACAAATGGCCATAAAAGTCATATTTGGTTTTCTCAATTAATTACAAAACACTATGTTTAGCAAATAAGAACTTCCATCAAAGTTTCAAAAATTCTTCTCAGCGAATAGAAGCTAAGAGTATAAACCAACCACTCTGAAGTTATTGATAGACACAAGTCCATCTTTTGGCTCCAAGAGATTAAACTGAACCTTAACATAGACGAGCTCCTCTTCTGGAATAGCTTTCGAAAGAGCCTGCAATTTGGATCAATATCAGACAAGAAAGGATACAAGTACCATAGCGAGAGATGCCAAGGTTGTACTTAATTGGTCTCCAGGTGGAAAGTCAATTTGCTCCAAAGAAAAAAATAGATCATTTCACTTAATGATACCTGAAATAGGTATTGGTAAGATCTATATACATCACTCAAAAGCACTCATAACTTAAGACATGCTCTCTCTTTTGCTCATATATGAACTCTATTTTTCTGGTGGTTGGGGGATGTGTTGATTAAGAAGTTCTGGGTGCTGTAATTACCTTCAATGCTGCACGTTTGAAAGGTGTTGCACGAACATATGATTTAACTAATTTGTAGATCTGAACATCTAATGGCACAGTTCTATCTTCATCTCGTAACCATGGGTGAGCTGCATATGAGTGCACCAACAAACTGGTCAACTACCAGCATATATAAAGAACAAAATGTTACTCAACTAGATTGTCCAATTTGAGAAATAAAAAAACAAATACTTCAAAAGTTCCATTAAACAACTTACTTAAAGCTTGCGCAGCAGTCATCCTTTTTCTATGGTCCTTATTGAGAAGCCTTTTCACAAAATCTTTAGCTTCTGGTGATACTGCTGGCCAAGGTGAGTCTTCTAAGTTAGGATCAGCTCTTAGCACAGAACGAAAAATTCCAGATTCTGTTCGAGCCCAGAAAGGTCTACTTCCACACAGCAAAATGTATGTTATCACACCAATACTCCACATATCAGCTTCAACACTGTACGACCTATGGAGGACCTCAGGTGCAACATAATACGCACTGCCAACAATATCATCAAGCCGTTGATCTGTAACATATATATGTATATATATGATGACTTTTCGTATACAATGTCAGAGCTATAGATAAGTTGAAATTATCCAAACTAAAAGGAAATCGTTGTCGAAGAGATAATTTCTGAATGGATTCTCATACTGGAACTTGATGCACAATAATATGCTGTTTCTCTCCAGAAACAATATTTTCTAACTTCAAACAATAAAATGTATTCCGAAGCACATAAGAACATGAAACACAGCAAAGCAAATTTTTCATAAACAAAAAACAAAAAAAGTTAGTATCAAGGAGTTGATTTAAAAATGAAGTAATCAAAAGAAAGTACAGATGACCCCATGTTAAAACAATAAAATAATCATTGGACCTTGAAAGATTCGAGGAATAACCAAACATTACCTGGCCTGATAAAATCAGATAGACCAAAGTCAATAATCTTCATCGGAGCATCCTCATCTTTTGTGGTGAAAAGAAAATTCTGCCAAGTAATAATTGTGTGCTTGGTTAAAGGTAAGAAAAAGGACTGATGGCTCCTTTGAGATGATTTTTCATGGCGTATGAGGTTCCAATTGACAAAGAGCCTTTATACATACACACGTATATGCACACGTGAAGAGAGAAATACATGTTACTTGGATCAAATGGTTTACCTCTGGTTTTAGATCACGGTGCACAACACCTTGAAGGTGACAAAAGGCAACTACACTTAGTATTTGGACAACAATGGTTTTAGCATCGTCTTCTATGTATCTTCCACCTCTGCAGAGGAAAAAGGGAATTGCATTAAGTAATCGTGTATCAACATGAACTTTGATGCACCAAGTGAAGAATCACTTTGTTTACAAGGGTAATGAGAAACTATTCTCTTATTACCTTGCTAAGATTCTGTCAAGTAGTTCTCCACCTTCACATAATCTAGTAGCAAAGATTTTTAAAAAAAATTAGAAAAATTCTCATTCCAGAAATTAGAAAAATTCTCATTCCAGAAATTAGAAAATGACTCCAAAAGTTGGCAAACTTTATACAATTCATACCCAAGGAAAGGATGATCCCGCAACAAGGTCAATAATGAATATTAAGAACATCCCTTTACTACCAATCAAAAAATTATCTACCTATTTTTACCATTTCATCTCCAAAAATGCGCCTAGATTAACATACACAAAAAAGAACTGCTTTCTCATTAATCTTTTCAGAAATTTCCCATTCTTAAGATAGAATATGTTATGACTATCAAGTTTATAAGAGCAAAGACATAGAAAAGAATTAAGATCATCCTAATGAAATAGGATTACAGATAGAGATTATATAACAATTCCAATGGATATCAGAAATATATACATACTCCATAACTATGTAGACATTTTTGGCATCTTCAAACACATCATGAAATGTGATCATATGCTTATGTCCGGATAAGGCTTTCATTATCTTTACCTCCCGACGAACATCTTCAATTGATATTGCCGTTGTCATCTGCATAGACATTCTTTTATTACCAATACCTATAATGAATCTTATAGTTATCAATTTACGAGAAGCTAATAGCTTACAAGGACATAAATCAAAAACATATCTACTCCAAAACAGAAAAAAGTGAAAAAAATATTATTATTGAAAAGTAGTAGAACAGCTTATTGAAATTAAACAATTAAACAGTATTAACAGAACACATTTAGTATCAGACTTGTTGATTTGAATTATTAAAGACATCAACAAACAACTAGATGCAACAACAATAAATCAGTTATAGTTGATAACTATCTTCCTTTAGCCGACAACTTCTGTTTCTTAAACATGCATTACATAAGATATGAAGGCTATGTGGAGAAGCGGCATGAATAAAGCCCGTCTGCGCAATATTCCTCTTGAAAAATATATCATTTGCATTTTTGCAGAATGTGTGTAAGACCTTTTTTTTTTTTTGATAAATGAATGTGTTTAAGACTTAATAGAAAAGAAATGGGAGATTTTTCAACCTCATTCTAATGTGTTTAGAGCTTCATAGTTTGCAAATTTGATGAAGCATTTGGATAGATAGCTGGCATTTAAAAGATGGAAACTAATCAACTACCAGGTCTGCAGTATAATGTAAGTTTTAATTGCTTGCCATAAAGTTAGATGGCTAACCCAGTAAAAAAGTTTTGCTCGGTATTGTGATGCTAGTGCACAGTTCCCTATCGTGATTTATATCCATCTCAATTGGCAACAAATCATGTGAAGCTAAAAAACCTGTAGAATTTAAATGGATGAAGAATTTGAGCCAGAATGTAAATCAGTCCGAAAATTATTCATTCCTTGCAACGTTTTCCGCAGGTTCAACCATTATTCTGATTCCCCATGGCTTAACCACTCGAATTCTTAATAGCAACATATCTAGCATATCTAGGCATCTGCAGCAAATTTCTTCTTACTAAATCTTCACATTAGACATCATAAATGCACTAAAACATCCAATTTTCTGCTTCATAAATTTCATGAGCTCTAAAGCCCCTAAGATAGTAATGGGAAGATTAGAAATATAACAACCTTCACAAGAACTGATTACAGGCCTCTAGACTATCATCTGACCACTTCACGCATTATCAATAAGAATATGCTCGAATCTTGATGTCAAAACCAAAACTATAAACTTTCCATCTTCTCCCCAATTCAATAAATGATAAAATCAACCAGAATTAATAAGCTTGATGATTTCAAATTCGGATGTTATATTGACAAACCCCACTAGAAAAAAGCTGAAAAACAAAATAGTGAACTAGCAAACCCAAACGCAAACGCACCTTAGCTTTGGAGATGATCTTGACAGCAACTTCTTGTCCCTTAAGCTGTCCCTTTTTGGCCTTAGCTAAACAAGTATGACCAAAATGCCCTCTCCCAACCTCTCTTCCCAACTCATACTTCCCTGCAAAACTCTTCGCGTAGCCGAAACTCTTGTCCAACGCTGTCAGCTCCTCATCCTCGCCGTCCTCCTCCGCCGCTCCCTCCCGATCCTCCGGTATCGTCCCCTGTTTCTGTTTCTGCTTCTTCAGCCCCGTCCGCCTCATGATCGCCATGATCGGCTTCGCCGGAGACGGAGGCGGTAATGGCCACTTGAACTTCCTGGCTGGCGTTGGGGACGGTCGCACTCCCGGCGGAAGCGGACTCGGGAATGGACTAGTAGTGTAGGTGTTGGTGTTAGGATCAACTGAATGCTGCGGTGGAGGTCTCAGTGAAGCCGGCGACGGAGGAGGCTTGACGTGGTTGCCAGTGGTGCCGTTGCTGCCGGCTTTAGTTTCTCCGTTAGAGGGGGCAGAATCTAAGTCTTTGCTGCAGCAATGGCCCATCGTTGAATGCGAGTTGAAAGCGTCAGATGGTGGAGAAGTGAGGAAGAAATTAGTTAAAGATAATGAAGATACACTTAAATGACGGGAACTTTGAGAGAGAGGACTTAGGACTTAGGACTTAGGAGAGGGAGGAAAGTGAGAATTTTCAAAGTTATTGAAAAAGTTGTGCGTATAATAAGTACCCATTTTTGTTACGAGTATGAGCCAGCTCTTGGTCGTCGATTAAACTGTGTCGTTTAGGCTTTATTGTGGGGTCTACTAACTACTTGCCTTGTTGTCTAAGAATCAAACTCCGTTACTCAACATTTGGATCATATAATATTTATATAACCCAAAAGAAAAAAAAGATTTATGCATTATACTATAATTTAAGATTTATTTTGGATATTATGTTGACGATGAAATTGAGATGTAAGATTTTGAAGGCAACTCTTGAAACAATTAATAAAATTATTTTTTAATAATTAAAATAACAGAAAAGAATTAATAACCAACCCCGTAACTAATAAGCTTTTTGAAGTCCAAACAAAGAGGAAGTTAGACATAACAGGCACCTAGTACCCAGAAGTGTTTTCTTAGAAAGTTTGCATTGTCCGTACCCACAGCCTACTCACTATTGACATAGACGGTGAGTGTGACACTCCCTTTGGTTGTACCGCTCGTGGCAAACTATGAAATTTTGATTGGATTCATGGAGGACTTTCCCACTTCCCACACTCCTCAACTTTCTTTTGTTCTTCAATGTCTAGTTTTTGTGGGAATTTACTGTCTTTTGTCTCAAGTTGCTCCCCATCGCTGCAGTAAATAAATTTGTAATTAATTGTTTTAACCTAACTTTTGTTTTTTTTTTTTAACATTAAGTATCCCGATTTAGCTGGATTAATCGTAATTTTCTAAGACCCCGCCCTAAGAGCCCTAGAAAGGGTAAATCTGAAACTCCAAGATCCTTCAAGTTTCTACGTAGTCTGTATACGTCTGTGCACAAGGAGTCTTTACATACTTGATTGTTCAGCTGATGATTGATCGCTGGCCTCTCCTTGCTTAACATAAGGTTCCCATCAGCCCCTAAATTTTCTAGTAGTTCCAACTCCTACAATAACATGTAATCTTATCTCTTTTGTTATGTAACTAATTTAGGCTTTCTTTTCTTTTCTTTTCTTTTTTGTTCAAAACTTTGTATTTGGATTTTATTTTTGGTTCTTCCTAATTTAATAATTTATAAAAAACATAAAAATAGTATTTATTTTTTGCACAGTATAATTTTATTATTATTTAATAACTACTAATAAAAAGTTACAATCTATATATTCTCAAAATTATTTTAAACTTTTTTAAGAAAAATAAAGATTTATATTAAACACGCAAGGGCAACATAAAAAGTAACCTTACCTGTCCTCCTTATTTGTATAGTTAGCAGCTATGTTTTGAAACCCGGACCGGACCGGTCCGACCGGTGACCGATCGGTGGTCTGGTCCGGGTTATACTCTAAAATCGGTCTTCAATTGGACCGGTGTGAACCGGTCAAAACCGGTCAATTGACCGGTGGTTTTTAAATTTTTTTTAATTTTTTTAATATTATATATAATTAAATATAATTATTGCATAATTATTACGTCACACCGGTTTGATCGGTGGTTGAACCGGTCGAACCGATTAAACCAATAACCAGTAAGGTCACCTGTTCGATGACCGGTCCGTGTTTTAGAACATTGCTAAAGAGTCATGATACAATCTATATTATTCAAACAGAGTTTTAGTTAAACGAGGGCGGCAGAATTACGGATAATCGAAGCGAGATTATTATCACTCTTAATAATTTTAATAAATATTTATAAGTCAAACTAAAATCTCTATTTTCATATTTAATATTATCTAATATACTATTATCCTTTTACGATATATTCTTTACCTAAATCTTGACATACCAAAGTTTTTTTTTTGTGGGTTATATTTTCAGTAAATTTCAATATTGTCATATGTTTTTAATCACCTCCTCCAATTTCTTCTCAGGATTACTTAGTTTTTTCTTACAATTTCTAAATTTGAGCGTCTGGATGTCTCATCTTAACATGTCCAAACCACCTAAATCATATCTCTCTTAATTTTCAATACAATGTAGCAATATATAATAATAATTTTTTTTTACTTAAATTATTTGAAAAATATGAAGTTTCCAGACTTTTTGTGGATTCAATTTGCGATAAGCTTGAATTCACTACTCAAGATTAAGAAGGTCCACCACATCAAAACTATTATTTAGTAGAAAAAAGAAAAGAAGAGGTTTGAAAATTGGGATGATTATCACATAAAACGTTTTTTAATGAAGAAAACTCTAATGCATCTTTTATTTTTCTAATGATGAAATTTGTTTGTATGTGTCTGCTGACTGCTGAGTCATATATTTGACTTCACTTTATTTCTTAGAAGACGTAAACCTGAATACATCGAATCGAAGACTCCAAGTACAGTCTACTCCCAATCTTTCAACTTCGGATTTCATACTTGTACCATATCCGACGACTTCTTAAACCTAAAATGAATTCACGATTTGCACAAGGTTGACAAAGTTGTACTCTCTAAACACTTGGATTTGTATAAGCGGGCTCAAAAGTTTCATTAGTATTCCGAATTCAACATCAAATGCCCTTATAATCATATCTCATTCCCTATCTATTTGCTTCAAAGAGAAGTAATTTTCTTGCTACATTTGTTAAAATTACCACTCTCTTCTTCTTATTTTTAAGCTTTTCGAATCTCCTTTTCAGACTCTGTGCCTGTTTGGATGAACTTTTGTCAGTAGAATTTTTTTAGAAGAGCTTTTCTAAAAAATTGGTTGACTATTTGACTGTCGATTAAAAAATAGTTTTTTTTAAAGCTTCATACAATGTTTAAAAAACACAAATTTAAGCAATGTTTTAAAAATTGAACCGGTTCATCCATTTTAAGAGTGAAAATCTTGAACTTGGGTTCGTTTTAGTTTTAAAAAATTTGTTATTAAAAATCGATAATTTCATCATTGATTGTAAACTAATTAATTTTTTATAAACTAAAACAAATTGATTAATTTTCATTTAACATTAAATTTTTTAAATTAATTTTAAATTTTTTATAAGTAAGAATAATTTTCAAAATTTAAATGATTTTATGACAGTCTAATATCGACTGAATCTTTTAAACCTTAAACTCTTTATTTTATCTGTTTAATTTTTTATCAGATTTGTAAAAAATTGATATTAAGAGTACTCAAATTTAAACTCTTAAAAAAGATTTATATTCTAATTAACAATTTTATTGAATATTGTTTTCTGTCAATCAAATATTTTATTTTAAATAAATTATTTAATAAAATATATTTTTTTGGTCAAATCATTCTCAGTTAAATAGCAATTCCTGTAGTCAAAACTTGAACTTGTACCTTTTAAATTAAGAGATCCTTTTTTCTTTAGTAATTTCACCACTTTGAACTATCTTAAAGTGTTAGTGTTACAAGAAGGAGAAGAAGAAGGGAATCTTGATCGCCCTTTGATGTGTGAACGTGTGAGGACAGAGACAGCTCAGTTTTCATTAGTTGTCGCTGTTCTTGGTGTTGTGGAAGCGGTTGGGGGAGTCTTGTCACTGAGAAACAAATACAGAGAGGATATGGATGTTGGAGGTTATGATAGTTTTTATCTTCAGCTTTGGTCCGAATGGACATATAATGTTGCATAAAGGTTGGGGTACATTGCATATTGGAACTCGATTTGGCAGGATTTGAGAGAATCTACCTATCTTTCTAATCTATCACTTTCAATTCATTTCAAAAGAGATGCTAATGGAAGTTTTCATCTACCCCCACCACTCGTTGTGTCCAAAGACTCCTCTTTTTATCTAACAAAAAATTAAATTCACACAATTTTAATTTTTATCTTTAAAAATTATTAATAACTCTTTTATAATATTCATTTTTAATGCCAATTCCTATCATAAATTCTAATCTTGAATTGTAAATTGGTACCATATATAGTGTGTACCTTAATATCTACAACAATATTTTAAAGGGCTGTTATAATGAATAAGGCTCCTTACATTGCGAAGATGGTAGAAGGTCATTAATTGTTTTGAAGTTTAAAATTAAGATTTTTAATAAAAGTTGAGGAACAGAAAAATGTGTCATAAAATTAAAAATATAGAGAAGTTATAGGTAATTTTTAAAAATTAGAAATTATATTAAAGGGTTTAATGAAATTAACTCAAAATTGTAAATAATGTGGTATACATATGTATATAAAGTGACCGTTTCATTATAATAGTTTAAGATGTAACACCCAAATACCCCCTGGGAGGATAAATGGATGCCACCCAAGACAGAACAAACAAAATCAAAACGTTTCACTCATGCATTTTGTAAAAACAAAAACCACATATAATACATCTCAGAATTTCCATAAACAAATCGAAAGAATATTTACAGGCCCAAACAAATCAAACAAAATACATATCGAGTGACACAAAAACTCTGACTCCTTTGGCCACTGCGGTTGACTTGTCCCAGTCCTTAAT
>JANJEY010000234.1:23899588-23932977 GCA_024703695.1 Erythroxylum cataractarum | reverse complement strand
AGATTCCTATGACTTTGTCGTGCAAAAAACTTATTGTTAATTATGTGGAATATATTGGTAGGTATAAGAGCGACTGGCCCATTAAATATTTAATGTCACACAATGAGTTTGGTAGATATGATTGAATTATTGTTCAACGACAATAAAACAAGATTATTTTTAAGTAAATAGGAGTCTATGAGACTTTATTATAAGTTGTTGTTTGTGTAATAGGGTTTAACTTTCAACTTTCTCAACTAAAATTGGGGCAATGTCGAGATACATATTATGGGGACCTTATTTTGCATATTCAAATTATGTTGAAGGGTAAAAAGTGATTGATGTAATTGTTATAATTTAGGATATAGTATCCAACATAATTAACCATAAATTTATACATTAATTGATGATGATATCCAACATAGTGGCCCAAAAATTTAAGAGTTTAATGTTGTTGAAAAAGTTTCATGGTTAAGAGATGAGGTAGAAAATGGGAATAATGATAAAATGACAGGAATAAGGGTATCTCTCAGACAATAATGATGAAATCATAGATGCTAAAAAGGGGATTATAGACCTAACTCTAGAAGATGGTTGATCCAAATTTGTTTTAAATAATGGTATGATAAAAAGATGTCTTTTTGGTGTTACTCTAACAACACCCATAGATAGTGAGAACCCACTCAATAATTACAATTTTGTTTTCCAAAATTTTACTAATTTAATTCACAATTGAAGTAACAATAATCACTCTATTGAATAGTCATCTATAGCAAGGGTAATAACATCCCAATTAGAACCATCTCAACTAAAACTACAATCAACTCAATCACTACCAATGACAAGAGTTACTAGGTAAAGAGTTTTTGCAAGCAAACTAATAAACCAACAATAACATCTATAGGTGAACGCCATTGGTGACAAAGATGTTAAACCAATGAATTGTCAGAGTTATAAGGTTAAGCACCATATTAATGGAACATAATAAAAAACCACCACTAACAAGGTCAGCAAAGTATGTCTCAAATAAAATCAGTGCTTATTACATGAAGAAGGTCATGCATATTGGTATGTTCCTTATGTATGTATGGAATAATTAGGTTTATGGGTTTTCTTTAAGATTAATGTTTGTGGTTTTATGTTTATAATAGCAAGTTTTGTTTTATTTTTTGGAGTTTAAACATGGTTATATTACTTTTATTTATTGCTAGAAATTAATTCTAGAAGAACAAAACACAATCTCCAATTTATTAAAGCTTAACCTTAATTTCTTCAAAACATGTAGTCTTTATAACCTCTTTAATTCTGCCACCATAGTTAGTCGTGTTTGTTGGATTATTAGATTTTTTATTATTTTTTCATCTTTTTTAATTTTAGTAATTGATTGAACAATTCATATTTTGCATCAAGCAAGAATTTAGGCATTTTACATATTTAGCATCATGAATAGAAGTGTTTAGTCCACACTAAAAATAAAGTGTTGAGTATTTTTGCATGTTGAAACAAAAATGTTATAAATTCTATATATTTCATAAATTCAACATGTTGAGAAAAAACTATTAGGTATTATACATGTTTTATAATAAGAATTACAAAAAAATAAACTTTTGTTCTTTGTTGTCTAGTAGTACATATCAAACCTTTCCTAGATAAAAGTTCTCTAATAAATTAAAATGACTAGCAAAGAGAAGAATGAAAGGTAAATCAATGAATTATTTTGTTGTCTAACTTTCAATTCACTTATAATTTAATAAATGGAACCATTTAAAAAAATTAAATTTAATAAAAGTAAAAATAATGATACAATTATAAGTCCATTAAAAAGGCACATTGAGATTTTACTTATAATGCAATAAGTAGCAATACAAGTAATAAGAGACTTATAATATGACGTTGATTTATTTTTATAATTTGTACTACTTTAATGGTTGTCTCATGAATTAAGGAAACAAAGTCATTGAAATTAATGTAATTTACATAACAACCTAGACGATATGATTTATGGATAAAGGAAGATTAAATGTTATTGTTTATAGATCTCAACACAAGTTATTCCATATCCTTTATTAGTTTAGAAGAAGAAAAAATAGCAATTAAACATTTAGACACCATAAGTAAAGATGAAATCTTAATTAAAAAAATCGGTTTTCATAGTTAGAGCCCTACCAATATTGGTAAATTCATTTCCTAACACCTGAATTAGTCAATATCACTTGGATTATAAATTTCATCAGCAATTCTATACTTAATATATGAAAATTTAGTATCTTATTTTTCATTTGTATTGATTTTTCTTATTCATGTTTGACAAATTAGGGTATTATTAGAAAATGACTAAAGATTTTGATTCGATGATTATATTTGAATGTTTTTATAGAGGTTGTTACAAGTATAATTTAATGAGACACGAGGTGGAGAGGGACTGTTATAAAATTTATTCGAATGAAATTACATTGATATAGTTTATGCTAAATGCTAAGAATTTAGATTATGAGCATCTGTGAGAATTTATGTTCAAATTTTCTAATAATTAATTTGAAGAGGTGAAGGAAATTAATAAATAAAATTTTAGAAAGTAAATAGAAGACAACATAGGTGTAATGTTGAAAAGTATTATAAACTCTAAAATCTTATTGACCTTATAGATAATATTCCAATTGAAGTGAACGAGGACAATAATATTTTGTTACCAAATATCTCCTAATATTATAATAATGAAGATGGAGTGGAAGTTACAACCAATGAACAAACTAATAGTGGAAGCCTATAATTTGAAAAGGATTAAGATGACCTTACATTTATTGAAGAAGATTACATTGATCAAGTATCACCTCAAGTTAGTGAATTGGGATACTCTAGTAAGGATATTGCAAATGATGTTTTTATTATGAAATTTAAGATTATTCACACATATATGAGTTTACTATTAGTAAAGACCTGTTAAAATATGAAACAATAATCTAAAATTTGATGATGAAGACATAAATAACTTGGAAGGAATTTTAAACGATGAAATAAAGAAGCTCAAATACCCTTATTTTAGTGTATTAAGTGACATAAATTCCAAAATTAATCTCAATTAGGGGATGATATTTGATTAAATGTGTCGTTTAAAATTTTCATTGAAGAATATAAGCATACAAGATAGATTTGACTATGTCTACAAAAAAATGATGGTCAATAGTTACTATTGAGTGTAAGAAGGATTGTGGGAGGAGAACACATACTATTCTGACCCAAAATGGAGAAACTTTTCAAATAAAGACATTCTAAGATAAGCATTGTTGTGTTAAAGTAGCGAATAAATGATGGATTGCTAATTGATTGTAAGAATATATATGGTACAATTTATAGTTATTCAAGTTAGGACATTTTTGGTTTGAAAGGAGAACTTTTAAGAAATCATCAATGGGAGATTTCATATATCGAAGAATACAAAGAAAAAAGATATGTTTTTCATTTGGTGCTTGGAGAAGATGGAGCATAATATGATAAACTATAAGGTCTTTTAATAGGCATTATGAAACACAATAAGGCTAACTTACTATATATTAAAGCTTGTAAAGGAAATTTTGACTCCTATTATGTTTTTGTTTAAGCTAGTGAAATCTAGTTTTATCAATGCTTGTAAAACTTATAATATATATTAATATGTTTCATTTTAAGATACAATATGGTTTCCAATTGTTTACAGTAATAGGTAGATATCTAAATGACAAATATACCTACTAATATACGTTATGGTAAGAGTAGAGAACAAAGAGATATATAAATGGTTTCTTGAAAACCTACTAGATGATATTAGTTTAAACAAATCATAGAATTTTTATAAGTGAAAAAAAGTAAATTTACATTTGGAATAATGATTTTGAAAAGTTTATTTTAACATACTTATATCCTCACTTTGTCTTTTAAATTGACTATATGGTCAATAAAATCTACTTTATAATAAAATTTCTCACTTTAGTCATCGATTTTGATTCCGAAATTTACAAGCAAATTTATAAATGAAATACATTGTTTTAAATTTATCAAATCCAATATGTGAATGTTTCTTTATGTTATATAATGTAAGGGTATAAAAAGGCATATGGCTAAGTTAAAGAGTACATATTAGGAAGCACATTACTAGTTTAACAAAATTACTAAGAGAAGATAGCACAAACATACTTTTAATAGAAGATATAAGAGTGATCTATTAAATGCTTCAATTATTATGGAATATCAGGACAAACCAATTCTAACTTGCTTAGAGCTCCCCTAAAGGGTAACAATGAAGAGATTTCATTAGAAAAAAGAATAGGTGGTTACTTTTTTATGTTCAAAACATTCTATCATTTTGTAATTGATGGAAAGTTTAAGCTTGAGAATTACATGAATCATCATCATATAGTTAATCTAAGAACAATGGAATGCACTTATGGAAAAATAAGACATGAATGATATTCCTTATAGTCATTCAATTTTAAAAATAAGTTTGAAAAGAGGAGAGATTCAAAATAATATATTCATAAATATTATTTTGAAGAGGCATACTTAAGGTGTTATTATAAATTTATAAATCTAATTCTAAGTAAATAATTCTAGAAGCTCCTGGAGAATAATAAGGATACTATATTATTAATCTAACTTACGAGAATAATGTAGGAAGGATAAAGAATAAGATAATCTTATAATTGGAAGAAAGGTACCCTATCAAATAGAATTATAATCATGTCATTTATAAGAAATTGAAAAAAAGACTATAATAGATTTAGGTCATATAAGTTTGGCTCTTCTAAAAAATTCATCTTTACAATGATTCTCCAATAAATAAGACTATATTCAAGTTGGTGTGACAACTATAACATATGAATCATTATATGAAAGAGGAACCTATGTCATCTAAAGAAAGGGATGTGGTTAATGTTACCATATACAAAGGAAAGCGACCCATTATTGTAACTAAAGATGAAAAGGAAAAAAGCTAATTCTTAAGGATAAGACATTAGGTTGTATATAAGATTGAGAGTATATTTTAAAGAAGGACCAATTAGAGAATTATAGTACCCGGTCACTTATAATAAATTTTCTATGTTGTGTTGTTATATATTGATCACATATGGACAAAAATTGTAAATGTGTAAGGCCTTCATTTTTATTTATTTTTGGTTATATCGTTACCCTATATTTGATAATTTTTTTCTTTTGGGTAAATATTATTGACAGTACAGTTTCACCCACCCATGTGTAACTTTTTATTATACGTGTCGTAGTTGTATACAATGTAATTGACAAAACTTTACTTTTATTATAATTGATGCCCCTTACAACTTTTGTAATTTTTAAAATAATAGTGCTAACCAATTGTTATGATTTTTATAAGATTCCAAAGGGTGAGTAGCTAATGCTTATATAAGTAGATATACCTTTTGAAGATGATGTATAATGATGTTTAAGCAAAGAAAATAAAATGATTTACATTATTTTAGTAATTTATAATGTTACCATAATGACTTGTAATGCTTTAATAATTCACAAATGCATTTTTTTATTCAATAAAGAGATTTAAGAATTACTATAAGCTATACGTAACATATAAAGATTATATTTTTATATGATTTGAAAGCAATTTCTCATTAGTTTAATCAATATGGTCCATACATTACTATAAGGTGTTATAACATATAAAGGGTGCACTATTATCCTAAAAAATTTATCAAAAAATTAACATATTGTTCCACAATGATTAGTGTCCACATTTCAACTTATCACCATTTGCTACCTCATTTCAATCATTGTCATTAATTATTCAAATACATACTAATAGAAGATCTATGCATTACCCATAATAATATCATCAAATTCCAAATTCATCTAACTTGTTTTTGAACTCCCTATTGTTCATTAGTATCTTCCTCCTAACCCATTGATCACATTTGCACTTTTTGGTTTAAATTTAAGACCACACCATTTGGAAAAAAATCTTTACCTTAACATTAAGATATATTGTGATAGTCAATATTATGATAAAAGTCAACAATAAAATGTAGTATTATCAATATATATTACCTTCATGTTTCAAATATCTAAAAATCGTCCTTTCAAGTTATCTATGATGTTCTCAAAGGAGCCTCCAACCTATGTTAAGAAAATAAGATTTTACTATAGACTTAATCTTGTAGTTGTGGATGATACCATGGAAAAAATCTTAAAGACCTTTTAGTACAACACCTAAGCTTTTCAAAATTCCAATAACAAAAATATTTAGTAAGACTATAATGTTTCAATAAAGTTATTTTTAGTTACCACATTCTAATTTTTAAGTATCAAAGATGATTATATGGTCCCTCAACTTGTCTTTAATTGACATAATAAAGCCAAAAACTAAAAGTAGACTAGTTCGTGCCTATAATTGAGGGCTTTTAAAATGTTGAAGCAAACTAATTCCAATTTATTCAATTAATTATAGTTTTAAGATACAATTTTCATTTTCAATTAATATTGATAGTTAATTAAAAACATATTAATAAGCCAAAAGTGATTTCATATTGTTATAAACCCTAAAAGTTCATGTCCTACATTATAAATTGATGGAACAAGCTAACCCAAGCTATTAACTATCATGCATGAATAACTTTGTTATTAATTACGAAGTCTCCCATTCTAATCTACCATAGTTAAAAAATAAGGAAGTCACTATTTTTAGAGTTTTATGTCATTATCTTTGGAGTTTTCTACCACTATCAAAAAGGAACGAGAAAAAATTGGTGATCCTCGCATAGCTAGAGTTTGGAGA
Source organism: Erythroxylum cataractarum (assembly GCA_024703695.1). Classification (NCBI taxonomy): domain Eukaryota; kingdom Viridiplantae; phylum Streptophyta; class Magnoliopsida; order Malpighiales; family Erythroxylaceae; genus Erythroxylum; species Erythroxylum cataractarum. The sequence goes on along the minus strand of JANJEY010000234.1, from coordinate 23,926,220 downwards.
AACAAGGTAACAATTTACCACAATAAAGCCACACTAAAACATTATCATAATATGGTCAAAGACGAAATTATGTCTCCTATAAAATTACTACAGGTTGGAGCTAAAACATGGTCCTCTACCTTAATTGGTTTTTTGGTTTAATAGACTTGGTTTTCTTGTTATTCACACATGGGAAAAGGCTCAATGAGGTAAAAAAAGATTAAATAAGGCAATGCTTCGAGAGGATGGCACCATTCTTTTCAATTTCATTAATGAAATTAATTATCCTAGATTGTCGAGTAAAGACCTAACACATTGGTGATCAGGTCCTATTTGTTCAACAATGGAAACCATTTATAGAGCTAGATAGGAGTAATATTGATGTGTTGCCGATGTGGAACCATTTTCATAACTTACCTATGGAGCTTTAGATGATCAAGGGGCTCAGCTATATTGTTAGCTCCTTAGGAAAATCATTATGTATAGATACACAACCAACTACCATATAGAGGATAGGCTACATAAAATTATATGTTGAAATTCCAAAAGATGTTCCTCTTAGATAGCTTATAATTTTATGATTGGGAGAGTTGGGAGAGTTAGAAAAAAATAAGATTCATATCACCTATCAATGAAGGCCGAGTAATTCCACAAAAAAATGGATTCCTATTGGCAAATATTTCAATAATAGTTGGCATGAGGAATTAATGGACTATGTAGGAATTATACAATATATGGAGCAAGAAAATGAAGAAACTGTTGAGGCTCAACATCTACAGAAAACTGAGAATGGGATTTTGCCTAGCTCCTCTAAATTGATTCATATTGAAGTGTTAAATCAAAATGCAATAGTAATTGCTATGGATGGACAAGTACCAAACCTAAGATTGTTGCCTAATGATCCTATCCAAGTGGCAAGTCGCAACTTAAAGGCAAATCATACTTATAATGCCACAACTTTGCATGAAAATTAACCATGCACAAGTGAAATTTCCAAGGAGGAGAGTGCATTAGTAGGTGTAACTACTGATCATAATTCCTTTTATATAGTGATAATAATTTAGATGTTAAGAGTTTATATTGCAGTATACAAATGCTAGAAGGAGGTCTGCTCAAAAGAAGGGAAAATGAAAAATATAGGGGAATCCCCCTCCCATATCCATCCTAGTTCGGAACACTAGAGGGTTCAATGACCCTCTTAAAAAATTTGTGGTGAAAGTGGTGATCAAGGACAAGAAACCTACGCTAGTTGGTCTCCTTGAAACTAAATTAAAGGATCCTCTTACACTTTTTGGTGAAAGATTTTTGGGTACTAATTGGGAGCTTTTCTCTAACAATAGCTCACATTTTAATGGTAAGAGCATATGTTTATATAATACATATCTTATTAGAGTGCAAGTCATAGCAGAATTTGATCAATTGTTGCATCTTCAAAACTAAATGTGTAATACTAATATTAAGTTTGACATCTTGTTTGTCCATGCCTCCAATTTCAGCTTCCAATATGATAAACTATGGCTTGATTTGCATATTAAACATGTAATATGCTACCTCCTTAAATTTTTAAGAGATTAAACTGTTAGATTGAGTCACATGAGTTATTTCATTTAAGAAATTACAAGGTGCATTTCATTCACATGCATAATATTCATATACACATATGAATCATGATTTAGAAAACATTGCAAGACAGTATATACACTCCATTGACATATTCTAGGGTATGGAACGAAAATGAATGTGATACAATGTACATTCCCAATGTTTTGCATTTTGATTTACCAATAACATGAATTGATGGGGTATAATTAGTGAATTGAGAATTTATTGTTACAATTGAGTAATTGATGAGGTGATATGTGCATCTAGTCTAAGAAAAATGTTAAAGAGCAAGACAAATTGAAACATGGGAATTTAGGTTGATTAGGCCTATGAAGTGGTGACATATGGCAATAGGAATAAGTGACAAATGGCTTGGTTAAATAGATGACAAGTGGCTTGAGTATAATTACAAAAGTGTCCCTTTTAGTTTGTGACAAATGGCACTTTATACTTGTGACATGTGGAGCTTTAGAATGGTGACATATGTAGCTTTACTAATGGTGACATATGTAGCCTTACAATTAGTGACATTTGAAGCCTTACAAGTAGCCACATATGGAAGCTTAAATGAGTGAAATGCGGAGCCTGAAGTAAGTGATAGATGGACCAATAGAATAGTAATGTATGGACCAATATAAGGAAAACATATGTACCAATAGAATGGTGACACATGGACCAATAGAATAGTAATGTATGGATCAATAGAAGAATAACATTTGTACCAATAGAATGGTAACATATGGATTAGTTTGACTTCCTTTGAATTTTCTAGAGAAAATGGATGAAAAAGGCAATAGAAATGAGAGTAAAGGTTGGCCATAAGGTTAGAAGAGGGAGAAAAATGAAAATGAGAAGAGAAGGAGAGAAAAGGGGGAAGAGAAGAGGAGAAGGAATGAAGCTATCAAGGTAAGTCGAAATGCTGGTTTCAATTTCATCTTTCTCTTTCAATCCATCTTTCATATTCTTAAAGCACGAATTTGAAGAAACTCAAAGAATGAAAGTCGTAGATATAGGTCTTAACTTGACCTTTGTGAAATTTGCTTGACAAAATAGTGACTAGAGCTCAAGTTATGCTTGTTTCCCTAATACTACCTGTGATAGACTACTGGCGGAACCTTGTATTATTTTCTAATTTTTAAGGATCTTAGAGTCCAAATTAGTGAAAGTATAAAACAAGAAAAATGATTATTGATGCATTATTAATTCTTTTTGTTATGATACATATTCATAATGATTTATTGAAGGTTAAGTATTAGTTGACAACCTATTTCTTACCAAAAATAGGACATAATTTGGATGGAGATTATATTTTAGAAGGAGATGTTGTTTGTGTAATTTTTAGATATATTAAGACTAATGGAAGTCTAGTTTCAAAGGGCACAAGAATAATGGAATTTGGATTTTTGTAGAGAGAGTTATGATTAAAAGAAGACAACTTGTTCATAAAGGAACATTAGGAAGAAAATGATGTAAACATTGCACATAAGGTTAGGTTAGCTTGATAGTTGAGAAGACATTGTGCTGAATTAGTAAGTGAATTATTGACCTATTGACATAAGTTAGAATAAAATTTATGATGATTTATTAGGGATTAATTTAGTTGTGGTGGAGTATGAATATAAGATACATGTCTGAGTAGTAAATACATTGCATATTTATATGTATAAAGGCTCGGGAGCTGTGGATCAAGGAGCTTGTACCAAGGATTGTTGAAGTCAAATGAGTGTACACCTTCTTTTGAGGTGATTTGGGAAAACTATATCTCTCAAATGGGATTAGAACATCCTAAGACATGTATGTGAATTTTGAACCTAGGTAGTAGAATTGAATATCAAATGGATGCTAGTATACTTGTGTATTTAATAAAGAACATTATTTTGAATACCTCTTTGTAATTGGAGTACAACTGATGTTTTTATTACGTATTTTGAGAAACGATATTGTTTTCAACAAACCTGCACTTGAAGTGCAAAGGACAATGTTTCATTTTCTGAAACTACATTTTTGAACAACTTTGCATTTGGAGTGCAAAAGATGACTTTTATTGCATGAAATAATGTTTTGAAATTTACATATGCATAATTGAGTCATGTATGTGTTCTCTTTTAGGTTAGAGCAATGGAAAGGTTCCATTTTATCGATTGGAACGAGAAATAAAAACATAATGCCTTACTTGATTTTAGTACTTAATATGTGTACATGATTTTTGTGATTGGTGAGGTAACGATTGGTTAATAGTATGCTAGGTACAACAGATTAAGCGACCCCTGTACCTTTGACACTGGTACATAAAACTCGAGTCCTTGTATCGACACCTTTCTACGGGATTTATGGGTGATTCCATACCTAGGGTCTAGACACCGATGAGGTCATCACTTGGGATCATGCTACTCTTGTTGATTATAATCCGGACTCACCACAAATGAAAGTCAAGCCAACACCGAGAATCGGTGGGTGTGCATACTAGTTTGCCTGACTAGTGGCAATACATATGATTGTTTTAGCCTATTATGAGATTTTTTTTCTTGAAAAGATTTGATTTATACATGTGACGTTTTTTTTTTAATTTTTTTGTACTGGAACTAAAACCTACGTTCGCTGGATGAGTGATTAATAGGCTAGGCCTATATAGTTTCTAACTAGTATATATTGAGTCATAAGCTAGGCCTATGTGTTTCTATGTTATGTATGTTCACTTTATAGGTGGTTATGTGCATGCTAGAAAACCCATCCTTAGGTTATTTAGACCGTCTTGGTGTGTATCGAGTTCTGCTTGTGATATTTGTTTTTCTTTCTCATTGATTACATAGTGTACTTAATCCCTCCGCTTTCCAACCATAAAGGTTAATTTAGTGAACTTGAAGCTCTGAGTGTATCGTGCAGTCTTTTGACATTTTCGAAGCATTACTACACGTGGGTATCTCTATTTTGTACTTTTGTTGTATAGTTTCTTATGAACTGTTTTTATTTAGTTAGTTATTTTGATATGCTTTATGATTTTGTAAATTAGCTTTTGACTATCTTGTGGTTTGTAAATGACCTTATGTATAACCTTTTTGTATTGCTGTTGAGATTGCTTATGAGTGGACTTAAAAGTCCAGATTGTGGTAGAGTTTTAAATGTGAGTATAAAAGTGCGTTTAGAACTAATTTACAGATGTTTTGATTGAGTTTTGGGATTTTCATAATATAGTCATTGTGTTATCCAAAATGTTTTTAAAGGATATTCAGTTAGCCTTGCATAGTTAGGTTAAGGCTACTGTGAGTATCCTTAGCTTGGGTATGCCATGGTTATCATATGCCCGATGTGGTTTCGGGTTGTGACAAAACAACTAGGAATTCACATCCCATTGATTGAGTAGGTGATTTTAATTGCTCATTGACCTTGTTATAAATGGATGGTGGAATGAAGTATAATCACTATTAGACTAAAGAACTCTCTAGCTTCCTCTTGAGTGTCAATTTGGTTGATCGCAACAACATTGGCCGACTACTCACATGGACTAACAATCAACATGATAGCTTGCTTTTTCTGAAGAAGTTATATAGAAACCTCATGAATTCCTTATGGTTGGCCTAGTTCCCAAATTCTTTTGTACAATTTGGTGAAAATCTTATGTTTGACCATTCATTTATTCTTATTCAAAGATTAACAGAATATAGATCAACTGGAGCCCTGTTTTGGTTCTTTAATGGCCTTATTGATATGGAAGGATTTGAAGACCTAGTTAACAACTACTGGAATTTTGAGGTGGTAAAATTTGCAATTAAAAAATTTTTATACAACAAAACCTCATCCTTCACACTCTCAAGGAGAAACTTATGTTTGCTCAAATAAATTGTTATAAATCTCCTCATAAGGATGCATTCAGATTGGTGGAGATGAATCTTTTAGAGAATATCAAGAACCTCTTACAATGCACAATTCTATTCTTAAGTAGAAAGCTCGATTAATTGGTTGTATGATGGTGAATCTAATACCAATTTTTTTCATTCTTCTTTGCTTGCTCGAAGCAATGTTAACAAAATCTATATACTTTAAGACACCAGTGGGAGAGAATATGAGAAAAATAACCTACTATAGTTAGCTAGAGAACATTTCTTCGCTCTTATGAGAACTGACGTAGTAACTTCTCCAAGCCCCACCGTGCTCCATCTCTTTGAGTTTAATATTGAACAGGGTGTCAAGGATGATTTAATCTAACCTATTACTGGAATTGATATCAAACAAACTCTATTTAGCCTACATCCCTCCAAATCTCCCAGACTGGATGGATTTACTCTTTTATTCTTCCAACAAACATGGGCTATTACTGGGGATCTATTCATTATAATAGTCTTTGAATTTTTTGAATCGTCTAAGCAACTTCAAGAAATAAACCACAAATTTGTCTACTTGGTTCCAAAAAAAAAAAGAAATCCTCGTACTATGTTTGATTTCAGACTTATTTCCTACTACAACATTGTAAGGCCCCAAACTATACCGTAGTAGAAATGGTATATGTTCATGAAAGTATATGTATGATAAGTGTTAAAAAATTGAGGTAAGATTGAGCATATGACTTGAATTTTTGTTTCATGAATTATAGTTCATGATTGGAATTAATTCATTCCATTAGAGAATTAAGGTATTTAAATGTATATTTGGACTAGGAAAGATATTGAAATAAGAGACAAATTATGTAGGAACAAATGTGTGACATGTGGACAAAGAGTTAAATGACAATAGATTGCCTTACTTGGAAGACCAATGTAACACATGCATTGGAGACATATGTCAAGCCTTAAAAAGGGACACCTAGGCATTAGGAAAAACGTTTCTGCAACTCCTTTCTTTGGTTTCACCGAAACCATCTACACTTATTTTCTTGTTTTGTTATCACCGAAGCCCATTATTTTCTCTCCCCATTTCTGGAATTTCTGTTGAAGGAATTGAAGTGTGAATCAAGTAAGTAATGCTTTAAGTTTTATGATAGTGTAAATGATTTCTGTTAAGGTTTTAATGTTTGTAACTGGATGCATGCGTAAAAGGTGTACATTTTCATGCTTGTGTGTTGCTGCATGCGTAAATGGTGTTGATGCATGTGTAGGTGGTAAAAGAAGAAGTAAATTCGGTGATATGATTAACAAGATGAAGGATTATAGCCATTGGAATATGATATATGTAGTATTTTATTGATCATACATCTGTATTTAGGGTATAACTTGATATGTTAATATCCAAATTGGATGAAGTTAAATTCATATTAAACTAGAAAGATATATCTACAACTATCATGAAGGAGTTGAATTTGATTTCTATCACTAAGTGGGTCAAAATTTGGCTTGAAGTGGAGTTTCTAGATTCTATCACTGTTATGTAGTATTTTGGGGATAACTTTCAAAATACTAAACAAAATTGTACAACATTGGTGTCATTAGAAATTTGAGCCATAAAGGAACAATTTTTCAGAAGAAATTTTGGCTAAATCCTTTGTTTTCATTGTCAAAATGATCGTGTAAAAGTTACCGGAAAGCATGTGTTGGGAAGAGCTGAAAAAATAGTTAAGGTGAAGAAGAAGGCTTCACAAGTCCACCGGAGTGTCACGGTCATGCATGTACATGATCGCAACTTAGCAGGACCACCCGAATGTTGCGGTCGTGCATGTGCACAGTCAAGACTTCATAGGACTACCCAGGGTGTTGCGGTCGTGTATATACATGATCGTGATTTCCCTGTTTATCTGAAGGAGTTTATTTTATGAACATACTTTGATCTTTTTATTATAACTTCTTCACCTGACATCCAAATGACTTAATTCTTGAATAATGGACTTATAAGATATTTATCTTCATCTCCATTGAAAATTAGGACTTTATAAAGAGGATTGATTGATGAATTTAAGATGGAAATGTGACTGTGCTGAAGTATGATAACTGGGATGATTTTTACTGAACATACTTCAGTAATTGGACTATATCTTGATTTCTAGACCTAAAAATGAGATTATTATTAATTATGATTAAAAAAGAGACATAAGAATACAAATTCTATGAAGAGACTAAATTCTAATTCTGCCTCTAAGAATTTAGGAATCTAATTGGAAGAATCTAAGAATTCTGTAGAAGCTTAAGAATAGTCTAAAATCTTTTGAGTATAACTTTCAGTATACTAAACCAAATTAGATGAACTTGGTACATTGGAAACCTAAGACAAAGAGGGAAAACTTTCTAGAAGGTAGTATTACTTAATTACCTCACCTTTCTGATGAGAATAATTGAGCAAATTGGACCTAAAAGTTGGTTATGAAATAAATCTAGATTGAGGAATTGAGTATGATTTGACAAGATTAAGGTTAAGAAACCCGATAATTTGTCATGAACATACATCATACATATTTAGTATCCATGAATGTGCATAAATGATTTCATAATCATGCACAATAGTAATATGTGTATGTACTAAATGTTATAGAGGAATCCATAGAGAGACAAATTCCAGATATTGCCGGGACTTCGAGGCAATAAGCAATAAGGGAGCATTTGTAAGTAATTTAGATGGTCAATTTTGTAAGTAATCTATTAAGAAATTCTGGAAGTAATTTAGATTAAATCATTTGTAAGTAAATGTTTGTAAGTGATCTTTGATTAATTTGAAGTAATTCAGTAAGAAGTTTTGATGGTTTTGCTTTGACCGTTTTGTTTTCTATTGATTTTGCTCCATTGAACGATTTGCAAAGCTGTCAAATATTTGGTATGAAAACAATAAATGCTATATGTATTGAATTTCAGACATTTTTGGTTTTGTAACTATGAAGTCCTAGTCGTGGGTAAATAGGCATGCCTAGAAGGGTATGCAGCTACTTCTGGATACTTCGATGTTGAGACTTCGGTCTCTTCTAGACACTTCGATGTCGAAACTTCGGTCTTTTTTAAACACTTTAGTATCAAGACTTCAGTCTCTTTTGGACACTTCGGTGTTGGGACTTCGGTCTCTTCTATTTCATGGTGCCAATTATGGTATCTTGTGTATAAGTCTCGTTACCTACTTCTGTTCATAGATATACAGTCTAACTCGTTTTGTACTTTGATCTCTGATAAGCTTTCATAAGAAACAAACCCTATTTTTTATTTGATGGGCTAACACTCTATTGAATAAAATTTTTGTATATTTTTTTTCTGCTATTGAAATGTCTGACTTTAGCATGCAAAGTGTTTTCATTTAAATAAATCTTATTCTGTTATGAATTTCAGTATGTTGAGATGCTTTTGTATAATATGATTCAGTAATTGTTGTGGATAGACATAGTTTAGTTATTACTTACTAAGCTATATGCTTAGCACGGTGGATTTTTCCCATGTAGGTTCAAAGAGAAGGACTTAAGGACTAGGACAAGTCAACTATAATGGCCAATGGAGTCTGAGTCTTGTTTTGATAAAAATGTATTTTGAGTTTATTTTGGCTTATGTTTAAAGTGTACGACTCTGAATTGTTGTAAGTTCCAGTAATAACTATTTTCAAGATGGTGTGGTTTTTATGACAAATTTTTATTAAGTCCATGTGATATAATGTATGTTTGGTTTAAAATAAGTTTGTTTTAAGTTCAATAAATAATATGATGTATGCTTGTTCTGAATCACTTCCAGTGGAAGACGTTGAGTGCTATGCTTCAGCAAAATATTTTAGTTTGCTTGTACTGCCTTATGTGACATTCACATATCCTCCTAAAGGGTATTTAGGTTTTACAAACACCATCTATAAGATTATCTCAAAGATTCTAGTTGAACGTCTCAAGTTAGTACTATCAGGTATAGTTAACACTACACAAGGTGCTTGTATACCTGATCACAACATTGGCAATAATATTCTACTAATTCAAGAATTGCTTAAGGAATACAAGTGTAGAAAAATAATCAATGGTTGCTTAATAAAGATAGATTTCTTCAACGCTTTTGATACCATCTACTGGAAATTCATTTAACTATGTCTTGAGACATTTCAAATTCCTTATAAATTTGTTTAGTGGATAATGTCTTGTATTCAGTCCCCATCCTTAGTGTGCTAGTTAATGGGATACTTTCCAAGCCATTCAGAATAGGTCAGGAGATCAGACAAAGGGGCTCCTTGTCTCCATATCTATTTACACTTATTATAGAAGGCTTTCCAAGGTTATTAAACAAGCTAATATTGTGTTATGGTGGCTTCAAATTCCACAAAAAATGCAGGGAAGTCAACATCACACACTTAATCTATGTTAATTATTTAATCTTTTTAAGCATAGCTTATCTCAACTTCCTTCAGTTATCTTAGAGTTCCCATTACAACAAACAAGCCTAAGTTCGATGACTGCTTACTGATTATTGAATAACTAAAATCTCGAGTGATGGCATGGAAAAACTAATAATTATCATATGCAACTCGTATCACACTCATCATTTCAGTGTTTACTAGTTTACATCTTCATTGGACTACACATATTGCAATGCCAAGGAGAGTTTAAAAGAGATAGACAGAATTATGAAGTCGTTTATATGGTCTAGTCAACTTAGAAACTCAAGGAAGACAAGAATTAAGTGAAGTAAGTTTACTCTCCCAAAAAATCAAGGTAACTTTGGGATCGTCTCGATATCTAATATACGGAAAGTGTTAATGTGTAAGAGGTTGTGGAGGCCATATACTAATCATAACATTTTATAGATCAAATGGTTGCATGAATACTACTTCAAGGATTCGAATTTCTGGCAGGCTAATTTCATTAAGGACGACTCTCCAATTCTTAAGCAAATGATGAAGATGAGGGAGATCATTTATCCTTGAATTAAACACCAAATTAAGAATGGAGAAAGGGAAAGGATATGGTTTGATAATTGGCTCAATATCAGTCCTATTGTCTAGCATTCTACGTTACAAAAACTAAGGAATTGTGTGCCTCTTAATCACAAAGTATCCTCAATGATTGTTAATGGAGAATGGAAGGGTGAGTTCAAATGTTTTTTATCCCTCTCGATACACCTCCCTCATCTAACTTTAGTTGAGAATGAAGATACTGTTATATAGGTGTTAAACTAGAATAGTCAATTCACTAATCACTCATGTTATCAACCTTTTCCAATAAATACATTACCATCCCCTGGTTTGATCTATTATGGTGAAATACCCTTAGCCCTAAGGCTTCCTTTATGAAATGGCTCACAATCAAGAATAGGCTTCAAACCAACAGCCAATGGCATGATAATGTAGTTGATAATACTTGTGTACTTTGCAATAGGGCAATGGAGGACAGGGACCACCTATTCTTTTGATGTAGCTATTCAAAAGCAATTTAGAGTCAAATATTACACTTGTTACCTGAAAATAATTTTCAATGTAACTGGGAGCATGCATTACACTGGATTATTTGAAACTCCAAGCTAGGACAAACTAAAACCTCTATTTATAAAGTAGCCTTCACCCTTACCATTTACATGATTTGGAAGGAGAGTAATAGCAGATAGTTCACTGATAAGAAGGAAGTGAAATATCTTGTCACAAACAGGATTGTTAAGCTAATCCATTAGTGCATCTATGCAAAAAAAGTGTAACATACTCTCTTGATGGACATGCAACGAAGATGGAGTTTATAACTCCTTTTAGCTTTTTTATATTATGACATATTCACTGTAAAACATTTAGATCCTTTCATATTTTTGTAATATGAATGTTGGCTAATAGCCTAGAACTCATTATAATGTATGTAATAGTTTCATCTATAGTATATACATAATTCATTTTCCAAAAAAAAGATGGTTTATTTAATGAACTTGCATATATTATTTTAATTAAAATATATTTTAATTTTTAAAATCAAAAGTTTATATTCCAATTTTTTATATTTGATATGAAATTTTTATATTTCTACTCTAAAATATAGCATGGTTAATATGCGTATATATTTTTATTATTTAATTAATCACACATTCTTTAATATGTTAAAATTTAAAAATAATCAAATTTAAAGATATTATTTAAGTGTGTGCATTATACCTTCTTAATTAAAAAATTGTAATTGAAATTAAATCTTCTATGTATTCTTTTAGATGGTAGCGATTATTGAGCTGATAATTCAGTGGAGTTAAGGACAAATATGAATCTTTAGCCGAAAATTTTGATTAAAATTTTCAATTTAAGAATTCAGATTAGATATAGTTAATTCAAGGATTTAATTAAAGATTTAAGGGATTTAAATATTCACTTGACAATTTTTTATAATTATTTTTTTTAAAAATCTTTTTAGTTTCTTTAGCTGCCATCAATTTTGTTTAGTGTTTATCAATGTAGAATTCATCCTCTCATATATCTTCTACCTATTTTAATCTCATTATAATTCATTTGCGCTGTACACATCTTAGACCAGGCAAGTTACTCAAGCATATGGAATTAATTTTCAACTTTTAAGGAGGTTTAAGGAACTTCCAAGTTTTATGCAACCTAAATGTTGGCTATGGTGAGCTTCTAGCTCAGCGACACAAGTTAAAGGGCAGCTTTTTAAAGTTGTATGACCCCTTGCTACAATAGCTTCAATGTTTTTTCGTTCTTTTATTTTAGTCACCAACCCATAAATGCATAGTCTATGTCTTATAACCTATAATTTGATGCCTTTTTTCTAAAAAAGCATATGCTTTGGTTCATTATTCCCGTGTAATCGATGTACTCGACAATAGAAAGGTTAGGTGAAAATTTTATGCTTTATACATTAATCCAGAGAACCAGTCGATAATTCAATAGAAGAAGAGATTACAATTTCATCATCCACTTCTTATGATTTCTGATGTGAATCACAAAACAGTTGTCCCATCGGTGTATAAAATAACCTGTCTTTCTTTCCTTTAAAATAAGAAAGCCTATTTATAATGTATCAATTTGCACATATCAAGTTTATTCTCAATCTAATATGGATAAATAAATATAACAAATAGCAATGATGTATAATCCAATTGATAGTAATGACAATTTAGATACTGTAGAAATAGAGAATGAAGAAAAAAATGTAGAAATGCTCTTTATATTGTGATAGACATTCATCTATTTATACACTCTAGGTGACTCAACGAAAGAAACAAATTAACTAAATATCATACAGTATTAATATACATGATTATAGGAGAAAATGAAGGCTAACTGGATGTTAATAGTTGACTACTACTGATTACGTTAATATCCCCCTCAAACTTAAGTTGGTAGTGAAGACAATAACTTGAATTTAGAGAGAAGACCTGGAAAAAATCGAGGTAGATGTGATTTGATAATAATATCAACAATTTGTTCTTGATATGATCTTGAGATGAGATTGAGACAAGTTATATAATTCAGTGAAGCATAAGATAACAATCAATCTCAAGGTGTTTAGTTTGTTCATAAAAGACATCATTGTAAGCAATCTATATGGTACTATGATTATCACAAAAGAGAGGAATTTCTATAAAAAATGTGACATCGATGTCTTAAAGTAACCATCATAGCCATAAAAGTTTAGAGGTATTGTTAGCTAGGGCTAGGTATTATGATTCAGTGGTTGAGCGAGAGGCAATTGTTTGCTCCTTATTGCGCCAAGAAATAAGAGATGTAATAAGAAAGAAACAATAGCTAATGATAGATCAGTGATCAATGGGTCTCCAACATAGTTGACATTAGAGTATGCTCCTAAGTCTAATGAAGATGAATGACTGAAATGAAGCCTATAAAATAAGATTCCTCTAACATACCTGAGTATAAGAAGAACAATAAAAAAGTGAGGGGTACGAGGTCCAAACATGAACTGATTGACAATGTGAACTACACGAGCAATATTTGGATGAATTCCAGTAAGATATATAAAACTACTAAATAGTTGTTGATAAAGTGAACCATCACTTAGAGGAGTTCCATCAATGGCAGAGACATGATTAGGAGAGTCGAGTAGAGTGCTAGCAATCTTAATGTCAGTAAGTTCTACATGAGAGATAAGATCAGTAGCAGACTTGACTTGAGATAAGTTATAGCTTGAATCATTGGAAGATACTTTAAGACTTAAAAAAGGGGACCTAAATCTTTCATTTCAAATTCTTGATGAAGACAAGAATTGGGAGCAACGATCTCCTAAGTGTCATCGCTAGTTATTATCATGTCATCAACATATAGAAGGAGAAGAATGCATCTTTAATCTATTTTTTGGATAAACAAAGCATGACCATAAGAGCTGGACGTAAAGCCAAGGTAGTTTATGGTGGAACTATATTTAGCAATCCATGCTATAGGAGCTTGCTTAAAGGTATACAAGGATTTGTGAAAAGGAAAAACTTTATTTGGTGGATAAGCATACCTAGGTGGAGTTTACATATATACTTCTTAATGAAGAACACCATTAAGAAAGGCATTATTGACATCCATCTGGAACAATTCTTAATACTTGCTTATTGTTATAGCAATAAAACAAACTAAAGTTAGAAGAGTGTCCAGAGTAAAGGTCTTCTTATAGTCAATTCCATATTCTTAGTAAAACCCTTTGCAACTAATCATTCTTTGTAGCTTTCTATTAATACATTAGTTTGAGTCTTGATTTTGTAAACCCCTTTACATCCAATAACAGACTTATCTAGTGGTAGGTCAACTAGGTCCTAAGTGTTGGTGTTAGAGAGAGCCTCTAGCTCTTCCGCCATTGCTTGTTGTCATAAAGGGTTAAAGTTGGCATCACTACAGGTGCAAGGTTTATATAGTGAGAAAATAATGGAATAAATATGAAATTCTTTAAGAAAAATAGATGGTTAACTTACTGAGGAGGATCAACGAAGGGGTAATGGAGAATTAGTAGATTTTGGTGAATGGATATAAGAGGAAGAGCCATATGGTGAAGATGAATGATCTGCAACTGGAGAATAGATAATAGAATTAGGCATCGGTTGTGTTAAGTTGTTAGAGCTATAAGACGGACATGTATAAAAATATCAGGAAACAAAGGTATGGTAGGGTTAAAAAGAAATTTGTGTGAGGGTTTTTTTACTCTAAAATTGATATTGTGAAAAAAATTTATGTTCCCAAAAAGTGCCATGTCAAGAGATTCAAAGTCTTAAAGATAGTGGATCCCAACATCTATATCCTTTGTGGTCTATCTTATACCCTTTAAAACAATATAAACATGCTTTAGGTTCAAGTTTGGTGTGCTCATGAGGTTGTAATAGAATAAAACACGTACATCTGTAAACTTTAAGAGATTGATAGTCAAGAGCACGATTGAATAAGCACTTATAGGGAGAGATATTAACTATAATAGGAGAGGAAATGCCATTGATAGTATAGATAGTAGTAAAGGTTGCTTGCCCCAAAGGGATTAAAGACAAGAAGATGATATAAAGAAAGGCTCGAACAGTGTTAAGAGTACGTCTATGTTTGCATTCGGCCTGACCATTTTGTTGATGTGCTTGGATAGGATCTTTGAATGATGATCCCTTATTGATTAAGAAAATTGATGAATCTTATATCTTTGTATTCTATTACATTAATCTTTCAAGATAATTGAATGTGAATCATATTAGCAAAACAAGAGTAAATGGAGAATAATTCAAATCTGCTCAAGAAGAGTAACAATTGAGTATATTGAAAATTACTTTTAGAGTAAATTTAGAAACCCATAATACAAAAGTAGAATTTTATAAGAAAGAATGAAGAAGGCTCTAGAATTTTGACTCCTTTTATTACAAAGGAGTATTTGATATCATATAGAAATAAAGAATGAAGAAGAAATGTAAAAATGTTCTTTATATTTCCATGTGTTTATATTGTGATGTACATTCATCTATTTATACACTTTAGGTGATTCTAACTAATGAAACAAATCAACTAAATATTACACAATAATAATGTACATTATTCTAGGAGAAAATGAAGGCTAATTGGATGTTGATATTTGAC
This sequence comes from Erythroxylum cataractarum, assembly GCA_024703695.1. Lineage (NCBI taxonomy): Eukaryota > Viridiplantae > Streptophyta > Magnoliopsida > Malpighiales > Erythroxylaceae > Erythroxylum > Erythroxylum cataractarum. The sequence goes on along the minus strand of JANJEY010000234.1, from coordinate 23,910,737 downwards.
TATCAAAAATTACATTAATAGATATAATGTAATAAACAAATATTCGAAAACTTCTATATATTTCAGCAACTTTTCTATTTTCATACTAACTTGTCAATTGGGAATATATTTATATCAAACAATTATGCGTTTTGATGAAGTAATATGTTGGTAAAGATACAATAATAGCACATAGTATTGGAAAATATAAGATCTTCGTCATAGTAAGGCTAAATTGATATAGAATGTAATATTAGGACTAGTTTATTAATTTTGTAGTAAAAATCATTTATTAGAGTTAATGTCACCATCTAACTTTAATATAAATATTCCACATTTTGGTCACAACAATGCTATAGCATATAAGTAAATTCTACTTTTGCTATTGTCCTTTATTGATTTTAAAGTAACCCTTGTTTAAACCATAATCATAAAAGCAGACATTAAATTTGAACAAGTAAAATGTTTTCTTACAAGTAATATACTCAGTTATGACATTAGTAAGACAAAAAATTTTACCTCACCTACTTCTCTTCCTATTAAGATGAAAACTTAAACTAAGTAAACAATTTCGTTAACATTTTATATTTCTCTGTCTCTCTCTCTTATATATATATATATACATACATATGCCTAAAAATCTGAAGTTAACAATCCTTTGAAATTTTTATTTTACTTTCAGTTTAAAAAATGAAATATTACATATTCAAATAGGAGTAATGTGATTAACAAAGCATTTTGTTACATTATGTCTACTTATTTAGTTAATTCAATGAGCAACAACAACTTCCACACACTACAACAACATTGATTTTTGACTACGAAAAAAAATATAGCTAAATATGTAAAAAAAATCACCTATACTTTTAGCTACGTTCCTATTTCGTCACACAAAATGTCACCAAAACCCCATAGCTGAAAAATATAGGTGACATTTTCGAAAATCGTAACCAATAATTTTTTACTACTTTTTTTGCAGATAAATATTTTTAGCTACGATTTTAGAAACGTATCTAAATGTTTCTATCTACATTTTTGGAAAAGTAACCAAATGTTTTTTAGCTACATTTCAGAAAATGTATTCAATTCTTTTTAGCTACATTTTTAAAAAACTAGTCAAATGTTTTTAGCTATTTTGTGGAAGGACCAATATAGCTTACCAAATAATAATACGTTTTAAGATCTATCAAAATATAATTAATTTTTATCTTATAAGATGAAACATTACTTTGATGTATTTAAAAGCATATGGACAATCGTTAAATAAAATTTACATTTTCTTCAAAAGTATTCCTTAATAATTTAAGTTTATATGGTAGGTTGGCAAAGCTTTCATGGCCATTCTTCTCGAAGCTCCATGTTAGAAACTCAATAGTAGGAATTAATTAATATCCAAAGTAAAATTGTTGCATAAAATAACATAATTTGGTGTCGATCTAGACTAAAAGTAAGACAATGAATTCCACGCCTATTTTGTTAAAGAGAAAAAATATAATTATTTTTCTAGACAATTTATAAAAGATTCCAAGATAATGTGATATAAGACTTGGTAGATAAGATAAAGAATTTCCCTACGTCTGGATTCCAAAAAGGCTCTTTGTATGTTCAAAGACATCACTTAAAATAGACAAAGATCTTCCCCTAGCAGTTGGTTCATTGACAACCTCTTCCAGCAACTTCTTGACTCTAACTAAACTAGCAAAAGATCCATTAACTGATATCCCAAATGCAGTATGGAAGAGTAATTTAGATGAAACCCATATACCATGTATTTCGCCTAATAAACAAATAGTATAGAATAATCACCTTAATTTCTTCACAATTATTTGAAAATTTAAATCCTAAAACTAAGTAAGCTAAATCAAATGGTATAAGAAACCCAAATTCAAACACAATACGTTCTCCAAAAGATTCAAGCAACCTTTACACAACATATGGTATATACATTCACACATTCATCTAATAGTTTCTTAACAAAAAATGAGGTATAGAGAATAAAGAAAGATAGTTAAGTCAATGAGAAGTTGTCAACTGATATAATCAATATCGAAGCAGGGTGTTCGCTTAAAACAATTCCAACAACAATTATTAATTAACAATCATCATGATATGTGTGCAGGGAGGGAGAGAGAGGAAAGAGCATATAGAAAATGTTTAATTCATGTCAAATATTTGTTGGTCGATTCCACCAATTTAGTATGTTAACACTATGATTTTAAGATAACCCCTTTTAAACCAAAAACATCTTTTAAAAGATCTCCATTATGCTAAAATCACCTTGGCTCATGACCACTTCATTCGTTGTGGTTTTGGAGAGTTGTTATCATCTACTTGGAAATGCTTAATGTAGCATTTTCATTACTTTTTGCCTTACTTTCTTTGTTTTTAAATGTCCAACCAACAAAATCTGATTTAGAGAACAAAGAGGTGGGAGTTGTCTTGTAAAATGCCTATGGGACCTTGTTTCGCCCTTCTTCTTATCTGCAACATCATCAACTAGAAGACAACTATTCTTCTTTAAAAGTTTATTAGTAAATACAAACAACAATTTTAATTGATACGAGACTCAAAATCTCGTGCTAAAGAGCATGGAGGTTCGAATCCTCTTCAAGGCATAATATTGAAAATGCTCATTGAATGAGCAATTCAATAAGAGATGTCGGATCAAATCAATATCAATGTTGATTCGATCCGAGATCTTGGAACAAGTTCGACAACGGACCCCACTCCTTATATCATATTTTTTGGTTAATAACAATAGTAAATTTTCAACGAATGCTTAAGACGTCTCGTCATGTTACCTACTTTCCAAAAATTGTTTCATATGAACCACCGCTAAAATCTTTAATATCAACTTTTGTGATTTTGGACCTGACTTTCAAGTCATTCCCAAGTGACAGCACAAACCTAGAGTGCAAGGAATAAAACACAGAACCATACCGTCTCAATAGTCGAATTACTTTATTGTGGTGTATCCAATGTGCGGACAGATATCATTAGAACAATAACGTCATTCCCAAATATGAAACATTTTTTAAAGAACTATTTTATTTTCTTTTTTATCCTCCTAATCACTTCTTCCATCAACTATGTAAGTTTCTAAACACTTACAAAAACTTGTAATTAAAAACAAACTAATACAATGAACTAAAACTCGAATTAGTTGGAGATGAAGAACACGAAGTGTGGATGAAGATGAACACTAAAGATGAACACATAACATATGTAATAATTAGATGAAAACAATGACAGACCAATGGTGCAGCTGCTATAATGTGAGGAGGAAGACAAAGACAAAATGAAACACTACTTTGTAATTAGGTTTTCAATATAACGAAAACAATGTCATTTCTAGTGGATAAAATGATGTCATTTTTTAGCTAAAATTATGGATTATGTCCTTTAGAAGAAACAAAAGATATATTCGTAGCTACTTTTAGCTATTTCGAAGTTAAAGACATTTGGTTATAAAAATATATTTGTATTCAAAAGAAACTATAGGATAATTGACCTTTAGCTTCGAAAATATATTCATAGCTAAATTATATCATCTGTGACTTTTAATTATAAAAGTCATTTCAAGCTACAGACATTTGGCTACGAAAGGTGGAAGTAATGAAGAGAGGACAATGAGTATAAATAAATTAAAAAAATTGGAAACCTTCTCATGACTTGAAACAAATTAATAAAAAAATAGTAAATGATGCTGATGTAAAGTTCAATACCATAAATAAAATTGGAAACTCAGCGATAAAGTGCTAATTGTTAACTTGCAACTGATTACGTACTGCCAGTTATGTAACTCCAAATTTGAATCTGTTCTCCAAATCCCAAGGACTGTACTCTAACAAGCGCCATATGCAGCCAAATAATGGTAGAGTTGAGTGGATTCAGATCTTGAAGGTGTCATATCTGACTTAAAAGGCGCATTAGTTGAAACTTGAAAGTAGTCCCCAAAGTTATCCGTCCTAGAAGCATTCAAAGATCCTCTCCCAATGTATAAATTTTATCACCAGTTGCTTACGATCAATCCTTAACAGTAAGGAAGTGGAAACTACATCCTATTTTATATACCTCGAATTACATTTATAAGCATCTTACCAAAAGTTTCTTTCTTTGGATTATGAGACTTTTTAGATCTTATTTCTTCATTTTTCTTATTGGAAAAGGATTATATCAAAGAATTTTTCATATTTAATATTTTTGTTATGTCAATTTTCTCAATCAATTTTTATTTATAACTAAACAAATTTATAAAAAATCCTAACAAATAATAACACAGTTATACTATAGATTTCACTAAAAAAACACATATCATGCCACCAAAATGCTGACATGTGGATGTCAACTCTCCCATTTATAATGTTAACATGTTTGTTATTTATATAAGAAAGACGGATGATATATAGAGAAGTGTGAAGGGTCAGATTAAGAATAATAAAATTAGGGGCTTATTGTACTTCCTTTATGGTTAAATTTTTTTCATTTTCATTTTTATAAATTAAAAAATAATAAAATTAGGGGCTAATTTTACTTCCTTTATGGTTAAATTTTTTAATTTTAATTTTTATAATTTAAAATTATCGTTTATTGTTTTTGATATTGTGTAAATATTACTCCATGTCCTTTGATATATTACAGTTATAACTCCAAAATAATGTTATATTGGAACTTAATAATTTCAATAGTGTCATTTTATTAAAAAAAGATGCAATATTAACGTAATATAACAAAAAGAGTTGTATAATAGTTAAACAATACTATAAAAAGGTGATAGTTTTTAAATCAAGAAAGAAATTCAAATTGCAAAGGCACTAATATGTTTAACTCTAAAATAGTAAGGCAAATGGTAAAACATGGATATAAGCTGTTTTTTGTTCATGCTTTTTCTTCATCCCTTTATTACTATAGGAATAGCCTTTTCTATATAAATAGTGTACATTAATTATTAACGCTAGCACATATATATCAATAAGAAATACATATAATGAAAACCTTGCATGTTTATGGAAAATGTTTCCCTTAATCTGTAAATAATAGAATAAAAATAATTGCCGAACCAGTATAAGTTAAGTACAAAAGAACAAGAAACTTTGGTCGCTATTTTGCTTTTGAATTATTCGAATCGTTACTTTCAAGATTATCTTTACTTTTACATTTGCCCTTTTTAATCTTATTATTCTTCATGTACTTACCTTGTTTTATATTTATATTATTTATTTTATTACTTATTTTTGTATTTCTATTTGTACATATTTATCTATTTTGTTTATTTATTTATTTTATTATCTTTTATGTCTATTTTTTCTTTTTCTTTTATTATTAATTTATTATTTAAATATGTATCTTTTATTAATTTTTGATTTTTATTTATTTAATATATATGTTTTTATTTTTATTTTTATTTTTTATTTTTAGTTTTTAGTTTTCTTCTTTATGTGAGTATATCAGAAATAGCCTCTATATTAGTTAGGGGGAAAGCTGCGTATTTTTGAATCTCCTTAGACCCCACATTCAATAGAACTTCTATTAAATTATTGTTGTTGTTGTTGTTATTTACTTTTTTTAAAAAATATTTTACAATCAAATTCTTTGTCCCAATTTTGTCATTCCACTCATCTCACTTAAAGTCACGACATCAATTGTCTTATTATAGCCGTTTCCTATGCAATCTATATGAGCATCCCTATATTTAAATGGTGTTTTCCATGTGATTAGGAATGGTTCATATAGGGAGTTAAGGGTTGAATATCTAATGGTGCCCATTTTTCTCATTAAGTTGTTCATTACAACATTTTTGAAACTCCATTACTAGGTTTTTGTGGTTGTGCTCATTTCTAACAATCTTGATTAAATATTTTTTGGTCTTTATTTGACACATAAAAGTGGAGTGAATTAATTGTTCATGAAATTTATCCTTTAAAAAAATTATGAAAGAATTGCCTAAAATTTGTGAATGGGAATGGATGATTATGATAATTTAATATAAAGCAATCATAACAAGTACAATAATAATGAAAAGAGTTATAAAAGAAAGTTTACAAATAATTTTTATAATGATTCAGTTAACAACTTAGATATATGTTAAGTCTCTAAGTTTCATTTGAAATTTTTTCACTATCTTCTGAGCACCCCACTCCTACAGGACCCGAACCCAACATCGTGAGTGATATTTGAGTGCCTCGCGAATGTGACATGCTAAAACAGTCAACCACTTGACTTTCGGTACATTTTTTTTCAAAATAAAGCAATGCACATTTATGCGGAAATCAATTATCAAATTGGCCACACTTTATTTCATAAATATTTGCATTAACAACATTTCAACCATTACATAAATCATCAAAATTTCACTTTACACTTGGGCCCATTTCTGAGACAAAACACTTATAATCATAATATTAGTATACTTCATAATCAATTAAAAACCATTTAACTTTGGAAAGTTATTACAAATAGAAATCTTCCAATATACATGTTACAAGAATTGCGGAAGACTCAAATTGATACACAAATAAGAAAATACAAGTACAGATGCAAACTAATCCCGACTTCTATCTTTTACTTGCATGCTGTAGGGATACTCCCGTTTATCTAACGGGGTATTCTTCTGATCCTAAAAAATAATTGCAAATTTTAGTTGAGTTTTAAGAACTCAATGAGTGACCATCATCGATGGCTCACCCAGTCATATAACATATAATTCACATTCACATCATTTCATATCACACATACTCAATACACTTTAATCATTCATATTATACATATACAATGCACATGAGACTCACTTTCTAATTATTATTAGTGTTGTGATCGAGTGCCTGAATTGTCCTATATAAGGCTCATTAATAACTGTCCCTTATCTACTTGAGGGATATAGAGCTCATTAAACGTTGAGCCTGAGGTTCTGAATCACTTTTGAGCTCGAGGCTCATTTTCACTCATTGAGCTTTAGCTACTCTAGTCACAACTCCTTTTATGTTTCATGCATTCATGAAATGAAATGCATCAGTCATATTTGCATGATCCCCATTCACTTACTTTCACTTATCATCAGACCGTAGCCTGGCATTCAACATTAAGTTGAGAATCACACTTTTACTTACATGCAAATGCACATTCAGAACACATTTAACAATCACATTAAGTACCCTTAGCTCATCTCATTCACATACAAGCAGCACTTCAATATCTCATCAATCATCACAATCATTGGACCTTCTTTCTGGAATCCAACACAATCAATCTCATTCATACAATCATTCAGTAGTTAATCAATATCAAAATTCAAACAAAACAAACAATAAAATGAGACCATCTAGGTTTACTCACAGTATGCTCCAGATTTGCATTTCTTTCCATGATCTGAAAACATCTAGATGTATACATTCTATCCTATATCACCATTATGCAAAACATATATTGCACTCACATTATTAAATGCACAATCACATAAACATTTGGTTTTACACATATGTATGTGTATAATGTATAATGCATGCTCAATGACAATTATCGGGCATATTTTCTAAATTCACATCTTATGTTCATCCTCAATTCATGATTCATTTTGTCTACTTGAACTTAGACTTACACTTCATTACACATGACCATTCTAAAATTCTCCATTCAATCTTTACCCTTGTATGCGTCCAACTTATTTGTAAGCTTACATCTCAAGAAAATTTGATTACTCTATATCATAACTTAATTTCTTGTCATCTCTTTTCTAACCTTAAATGATCTCATAATACCCCATTCTCATTCACAATTAATCACTTATTACATATTACTCAACCTCCTTGAACATAACTATAATCATATAAACATCTTCATTCTCATTATACTCATGCATTTGCTACTTTGCTTTCATCCATTCGTTCACTAAGTTTTAACGTCCATTCTTACTTCAAATCTATCATACATCAGTCCCGTAAACCAAGGATCATTCTAGGTTCACTTTAAGACCCATTTAAGCCTTAATTAGGGTCACTTGACCCTTGAATGTCCGTGAAATGGACATCCATGTCCGCTAAACGGACCTTTACAAAATCACTTACAGAAATTTGAAAATTTAACCCTCTAGACGTCCAAATCTCACTTTGCGGTCTTCATAGAAGTTGTAGAGCTCGAAGTCATATTTAAAACCATACTAAATCATCTAAATACTAGTTCTACATAAAAAGTTATGCCTCCTGCACAAAAGTATGTTCAATTGTTTTCTATGATTTCTAGATTTCTAACTCTTTACTTACAACATTCAATTTCTCATGCTTAGTCTATCATTTCTAGTTAAAAACTCATCATTTATCCATTATTCTAACTTTATTTCAACTAAATGTCATCCATAACCAAAGTATAGCCCATGATTGATCATAAACACTAATAAAAAAATATACATATATATACACATTCATCACGAACTTTCTGCACTCAATACTCATCTTCAAATCAAACTTGGAAACTCTTAAGGACGGAATTTGAATTTGATGTCTTAATGGACAATGTAGCCTTATGTATCTAATTTAACCCAAATAAAAAATCACCTCATTTGGACATCTAAATAATAAGTTATGGCTATAACACAGAAGCATATCGGTGGAAATGTTTTTGCTAACATTTTTCGAGATTTCAAAACTTCCAACATTTCGCGTCAAATTCATCTTATACCTAGATTATCTCTTCCATTTTATTCCCTCATCATTCTTTACCCAATTCAACTCAATACTTGAAATACAACAAATCATGATCTATATTATACCATTAACCAAAATCAGGACATGTTCATGCACCTATTCATTAACTATCAACTACATCTCGTCATGCATAAATTCTTAGTCTTCATCCATAACATCTCTCTTTCCTAAGTTCATTATTTCAAGTTAATAATCACTTTATGTATACTTCAAGTTTAGCTCAACATCATCTATACACATATCAAAATTTCATGCTTAATTATAAATACCCAAAATAGAACACAACATACACATTCATCCACCAATTTTCTACACTCATTTCTCACCCCATTTTGAAGATCATTCAACCTCACAACATCTCTATAAACCATTAATCATCAATAAAAACAAGAAATTTACACACCCTTCCCCATTCACAACACCCAAATATTCAAAACACCGTTTCATGAGATTAACCTCTAACTATAATCACAAATGCTTCATTTAACCAAACCCATGAAAAATCAAAGTCTAACTTATATGTTTAGCTCCAAAGCCCCTTCAAATCACCAACAAACCCTAGCTCCTCCACATACACGATCTTCACCTTTTTAAGGTGGGATAGATTAGGCCTTTTAACTACAAGAAGAGGGAGGCAATGAATCTTGAAGAAGCAAGGTGAAAGAGTTGAACAAAAGTCAACATGATGAGGGTGAGAGTGAATGCCATGGGTGAAGGAGAGAAATGGAGAAGATGAAGAAATGTAGAAGTTGATCCAAAATGGAGTGTGTGTTGTTTTTGGCAAGTTAAAGAACAAGTGGTGTTGTCTTTCACTTAATAAAAACGTGACTCAACAAGTGGTGTCGCAAGTGACACTTGTCACTTGCCACATGTCACTCTCTCATGGTCCCTTTTGGTCTACTTTAATAACTAGTCCATTTTGTTTCCAATTTCTACTCCAATTGTTTCCCAATTTTCAATGACATAAGTCATTAAATCCTAAAGTCATTTATAAAAATTTCCATTGTCATTCGACTCTTATTTCTACTACTATTCATCAGTTGTTCTGTCACTTGGCATTTTTCTAGTCCAAAATACCCTTAAATTCTAGAAAATTCCCAAATTTTCACCATAAATTCTAATTCACTACTTATACATTCCCACTCAATTTTTAAGACACAAAACCCTAATTCGCATCATATTCACATTAAAATAATCATTTGTACCCGAAAATGTCAAATGAGTGCATGAACATTTCATTTTAATTTGTGCAATAATCAATTTCACATATGGCTATACTAACATTATGCATGAGCATGAAATGCATTTTTCTCAATCTCTCTTGATGTCACATGTATCAAAATTTTAGGGTTCTAACCCTTAGTATGGAAACAGGATGTTACAATGGTGGAAAGGAGCCTATATATATATATAGTCTTTCTTTACCACGATTGAGGGGTAGCCTTTTCTTATCATCTTGATGGTGAAATGGAGTTACAATAACTTAAATACCAACAAATTGCCTAAACAACTTAGTAAACATATTTCCTAATCATTTTAATACTCTAAGGATCAAGTCAACTCAATAAATGAATGAAAGAATTATTGGATAATCTTTAAACTCTCTTGCTAATGTCAAGGCTAATCAAAATATCATAAAGATATCTAACAACTAAATTATAAACTATTTGTACTTGTCTCTCTCAAATATGCTTGTTAGATATACAAACTAATGTTATTACATTTTAATTTAACGACATCAGTTAACTTAACTACCTATTTTGTTGATTGATGTCCTAATGAAAGAAGTTATAGTCATTAATTTTTAAAACTTTAAACTTATATAAAGAGTTTTAATCCATTGATGTCAATCAATGTGTGACCAAACTAGAAGTTTAACACATGAAATGTGTCATGCCAACCTACCTCCATTTTAGAGCAAGTTTTAAACATCAAAACACAACCTTAGGTCCACCTATTGTAATTAAAAATATTTAAAAAGCTTTCTAGATTTTAATGTTTAAAACTAATTGCTTTAATTTGATTAAGAGATAATTAAAAGTTTCTCAAGACGTAATTTCAAAATTAAGAGAGTTCTTTAAAGATCAAACCAAATTGTACTCTTGAATTTGAAAAAGTATATGCATTAAAACCAAATCCTCATTGTTCTTCAACCACTTTATTTGTTTTCCACTTGAATCATATAGAAACTCTTGAATTTGTCTTAGGACTCATTTGGTTTTTTTTTGATGTTCCACTTTACTCAATTTACTTTATGACACACATATTGGCTTAATTACCTTTATGACTTACCTCTTCCTCACATTTTTTAGTGGCCACATCTTTTTAATTAAAAATAAACATTATTAACAATATACTTTATTACATTCAAAATGTAAATTAATTGTTTCATTGGTTTTGTAGCACCCCCTTACCATAGAGTACCCACCGGAACGCCCGTAGGTCATTCCGGTACATATCCTACGATAAGAGAC
>JANJEY010000234.1:23865253-23875283 GCA_024703695.1 Erythroxylum cataractarum | reverse complement strand
TTCCATGCTTTTCATGCTCTTTTCTTTCTTTTTCAAAGATACAAAATGCTATGAATTTTCCAAAGCATAACATAAAACGTTTCAATGGATTTCTATTTTTATTTTGAAATTCATCATAAAAGTTCATATATCGAAACATGGAATATTTTTGCAAATCATTCAAAAGAAACGAAAACAATATTTATGCAGTAGTTGAAATCATTCTGGATTTGGGAGAAAACTTTAGTGGCTCATTTCTAAATTATAAACATGAAACCCACCTAAATTCCTCGCTTGGATACATGCTTAAAAGATGTCTCTCCTCTTGATCTTCTTGCCTTCCTTCATTCCCTTTATCAAATACAAAATTCCTATTCAAATAGGAATAAAAATTAGGGACCCAAATATCGTATATTCACTAAGATGAATTCTAAAAACTCAAACTCTTTCAAAAGTCTAAACATTCGAGTCTATTTTTCTATAAGAGTTATCCATTGTCTTACGTTCCTATTGACTCCAAAATCATTTAATTTGTTTCAGAAGTCCGAAAGTCATACTCCAAACATATTGGGACTATCCTTATGTTGAAAGAAAAATCTATACTCAACTTCCATCCTAAATCTTTCTCTCTTCATAAAACTTGTTGACCTTTGTCTTTGTTTTACAATGAATCAAAAATCACTTCATTTGGATATCTACATCAAAAGTTATGTCCAAATTATCAAAGCATGTCTGCATAGGAAAACATGAGCTCGCCGCGGCGAAAACAAAAGCTCACCACGACGTCAATGCTGGAGCTCGCCGCGGCGTCAATGCTGGAGCTCGCTGCGACTTCAAAACCTGGAGCTCGCCACTGTGAGGGCGCTCGCACAAGCCGTCGTGGGCGCCTGCGTGTGCCGCGATGTGTGAGACCGGAAACCTTCCGACAACTTATTTTCTAACATTTTCCATCTCCATACTTCCCAAATTTCACAAATAACTCATCTTAATACTAAATCATCATTCCTACTTCATTTCTAACTCATTTCAACACAAAATCCATTCACAAACACAACACAATCATCAAACCTAAGACACCATCAACCGAAAACTCACTTCATACATTCAACCCCATTTTTCACTTCTAACCATCACAAAACATGATTCATTCAACAAATTAAGAAGGGTTGAGTCTTGTACTTACTTGTGGATGCTTCACATTCTTCAAAATCTTCAAACTCTCCAAACCCTAGCTTTCCTCTTCTTCTCCTCTCTTCCACGACTTCTTCCTTTTCCAAACAAAACAACTATTTTCTCCTTCTTTTTATACCCTTAATAATTGTGAAATGTCCATCTTACCCTTTCATTTAAGCCTTAAGTCTTAAAATCTTAAGTGTCATGCCCAAAATGCCCTTATGCATTCTTACCTCTTTTTAATACAACCAAACCATATAATAAATTCTTCTCACATTTACATAACAAGTAGATCCAAAATTTTATCCATCAAACCTCATAATTCATTTAGATCATGCTCAATTTAACAAGAAAAATTCGGGGGCCAACAAAGTTGGTGGAAGCAAATATATATTTCTGTTTTTATATGTTTATGATATCTTGCTTTTTGCTTATGGTACTGATATGTTGATTGAGTTAAAACAACTATTGTTTGGCCATTTTGACCTAAAGGATCTTCGTCAAGCACCAAATATTCTTTATAGTAGGGCCAATGGTATTCTTAGATTGTTTTAAATTACCTATACTAATAATTTATTAAAGAGGTTTAATTTGCATCCTTGTTCTTTTGTAAAGACTCTAATAAAAAAAGGTGATAAGTTCTCCAAGGTCTAATTTCCTCATAATGAGGTCAAGAGAGATTAAAGAAAAGCAATCTATCATAATCTTATTATTGGAAAAAAGATGTATGTTCAAGTATGCATACTTCTTCATATGACTTTTTATGGTTTGTGTGGCTAATAAGTAATTGAGCAATCCTATAACAAACCATTAGAAAGTGACTAAGGAAGTTTTGAGGTATCATCAAGGTACAAAGGATATTGATGTATCAAAACTCTTAAAGTATTGATTTTAATACCTCTAATTATATAAGTTGCATGGATGATAAGAAATTCACTTTTGAGTACATCTTTATGATGACAGAAGGAGCTATCTCATAAAAAATGTCAGATAGATATTTATAGCTTCTTTGACCATGGAGATACATTATATGGCGTGTTATAAGGCTACTTATCATTCAATATGACTGCAGAACTTTGTTTCGGCATTAAGTGTTGTGAACTCCATTTTGAGGTCACTAAAGCTATACTATAACAATGCTACAACTTTATCTATCTCTCAAAATATTAAGAGCACTTCTCACTCCAAGCATATTAACCCCTACGTTTTCAAAAAGAAAGTTATAGTCTCTCATTACTATTGAGCACATGCCTCTGAGCATCATATTAGTGGATCTACTAACTAAAGGCTTACCTATTAGTATTTTTTAGAAACATATATTTTGTACGATATTTTTAGGACTTAATTTTCTTTATTTTAGTAAGAGTTTCTATTCTATGCAGGTTTATGAGGATTACTTGGATTTTATATAATACATACATACATATATATATATATATATACACACACGAGGATTACTTGGATTTTATATAATACTTATATATTGTTTCAACATTAAGTGTTGTGAACATCATTTTGAGGCCACTAAAGCTATACTATAATAATGCCACAACTTTATCTGTCTCTCGAAATACGAAGAGCGCTTCTCACTCCAAGCATATTAACTCCTACTTTTTTCAAAAAGAAAGTTATAATCTCTCATTACTATTGAGCTCACTCCTTTGAGCATCATATTAATGGATCTACTAGTTAAAGGCATACCTATTAGTATTTTTAGGAACATATCTTTTGTACGAGATTGTTAGGACTTAATTTTCTTTATTTTAGTAAGAGTTTCTATTCTATGCACATTTTATGAGGATTATTTGGATTTTATATAATACATATAAATTATCAATCTTTAACACTATTTATGACATTTTATAACTCTATATTTCTATAAAGTGATAGTGGCAAATGGTATTCATTATATTGATTTTTTTTCATACTTTTATACTAGTAGTGCCTAATTATATAGAACATGTGCATTATGTTGTGTATTGATTTATAAATATGCATCTTCAGATAGGAGAATGTTAAATTAATCAATATGAAATAGTATAATATTATGACAATTAACATCTTAATTATGTGCATGATACATTTAGACCATTCATCAGATGAACATTATATTGCTAAATATGCCATGGGCCATTAGGTCCATTCACTAATCTTGCCCAAGCCTACCTATTGGGCTTATGATCCATTATAAAATGTATGTTAACCTAACTTACGTATTCTTACTTATTATCAAGTTTGGTGTTATCCGGTAGAGTGTAAAAAATATTAGTGAATAAAAGTCAAAGAACCCTAATTTTCTTCTCCATTGTGTTGATTCTTATCTTGCAGCAATTCATAGAAGATTAATAACTTATAGTGAATTTTCATGGTCTTTATTGCTAAACTTTCTAAACTATAGAAGTTATAGTAATTGCTGTGACATTGAATATTTAATTGTGTAAGTTGAATCATATTGATATTGGGTATTAAATGCTTTTTATTTATTGACCAAAATCCAACATAATACTCTTTAATGCCATAAATTTTGTTAATATTGTTATACTTATATGTTTAAAATTGCAACTTAAAAATAAAGGGATATTGATACGACGGAGATAATATCTCATTTTAGAGCTATAACGCTTTCATGTGCTTGTTATAATTTTACCTTTGCCACAAATGTGGATAATAATGTTAAGATTTAGTTATTTTATAAAGTTTTAATTTATTAGAATATGTACAATTAATTTAATTATATAAAAATATACTACAAATTTATTATGTTTCATATTTCATTGGAAATATTAAAATTTTATTAAAAATATTTATTTTTATATTTTTAAATTATAAAAATAAATTTATTTTTTAAAACTAGATTTTTAATTAAAAAACATGTTTCTTTAAACAAGTTATCTGGAGACTTTGAATTGAGAAATTAATGAGATACCTTATTTTCTATAGTAATTTTCATATATTTGAATTAGAAAAATAAAATTTCTTTTCAAAAAGAGATTTTCTATTTAAAAACACAATTTAATTAAAAAACCTTCTTAAAAAATTATCAAAGAGCTTTGAATATATAAATTATTGTAGATGGGTTATTTTCTTTGACGTTATTTTTTGTTTCAACATGTGACTACGTATGTTATACTTTTTATTCATTCAAATGTATAAGCAGGTGTTTAAAATTTTTTGTATGACACAAAACTTTTGATATTTGAAGCGATAATATAAGGAAGTGCTTGAAGAGACCATTTCATAAAAATTGTATCCATCTAAGTTACATATATAATAATAAAAGGTAACACTTTAAGAAATTAATTCAATGTATTTAAAGCTTTATACCATGTACTACGTTTGAGTTTACCAACTGTTGCATCATTATATATGGAAAATTGAGAATACAACTCTGTTTCCATCCCACTTTTTGTGAAATTAGTTGCTACAGTTTACGTTAGACATGAAAGATTTGTTAAATTATGTTGTCATCAGTATGTTTGTTGTATCATCGAAATACCCTACAATATATCATTTTGTAATCATAGAAGAGCTACAGTAGTATGAATCATTTATAGAACTTTAGTTATATTTGTTGTTGAAGAAAGATTTATAATCTTTTAATTTTTCAATAACTTTATATTTAACAAAATAATGTAAAACATATAAATATAATAGCTTTAAATTTGATAAATAATTATAATTTTTAATTTCTTAATGAAAATTGCTGAATTATCTTATCAGAAAATAAAATGTTAAATTTGTGTGATATATACATATATATAGAAAGCTTTAACAACATTTATTAAACTATATTGTAATATGAAGAGTAAACTTATCTTACCATCAGTTTTTGTAGACTCATTTTTCAGTTGAAGAAAATCCGATAGCATAATACCAAGAGAGTTGCATTTTTTTCTAGCCGAAGCACGTTATTCTTTCACTAGACATCTTTTTTTATACATTAAATATTTATTTTGTGAGTTTTCTTTTTTAAAATTAAGTGATACAAATTCAACTAATTAATAATAGATTCTGTTAAAAGATATATCTTCCATGACTATAATGAAATTTATAAATGGGTTGCTAAAGAATTAGACTCAATCCAAATACTTAAACCTATAATTTCTGACCCAAGGACCAGCATTAAAGAGGTGGGAATGAGAATACAACTTTTATTTTCTAACTTTTAATTATTTGGTTATTAGTAATAGATAAAATAGGGAATGACAAAACTAGAATAAATCTTAAATAATCTCACTCTTTTATTCCTAAGGAGGATATGAGTATCAGCTAGAATCAAAACTTGAGAATAAGATAAAAGATATTAAAATGTTATCAAGTTATTATCTTAATATTATTATTATCAAAATATTATCAAGATAATATTAAGATATTGATTCTTACCAAAATATTTTTATCAAAATCACATATTAAGATATGTTATATTAATTTCTTTAATACTTAATTTATTTTATTTAGGGATGGCAAGTCCGGCTCTACTCAATTAGGTTTAGCATCTGTTTGGTTGAGCTTTTGAATGATAGAAAAGTACTTTTTTTAACCGCAGAAGCTATTTTTAAGGAAAATGAGTGTTTGGCCATAAAATCTAAAAGCACTTCTTTAATAGAAATAACTTTTTTAGAAGCTAAAATACAGCTTTTTAAGAAGCTCAAATTTGAAGCTTTTCAGAAAAGCCCCTCATTTTAGCTTTTTCGGGTAGACTATTTTCCGTCACTTACGTTTATAATGTTTCTCGATTTGTTGCTTCTATTTATCAGTCTGTTGGTTTCATTTTTGTCCCTATTGCTGCTAAATCGTTCCTAAATCCCTAATTTATCTTTGTCGCTTGCTGCCGCTTGGGAGGACTTGAGAAGCTTAGTCATTGCCTGAGAGAACTTTAGAAGCAGCTTTATTTATCTTTCCTTTTTCATCTTGGAAAGTTGAGAACTTCAATACTGTTGAATGTGTGTCCAGTGGAGGAATATAAATAGACAGATTTCTTACCTTTTCTTTTTCATCCTGTTCTTGGCCTTCCTATTGTAGATTTAAGATAATCAGACTCAAATCCCATTCTCAATCCAGCTAGAAAACTTGCAAATTTGTTATTCTGATATTGCTTACTCCTAGAAGAACAATTCCTTGCTCTTCATCGCTTACCATCAGTCTACTAGGTAATTTACTAGTTTTTACTTATTTTTTTTCACATGGAATCTCCTCAATATATCATGCACTTACTTTGATTACTCGACTATCCTACGGAATTGGGAATCGCTTTTGTTGAAGTTAAATATGACTGCTTATTGTAGTCGAGGAAGGCCATAAAGCCTAGTTTTGTACCGAAAATTACAAGCGATTTTTAGTGTGCTGTTTAGTATTTATTATTGGGTCCAGATTTAGGACCTGAAACCTAGCTATGAGGTTGATCTGAAAGGTAATTGAATATGCTTATTGTTCTTCTGTCGATACCAGTTGAAATAGTACATAGTGGTTACTGCAATTGCTTCTGCCCTGATTTTGAAGTTATTGAAGAGTTTGTGTTATCTGTTAATCAATTATGACCATAAAAAAGATAAAAGTTCATCTCCTTTGATTTGTTCGGTTATGGTCATTTATATAGATTTTACTACTACTCTGGTTTGTTCAATTGATTTTGAATAGTTGTTGGATTTTCAAGTGTATTTTATATAGAGCAGCTTGAAATTTGAAATTTTGTTGTAGTTGGTAAGATTGGAAAAATTGTTAATTCTTTTGTTAATTCAAATTTCATTATGTTGGTGTACCATCCTCAAATTTTGGATTGAATCTCTAATTCTTGACATTTTGTGTCTGTTGGTTTGATGCTTTTATTAGATTCATCTGTATTGTAGATTTTTAAACTTGATTCGAGATGCCCAAAAAGAGTTCTAAGAAGAATACAAAGACGCTAGTTGAAGAATACAAAGAAAGGTGGAGAGTGGGAATGGTCAATAAGGCTTTAGGTTTGTTAAGAGAAATGCAGAAGGTAGGTGTTGAACCGGATGATGTTTCACTTGTTAGTGTGATTTTTGCGTGTGCTGCTGCTGGGACGCATTTATTAAGAGAAGGATGATCAATATGGATCTGGAGCTTAGTACATCATTGGTTAACATGTATGCCAAGTATGGTTGTATTGAAAAAGCAAAAGAAATTTTTGATGAAATGCAAGTGATGAAAAGTTTTAATGAAATAATGGAATAACGTTACTGGATTTTGGATGTGAATGAGATTCGATGTGCTTCTTTTCCTATTCATGGGAACTTGTTTAAGATGACTGGGTGATTAGTTCAAACAGATGATACTATGAATGATGTCATAAGCGTGTTAGCTTATAACATTTTGAGTTGCATTGCTTACTAAAATTCATGATGTGTTTAATTCTTCTCAGGTCAAGCTCAATCATATAACATTCCTTGGCTTATTAACTGCATACGCCCGTGGTGGATTAATTCCTGAGGGTTAACGATTTTGGTCAGCCATGCTTGAGTTAGGAATAGAACCATCTTTGGAGCACTACGGTTGTACAAGCTTAACTGTGTGATTTGGCTATCAAGCAGAAGTTGAAAACTAAGCATAAGCTTCACTTCTTGAACTTGTCCTCTTTATATCCCCTGTAATAATAACGTATGGCTTACGGTATGAGAGACACAAGTAGGATATTTTAGATGAAATATAAAATATTATAAAATTGAGATATGATCTTTTAATTACGTGCTGAGGAAGTTTTATAGATAATAAAATTCTCAATGCCTGTTAATATACGAATCATATCTTATAGAATAAGAGGTTATTGTAAACATGATATTTTTTGTTTTGCATATTGTTTAATATACTTTAAATATTATTTATATGCATCAATAATTTTGATTACAAAATAAAATATAGTTAAAAGGAATAAAAAGTGCTTTTTATTTTTATGTTGCCAAACAGTCTATTGTATGAAGTTCTTTTAAAAAAGCTATTTTTTTAATTGATAGTCAAACAGTCAACTAGCTTTTAAAAAAAGCTCTTCTAAAAAAAGCTCTACTGATCCTTAAGCTTTTTATGAAGAAAAAGGTCAGGCTTTGGGGTCAAGCTCGAGTTAGATTTGAGTGAGAGATGGACGGACAAGTGAATGAAGAAATAAACATAAAGCTCGGTGCGCTTCTTTATCTCTCTCATCAGGCCACTAGTTGCTAGCATCACCAGCCAACCCATCGCTGCACCACTAGTAGCCAATTGTAGTAGCCGCCGCTACCCTCTTCATCGTGCACCAACCAATGTATTATTTCATCAAAGTTTTAAAGTACTCTCTGTCTATTCAAATTTTTTATGTCATATTATTCATATTTAAGGGCATGTTTAATTTTTTAGAGAGGACTAAGGAGTTGTGGTTCACTGGTACATAAGGAAAGTTTTGACAAATATGTATGAAAGGTTTGCTGATGTAGCTAATGAATATAAAGTGTTTGACAAAATACCCCATAAAGTCCAAAGCTTTATCAGAGAAATGTTGGTTTTGTCTTGATTCTTAAAAAACCATTTGCTAGTTTGTGACAATCTTTTCTAGCTTAAGTTATAGTGATATATCAAAACAATGAACAAATGAATGAAAAAATGAAACCTTACACTTGTGCTAAGAAAGATCATCAATAATAACTTAATTATTGAATGAGTGGTAATGTCAATAACCTTTTTGATGTAAGATATAACCAATAAACACATGTATAAGAGGTCATAGTTCTAGCTTATTCCTTAAAGTTTTGTGAATATACTTAAAGGATACATGTCTAAATACTTTTAGTGATAAATGTTATTTAGCAAGAAAACATGCATCCTTATAAAGAATACTAAAAGGAGTTTGAAATTGTAGTTACTAAAAGGGACTTGATTAATGAGATAGGTTGCAACAGTGATGGCTTCTCCCTAATAACTAGTAGGCATATAAGTATCAAATAAAAAAGCATGTATAACTTTAAGAAGATGATGGTTCTTTTATTCAACAATTCCATTTTTTTAAGGTGTGAAAAAAACATATATGGATTGATATTAAGTGGCTATCATCTTGTGAAATATTAAAATACTGAAGTAACTTCATTCTTTGATTTCATTAACCAAACCATAGTTGTATAAGTATGATCATCCATGAATGAAACAGACTAGCATGCACCACTTAAAAAACACACAAGCATGTCTATATATTCGAGTGAACCATCATATATGGTATCTAACTTCTTTTTATACTTTTGTAGATTGAAACATGATAAATTTTAGCTAGTTCACAAACATCACACTTGATGTTTTTGCAAGATTCCTTTCTAATTTATGATATGTAGAGTTAAGTGAATAGGTGCTTTTAACATATCTTCATCTGTAAGGCAACGTTAATAAAGCATTCCACTTAAGTAATGTGTTTTGATCTAGGTTTATTTTATTCAAGAAAAATTAAGAGGTAATTATCCTGATACTTAAATACACTCATTTTATTGATAATTATACAGACATACATATAAAAAACGATGGACCTAACAATATATTTTAACCTCAAGCATTTATATGTTGATTGTCTCTAACCTCAAGAATATTCCTTTAGTAGAGAGTTCTAATCTAATATCGAAGATAGAAGTGGAAACTTCTAATCCTGTACCAAGTGAAGTAGATGTTTAACTTGAACTTAATTGAAAAATGAAGTTTGGAATCTGTAGCGCCCCCTCATCGTAGGGTACACATCGGGAAACCTGAAGGTCGCTCCGACGAGTATCCCACGACAAAGGTGCACCACCAAAACATTTCCACTAATAATCCACATGGCATCGCAATAATTAAAACACAATATAACAGAAATCACTAAATTAAAAATCCAAAATGATCATGATACAGTCATCCAATAACAGAATAGACAAGT
>JANJEY010000234.1:23829797-23845661 GCA_024703695.1 Erythroxylum cataractarum | reverse complement strand
TCAGGCTCACCGATTAATGCGCCCATATTGGGACAGTTTAGGCGCTCGGTCACAACACCGTAATAAATTGGAAAGGGTCACATGTGCATTACATATGCATTGGATTGCATTTCTTTGAATGAATGAAAGGCTAACTGCTTTGTGATTCTGTGTATTTCTGAATGTGAATTGGGCAACAACTGTCTTGTGTTTGAATGTTTTACAAATTCAATTGGGTATAGATGTTTAAGCAAATGGAATGTGGCACATTGTCTATGTTCAAGTGCAATTGTGCAATGTGCTTAATTATGCAACAATGTGAAAATATGTGATATGTGAATTATTGTGTTGCATGAATTGAGTGAACCATCAATGATGGTTCCTCACTGAGTTCGCAAAACTCACCCAAAATTTGCAATTATTTTTCAGGATCCAGAAGAATACCCCTTTAAGCAACGGGCGTATAGCAACGGCATGCGAGTGAGAAAAGAGATTGGGATCAGTTCGCATTTGCATTAGAGTTTAATAAAAATTGTACTTTCTGAATTTTTGTACAAATGAATAAGTCATGTTGTATAGTCAATAAACTGAATAAAATTGTTTTTACAAAAGGGCCCTTGTGGTCATTGAACTCACCGATGATTATTTATGTAAATTGTTTTCTGCATAATATATAAAGTATGTGTATGTTTCAAAAAAATTTTTTTACTGAGTTTTGACTGAGTGATGTAGCACGCCACCCTCACAGGGCACGGACTCGAATATCACCATCGATGTCGGATTCGGGTCATGCGGGAGTGGGATGTTACATATGAGCCTGACCGAATTCTGACTCAGGTTTGACCCACTGCTATCCCTATTTTTATTTAATCAATACTATTATGACCTACTGCTATCCCTAATTTTATTTAATTAATACTATTATTCTTATCATAAAAATCATTCATAATTATTTTAAAATAAATAATTTTATAAATCATTGAATTGTTTATTAATTATTTATAAAATAGAAAATATTTTAATTAAATATGTACAAAAGAAATTATATAATAACTAAATATGAATAAAACTTTTCTCACTTTCATTTTTAATATTTAATACTAAATATTAACATAACTATTAATTTTGTTCATTGCTATACCAAACACACATAATCAATAATATTATTCTTATTCTTTTCATCACTTTTATTCTCTTATATATTTTTTATTATTAATTACCAATCAAGACTAAGTGCCAAGACTAAGTGCCTGTTTGGATGAGCTTATATTAGTAGAACTTTTATCAGTAGAGCTTTTGTCAGTAGAGCTTTTCTTAGAAGAGTTTTTTTAAAAAATCATTTGTTGTTTGGCTATTAATTAAAAAAACAGATTTTTTAAAAGAGCTTCATTCAGTAGACTGTTTGATAACACAAAAATAAAAAACATTTTTATTAATTTTAACTTTATTTTATTTTATAATAAAATTATTTATGCTAAATAATATTTAAAGTATACTAAACAATATGCAAATTACAATATAATTAGTATCTTTTGTCACAGGTATTATATATATGAATTAATTAAAAATTAATCAAATTATTTATTATAATTATTTTAAATTATTAAATTAAATTAGATTTTCATTAAATTAGATCATTATATTAATTAGTCATATTTAATGTTTTGTTATTATTTACAAAAGTTTTAGGAAAACATAAGGTATTTTTCTTCTTCTTTATAAGTGGTATACTCCATGAAGATGAAAGTCTTGCTGCATACGGATAACTACAAAATCTGATTGTATAGAGCTTTTTATTATTTTTTTTTTTTCTGGATAACTACACACACTCCACCACGTCTCCACCACCCATGGATCATCACATGTCCGAGAGAGAGAGAGAGAGAGAGAGAGAGAGAGGAAGATACGGTGGCGTAAAAGAAAGACAATACTATCACTGTCCATGTGAGGTTTTGATTCTGATCAGATATCAGAGCAAGCCACTGTCGTGTATCGAAATAGGAAAAAGGTGGAGGGTGCAGTGATGATTATGTGTGGGAGTAGGCAGCAGGTGAAAGTTGATCACAGGTGAAAATTGATCACAGAAGAGGAGATGAGTTGATTCAACGCAAACGTCGCCTGCGTTGATAACACAGGCGAAGTCGAACGTCTGCGTTGAACATCTACTTTGTTCAACATATATATAGGACGAAAAATACAAAGAATTAACCTGTGAGTTTTGATCCGTGGGTGTGTTAAGAGAGAAGATGAGTTTTGCGTGTTTGTAAACAAAAATAAAAACCACATAAATAAAAGAGTCGTTGTTGGTATATACGGGAGATAGAAGAGAGTTATGATATATACGGAAGTGAGGGAAATATGTCTACCTGAAAAAGTTGTATTTTAATTTTAAAAAAAGTTATTTTTATTTTAAAAATATTTTTGCAGTTTATAACTAAATACTTTTTTTTTTCAAAATAATTTTTACAATAAAAAAATACTTTTGAATTCTCCAAAAATTAAACCAAACAGTTGCTAAGGTATTTGACAAATGTTCGCAAACAATCTAACGAAAGCAGGGAAAGATGGGAATTCCAGAAATCTGGACATGGAACTCACATTTCATTTGAAAACATGGCGTCGTGAACCGCGAAGCAGCGCAGCTTCCAAAAAGAATGAAGCCTTGGTTTTATTACATCAAAAGAGAAAATTGTAATTAAGACATACTATATATTATTGTTTATTGACAAAAATTTTAGTTGGATTATTACCCTTGTGCATTAAAGATTGGAGTTGGATTGGACCAAGGCCAACATACGTAACATCCGCTTGACCAGACGCGCGTGAAATTATATAAATGGCGGGAGCCAAATTTCACAAACACAGACCCAATCATCTTCTCTCTTCTCTCTCTGCGTCAACATTGTCACTATTTACACTCCCACCACCCCTCCAAAACCCTCCAATCACACAAAACCCCCCGATTCCACTCTCCAGTTCTTCTCTTCTTTGGCTACATCTCCTTCCCTTGATCTCCATTCCTCTCAATTATTTGTGGGGTTTTCTTTTCCCTCCTTTTCTGTTCTCTCTGGTTTGGTAGATAGAGAAACAGTGAGAGAGTTGGAGGCGTTTCCGGATTTTATGGTGCCATCTCGGGCTGGTAAGTGTGGGCGCGACGCTGCCTGAGACGTGCCCTCGGCCTAAAGGCTTCGGGTCGCAACTTGCTCTCGAGGACTCGATGGTTCACCAGGGTCTGCACTTCACACCTAGCGTCGCATTTCACACGGCCAGTCCCACCGCCACTCGCGATGCTTCTTTGCGGATTCCTTCGTCGAGGAAGGAGGGGCGTGAAGTTTCCGATCACCATTCTGTTCGAAACCCTAGGGACGAGGTTGGTGCTATAGATTTTCAGCTCTCTTACGATGTATTTTATTGTTTTAATGTTTGGACTGAAATGGAAAAGTAAACGATGAGCTATTTAAATCTGATTTTTCAGTGAATCATAGTAGTTGGCTCTTGTCTTCTGATGTGAACAGTGAATTAGGATTCGTTTGGATGTAATGTTCGTCGACCTTAAGCTTGTGGTTGATGTGATTTTGTCTTGACTATTTGAAATGCATAAATGTTTTTGATTCATTGGTAATGAGAGTAAGTTACTTGCTTGGATGGGCATTTTTGATTGCTGAGAGAATTGTGGCATTATTAGAGTTACTAATAATCTGAATTGGATGATCTGTTGATGTCTTGACATGTTAATCTCCATGATTTATGAATCTGGTAGTTTACAATCACAGGATTTGGGACAACCAAAGTTGGGTGAATCGGATGAGAGAAGAATATATGAGGTAAAGTTTGTTGACTTTTGAACTAAATTCTGCAGGATTGTGGAAAGTTAAATTGACTAGTTGTTTATCAAGGTGCAGCATGTAAGAGAGCCAGTAGATATAGGCTTTTGTTCAGTTACTGTTGATGGGAGTTTAGGTAATGATATGTTGCAGCAGCGAATTCACAGTATCTCTAGGCAAAGAGAAGAACTGCAGCAAATCGAAATTGACCTTAGAGCTCAGGCAGTTGCCAGATCTGAGATCTCAGATATTCAAAACAGCTGTAATACTCAAATTAAAGAGCATATTGAAGCTGCTTCAAAGTTTCAGGTCAATGAGCTTGTTTCTCTCCCTAAAAAGAATTAATATTTTCTGCAATAGACTTTACATGTTCTCTGGATCTTAGCAATAAGTATAAAGTACGCAGCACGACAGTATCATGTCCATTGCCTTGATGTTTGTTATAAATAATATATCAGAGAGACATTATTTAGCTACATTACAACATTTAGAAAGATTCCTTCTTGTTTTTAGCCTCTGCTAATGAACAGCTTCATGATTTCTCATTCTGTTAATTGTAATCTTTTTTAAATCATTTATATTTTTGCAGGAACAACTCCGTGAAAGGGAACAAACCATACATGACCTGGAAAGAAGAATTGAGGATAAAGATAGGGAAATTAAACTAGATAATGAAGCGGTTTGTTTCTTTATAGTTTTCAAACAAAAGTATTTTTTAATTAATGGTTGACCACAAATGATTCTTTGTTTCTTTGCCATCATATGCAGGCCTGGGCTAAAGAAGATCTTCTCAGGGAACAAAATAAAGAACTTGCATCATTTAGGTGTGTATTTTTGTAACTTAAGGACTGGTATTTTACTTTTTTTTCAATGGTTTACCTTACTGCAATGTAAGTTGGGATGAACTAATGATTATTTGCCAAGGTTATGAACCATCATTAGAGGATATTGATTTATCTTTTTTTCTCAAGACATGGCAAGTCTACCATCTAGAGGTGTTGAAATTTTTTTTATAATGGATTTACGGGTTTAACGGTCCTTTTCTTTCTGCAGAAGAGAACGCGATCACTCTGAAGCTGAAAGAGTGCAGCATATACAGCAAATACATGACCTTCAAGAACACATTCAAGAGAAAGAGAGGCAAATTCTTGAGCTGCAGGAACTGGTATGTATGTTTTTGATGCGCTTCTTTGGAGAAGAAACTGATATTGCTGTTGCCTATTTGTAAATATGTGCATACTCACTGATCTATATTTTTAAAGAAATTTCCCATACATTTGTTATGTTTGAAGGGTTTTATCATAAGATTTTAATGAGGACAGGAGGTATAATGTTGGTTATCTTTTTCAGCATAGGGTTGATCAGGAGACCATCTTCTTAAAAGATGAACAATTGAAGGTGTGGATTGGACGTGTTAAGGAGATGGATGCTTTGCAAACTAGTGCAAACCACTCATTTCAAGCTGAAATTCGACAGCGTACAGAACAATATAATCAGCTTTGGCTGGGTTGTCAGAGACAGGTCATTTTGCTTTAGGTTTCCATTTCCTTCTTTCATTCCATAATAACGTTTTGTGCTTCTGTTTCTATTCTTCTTGTGTAATTGGTTACGTGAGTGATTGCATTAATGTGTTTCTCAAAGACAGGTCATTTTGCCTTAGGTTTCCATTTCCCTCTTTCATTCCATAATAACATTTTGTGCTTGTGTTTCTATTCTTCATGTGTAATTGGTTACGTGAGTGATTGCATTAATGTGTTTCTTATGGATAGAGTTCAGTTTCTTACATTTTCTAATAGCGTGTATTGCTTGGGAGTTTTGTATGGAAGGTACTTAAATTAATTTTTTCTATTCAATAGGAACTAAGGCGCTATGCATTTATCTCATTTTAGGTTCACTTCTTACTTTTTGCTTTGTGGTTTCAGTTTGGAGAGATGGAGAGACTTCATTTGCATTCCTTGCAACAATTACAAAAGGAGTTAGTCGAAGCCAGAGAAAGAGGTGGGTCCTACCTTGATGGTACACACATATCACAAACAAAGTCAAATGATGTACCAAAACTTGGTCAGAAAAATGGTAGCGAGCCAGACGTTAATGGAAGTGGTGCATCAAGTACTAATACTGTGGCTCTTGCAAATGGCAATACAGATATTATCTTATCTTTAGCTTCAAGTGGAAATGTATCATCTCAGGTTGGCTGCTTATACGATTTCTAGGGATATGTACTCTCTTTTTTCACTTTTACTTGAATATTTGCTTTGGAATGGGTACAAGTCATGTAATGATAGCTTCTTGCCTTCCCTTGGTGGCTAATTTTCACATATCTCAAAAGGATACAGGCGCTTCATAACATCTCAGATTTGACATGGTTGTTGGTGTCATATGCGAAATTTGCTTAAGTTTGATTAAATGTCTTGTCTTGCCCTTGCATTTTTGTGCATGAATACAATTCTAGAACAAGGGCTATAATCCATGGGTTGCGATGCATGATAGTTGAATTCAATTAGTCCTTAAAAGTTTAGCATCCCTCTGAAAAATTCACTACCTAAATTTCTTTTGAGGTATTAAATTGACATGGAGCAAGCATGTGATTGTTTTTGGACTGCTAATTAGTGTTAATCTCATGGGCTGTTTGTATGTCCGAGTGCTTAAACTTGCAAGGACTATTATGCATAAGTTGATTAGCGATCAGAGAAATAACATTCTTGTCTAATATTGGAAATTGGCAATGTGACTGCTCTTTTCTTGACTCATAGTGATGTAGGACAAATAGAAAAATTAACTAGTAGCTAAAAATCACAAAATAAGGAAATATGACTGATATTAGGCTGTTGGAATATGAAATTTTAGGGTTGAATTTTGGCTAGGAATGCTGCAATTTTAGATTTCGTATAGCTGGAATTTTAATGTTTGATTGCTGAAAATTTAGGCTTAAGATTTCAAGGGTTAATATGCTAGAGGTTAGGATTTTGGTTGCTAGAATTTTGTGAACACAAAGAATGGAAAGTAGGAAATTAGAAATCACTCGTAAGGTCTAAGACTCACTCTTAGAAGAAAGTATTACACCTTCTAGTTGAAAACTCAAGTTTGTAGAAAAAATTTCAGATTGCTTGTTACTATTGAAGCGCTGAGTACACATATATATAGAGTTCTTAGAACCATTATTCTAATAGGAAAAAGGGTCCTAACAAATTTAAATCTTATTCTAATAAAAATTCTATAAGTACTGGACAACTAGGATAACATATGTAATGTAGAATAACATATTTAACTTACCACTATTTCCTATCTAATAAGGAATCCTAACATAATCTAAATTTCAGTCCCAAGCTTTTGTTGTTGACTCGATTCTCAATCTTCATCCATCAAAAAGGCTTGTGGTTGAATAATTTTTTTCTTTTTTTATTTCTTCTATATATTTTAACTTCTTTTGCATCAATTCTACCTGATTTTTCGGAAGTTGTCCTCAAATTAGAATGTGACACATACTGTTCATATAGTTCTTGATTTAACTTTTGAAATTATGATTTTAGAATCCAAGTATTGTCAAAAATCAGTCTTCCTTTCTACTTTACAAAAGATTGTCGATATTGTCCATGTTTTGTGGCTACAATTTGTTTATCAAGAACATCCTCTATGTCCTCTATTTTCATGAGTGGCTAGAAGTCTTATAGTTGCGGTAGGGGATTACTTATCTTGTCCATGATAAATAGTTGAGTTTGCAACATTAAAGATAAGACTTATTTTGATGTCACTTGGTAATTCCAAAACATAAGCATTAATACTTTTCATCTTGATGATCTTATAAGGTTCAACACTCCGTGAATGAAGTTTCTCATATTTTCCTTTTTGAAAACGCTCTGGATGAATCTTGACTATCACCATATTTCCTTCATTGAATTCTTCCAATCGACGATGTTGATCAGCATCTTCTTTATAAGACAAATTGTTGGTTATTATCTTTCGTCGTATCTCATCAAAGATTTCCCTCATATGCTGTGCAAAACCTTCAACTTCAACACTAACTCGTGTTATTTGTGGTAAAGGAACCAAGTCAGTAGGCTTCCATGGTTGAACTCCTAAAACTATCTCGAAAGGGCTCTTACCAGTAAACCTATTTATAGAACTGTTATATGCAAATTCTGCCATAGAAAGAATTAGGTCCTAATTTTTCACATCATCTCCAACCAAACATCTTAACAAGTCCCACAAGTTTCTATTCATTACCTTTGTTTGTCTGTCGGTTTGCGGATGACAACTTAAAAATTGAAGTTTAGTGTTCAATGTTTTTCATGGAGTTCTCCAAAAATAACTCATAAATTTTATGTCACAATTAGAGATGATACTTAAAGATAATCCAGAAAGACGTACAAAATCTTTGAAGAAGAGTTTAGTTATATGGACAACATCATAATTCTTGGAATCATAACCTCTTAATGGTTTTAGGAATTCCCAAGACAAAATCTATACTATGTCCTACCTTGGTTCATGAGGCACAAGCACTGATGTATATAATCCAGAATTTTGTTTCATTCCTTTAACTAATTGACATGTTTGACATCGCTGTATGACCTTAGACAAGTCCCACTTTAAATAGGGCCACTAAAAGTGCTCGTCAACCATTTTGATGGTCTTATCTCTTTGCAAGGTCCTGCTGCTCTTCCTCCATGTAATTCCCAAAATCACACACTCTCTTATAGGAGTATTAGGTAGGCAAAATTGATTTCCTTTGAAAAGATAGTCATCGTGGATCGAACCCCACAACTTTTACCGCAAAAGTGTTGCTAATGACTCTTCTTACTTAATGCATCTACTGCCTTATTCTCAACTTTTATTCGATGCTTAACAACAAAGTTAAATTGCTCCAAAAATTCACTCCATAAGGTGTGCCTTTTGTTCAAATTCTTTTGGGCCTTTAAGTGTTTAGAGATTTATGATCCAAATATAGGAAAAATGCCTTTTATGAGAGATAATGACACCAATTGTAAAGAGAACGTATTACTGCATAAAGTTTCTTGTCGTAGGTCGAATATCGTTGCTTCTCTTCTTTGAACTTTTCACCGAAGTAAGCAATTGAGTGTCCCTTTTCGCTGAGTATGCCTCTAATTCCCACATGAGATCCATCACAAATAACTTCAAATACCTTAGAAAAATTTGGAAGTTGTAAAACAGGAGATTCGATCATTTTTTTTTCCTTGATTTCTTCAAATTCTTTAGTTGTTGCCTTTGACCAAGTAAACTGTCCTTTCTTCATACAATTGGTAAATAGTGCCATTATGCTGCTATCTCGTGCACATCCTGTGTAATAGGCCAATCAAGAATGGCTCTAATCTTCTCGGAGTTCATCTCCACTCCACGGTAGGATATGATAAAACCCAAAAATACAACATTTCATTGCATAAAAGAACACTTCTTTAAGTACTTGATTCATCACTCTCATAAAAGTACTTGATGCATTAGAGAGTTCAAATGGCATCACCATCCATTCATAAAGTCCCTCTTTAGTCTTGAAAGCCGTTTTCCATTCATCTCTAGGTCTGATTCTAATTTGATGATACCCACTTCGTATGTCTATCTTGGTAAAGATAGTAGCTCAAGTCAATATATCTAACACATCATCAAGGCGAGGTATTGGAAATCTATATCTTATTGTGATCTTATTTATCCCCTGACAATCAATACACGTTAATTTCCATCCTTTTCAGGAGTTAAAAAGTACTAGAACTACACACGGAATAAGACTTTCTTGAATATAGGCTGGAAGATTTGGTAGAGTAGATTTAGGTACCAAGTTAATAGCATGGTAAATATCTCATAAAGGAGTATTTCATTTGGTAAATCATGCAGTTTAAGGTCTGAAAAATCAGCTAACAATTCTCTCCCTTCTTTTGGTAAGGTAAAGGGTGTTTCAAGTGCTGTTTTGTTACTTCCTTTACTACCATTGCAAACACAATTCCCTTTTCTTTGCTAACAGCTTCAAATTCTCTGTTTTTAAGGATATTAAGAGACTTGGCATTTATGGCTGTCTTGTTACTTCCTCTTTGTTTTTCTACCTTGTCTACCTTTATAGGCTTCAAAATTATCTTCTTTCCATGAAATATAAATTGAAAAGTGTTAACTTTTTTGAAGTGTTGCACATCTCGACAATAAAGCCACAGTCGCCCAAGCAAATTGTGAGATACTTACATAGAAATAACATCACACCAAATAGAGTCATCATATATTCCTAATTTGAAGGGCACCAAGCACCTTCGAGCAACTGTTATAGTGCTATCATTTACCTAAGCAACTTTGTAGGGATTTGGATGTTTATCTGTGAGCAAATTCCTCCGATACTACATTCATACTACTTCCTCCTTCAATGATAATCTTTCATACTTTATCTTCGCACCTAACTCGAGTAAAGAAAATAGTAGTACGGAATCATTCTTCTTTTTTTTTTTTTTTCTTTAGGGGTCGTGAGTATGCTTCCTACTATATTAAGATTTGTAGGACTAGCTAATTCATCACTAGAGTCTCCTTCCAATTCCTCTCTAATAAGGAATACTAATATAATCTAAATTTCGGCCCTTGTCTTCCGTTGTCAATTCAATTCCTAATCTTTCATTCCACTAAATTCAGGCTTGTGGTTGACAAATTTTTCCTCTTTTATTTCTTCTATATACTTTAAGTTCCTTTGCATCACATAGTTTTCAAGATATTTGAAGTGGAGAATATGGGATGATTTAGCTCTGTGGATAAAATTTTTAACTCATGGGATGTCGGACTAGTTGTATTATGTATGGTCTTTTGTGATATGACTCATCAATTACTATATTCTGTATTACTGTGTTAGAGTACTTCATTCAATTACAGTTGCCAGTTAAGTAAATGGAATTCTTATGCTGTTTCTGTTGCTTCATTTTGTTAATTGTCAGAGCAATCAAGTTGCTGGTGTCCCATTTGCTCCATCTTCTTTAATTGGGATGCCTACCTACCTGCCACCTGCACAGATGACTGCACTGCATCCATTCATACTACATCAACAAGGGATTCCCCATTCCATGCCATCTCATTTTCCTCAGTCTCATGTTGGGCATTTTCATTCGGTACCAGCAATGTCACCACCACAGTGGCAGAACCAACAGGTAGTATGAGACATCACATTTCCTTTTCTATGTTTTGTATAAGCTGCAGTAACACTCTACAGTATCTTCTTTTCCTGTGCCTTGCTATTTTTTTTTCCTGACTGTGAACATCCATGGTTTTTTAATTTGTATCTGTTTAACTCTTCTTCTTCAGGCTGTACCAGAGGGTGGACAAGTGTCTGTACAGAATCATCTTACATCATCCCATTCAGATCACAATCTTAAAAGATTGGACGCTAAATATAAGCATGAAATATCTGTCAATGGACAAGGGTTTCGTCCAGTCTGTCTTGATGTTAACATCAATCAGGGGACTGAGCCAAATACTGTAATTTCATCCACCGGGGAAGAGCAGGTTTGCGGTGTTAAGATGTTATTTTAAGTCATTGTCAAGATGAATGTCTTTGTAGCCGTTCTTGATCACATCCTTTTGCAGAAAATTGATAGAGAGTACTTGGTTGCTTCACATCTAGATCAGAGCTTGCAATCTTCCCAATTTAATGATGCTTTAAGATTGAATTCTCTTGAGCAGAACAGCAAAACAGATGTATGGCACTGGAGTCAACCATTGATTTTTGCTTGAGCCTGTGCTCTGGCTTCTTTAGCTTTTTAATAGGAGGTAAACTTGGCTTATGTTGAATCTGTACTCTGTGCAGGAGCAAAATGTTCCAAAGTTGAGTAATCAAGGACTTGAAAATCAAGTTTTGACAGAAGAACAATCAGGTTCTGGTGCCAGTCCATCACCATCTGAAAATTCAATCCATTCAGCTTATCATAATGAGACTACCGTCAACAATGGCAGTGGTGCAGTTTTATCTGAAGTCTCAATAGGCAAGACAAATATGGCGAATGCAGCTAAATCTTCTGAAAATGCCCTACTTGATGAGAGATCTTTATTAGCTTGCATTGTTCGTACGATTCCACCTGGTGGAAGAATTAGAATGAATTCCACAGTATGTGAATCAACAAAGTTTTATTGTGGTTGATCTTAGAATAGGCAATCCTTCTACTGAACTTTATTTGGTGATTATGACAGCTTCCAAATAGGCTGGGCAAGATGCTTGCACCTTTACATTGGCATGACTACAAGAAAAAGTACGGAAAACTGGATGATTTTCTGGCTGGTCACCCTGAAGTGAGTTTTGGTATATGGTTTAGTTGTTCAGTTACTGTAAGCTTAGATAATAATGGAGAGAATTTTGATTTTGTCATTTCAGTTATTTTTTATTGAAGACGACTATATTCAGCTTCAAGAAGGAGCTCAAGGAATGATAGCAGCTACAGCTGCAGCGGCGAAAGTTGCTGCTGCAGCTGCGGCATCATCTCATTTGCCTTTTTTGCCTACTGTAGCTGTTACTCCCATGGCACAGTCTCACCGAAATAAATGTTATCCATCTGATGACTCAAAGCGCCCCAATCGAGTTAGTTATGATGTTGCTGGAGGCATATCAAATATGAGAATTTTGAGCAAGTCAAGAGATTCACAGGATCTGAATGGACTTGAGTTTGATAGGTCAAGTGTAACCAGCAATCACAGCAAAGGCTCAATTGATGAAAGGCCTGATTCGAATGTTGTTGTAAAGCAGCAACAGGGCAGGTAAGTGTAATCTTTGCTAAATCTGCAGCTACATTTTTGATAAAGTAAATGAACGAGACTCATTATGTTTAACATATTTAATTACTGCAGGATAAGCGGTGCTGCTGTAACTTTTAGAAGATAGTGAGTGTCCTAATTGCAATTCTATAAATCTCTTTTTCTTTACCGACATTGACGACGGTCTGTATTATTTGGTTAACTTTTTTTTCTTATCGTGGTCAACAGCTTAATGTTGAGTTTTGAAAGACTTGAGTCAGCCTTATTGTGCAGCCTAGGAATAGTTTAACCCGATGCAATTTGTTTTGACAGGAAGCAAAATTGGACTTATTGTGGTTATGCAAATCAATCATAATGGTTTGTCATGCAGATCAATCATTTAAGCGCTGTGCATCCTGGGTACAATATGTTGATGCTTGAGATTGTCAACTGTATTTTGTTTGTTACTGGTACATGCTTTCTTGCGTGATTTTAAAGAAACTCTTTCACTACTAGCGTGGATTATAGTACCAGAAAGCAACATTGGTAAGATTCCAACGGCAGTTGTATCTAAATTGTCCATTTATTGTTTATCCGGCATTCTTTACAATCCCATTAAGAAAGTCGTCTTTTGTTCATATCATATAAAGAAGTGATAATATATTTATAAGTGTTTAATATTTTAACATTTTTGTAATTAGTTTTAAATTTTTTTAATTGAGATTAATATTTTAAAATTATAATAATTTAGTTTAAAAGATTATATTTGATAATGTGACATTTGTTAAATGTCATGAAATGTACCATTTGTTAAATGTCATGAAATGTCTATCTATTAGTTATTTTAGTTACATCAATAAAAATTAATGTTTTAAATTGAATTGTTAAGGTTTTAAAAAATTGTTTATTCAATTAAATTTTTTTAAAATTTTAGACAATAAAAAAAGTTTAAAAAATTAAATATATGGGCGTCATGGCCTTATAAGCCCGTTATGAATTGCGGCAGCAAAGGGGTCTAAAACTTTTGGAATTTAATGCAAATTAATGGTGCCAGAAAAAGGAAGAAAGGGGAAATTCGAAATGAAAATTAATTGCTCAAGCAACAATTTCAACTTATTTACAAAACGAGTTAATGATCTGAACGATGAGCTTTTTCCTTCTATTTCTGTAAGGCAGCAATACTTTTATGTCAAATAAAAAAATTAAGAGATTGTTTGGTTTCACATTTGCTTCTGTGTTGTTGTTGTTGTTTTTTTTTTTTCGTTTTTGTTTTTTTCCCTAAAAAATAAAAACTTGTTTGGTTGAAATTTGTAATATAAAAATTGAAAAAAAACTTGTTTGGTTGTTATTTCTAATAAAAAACTGAATATTTTTTATTTTTTAGATTATACTCTTATATATAATAATTATAATATAATATAATATATTTTAAATTAATTAATTTTTATTATGACAAAACTTCACTATAATAAAACTTCCCTATAACAGGACTTAAAGCCTCATTGGGACGTAAAGAGTAAGCTAACTTTTGTAACAAATGAACCATTATGATATAGAGACAAAGGCTACTACGTGAAGAATAGGCTTTTGAAGAGTAGGCTCTGCAGTGCCACATTAGTTGTGAAGACAAGTGTTGCGTGCTCTATGCTCAATATACGTAAAGAGTCTTCACATGAAGACTAGGCTTTGAAAAGTAGACTCTGCCGCATTAAATGATGTGCTGCAACATTTATAAGACAAGTGCTTCACGCGTGCTCTACTCTATACTAAAGACGCGAGGATGAGACTCGCCACTGCCACTCTCTCTTCATGGCTGAAAGTATCCCTATATTCTGTCACCAACACCGTCACTACCTCAATCTCCTGGTTTTGTGCTCTTAACCTTTATTTTTGTTTTTTTGTCATTTTTATTTTTATTTTTTGTTTTGTTTTTCTCACATTGAGAAAAATGTGTGTTTAAGTATGGGGAGAATTTTGCATTGACATGTCAAATGTGTGAAGTTTGCATATCATATTGTCTTAATTTTTGATTAGGTTGACATGGTGTGAGCATATATGTGAATGTGTTAATGGCAATAAGTTGATGGAAGTATTTTATCTTTGAACATAGTATTGAATTTGTAAAGGCATATTGGCTTGTGCATTTTATATTTTAAGTGTCTTTGGTTAAATATGCATATTAATTAAGATATGACGTTAGCTTGTTCATCTTATGAAATTTGTTACATACATTTATAATTATAAGTCAATTGAACATGTTAGTATCATCAATAGTCTTTCATGAGACTGATTGACTAAAAGAGATGAGGTAGCTATTTGAAATGGAAAAAAAATTCTATGTCTATTAAATGATTAACTATTTTGTTATCCCTTTTGAAAAAAATATTGGGTTATTTAGAGCTAGTACCTAGCTGAGAATGTGATATAGCTAAGTAAACGGGGGCATTCACGACAAAAATGTTTGACTTCACTTCAAAAGACTATAACAATATTCCAACCAAACTAATTAATAAAATGTGGCCTAGTTGAGTAACCGGGAGACATTTATGACAAGGTTTTTGCCTTCACATCAAAAGATTAGATTAATGTTAAAGAAAATAAAAAGGTGGAGTTTTGATAAATAAATCCTACTAATATTTGAAAATAGAAAATTTTTTCATGAAGGATACTTAGTGACAGTTGCAATTTTGGTTGATTACTAATTATCAATGTATGTATACAAGTGCTTTAGGTGAAAGAATATTATGTTAATGTCTTGATTATTATGTATATTCAATCCTAAGTGCTTAGCCATAATTGTATAAGTTAATATGTTAGAACAACTTGAACATTTGTTTTTAAGGTTAAATTGATTTTGTCAAGTTAGATGTAATTATATCATTAGTGTATGATGCATGAATGTATGTGTTATTGTTTGGTTTGTTTGAGTTTGAGTTTGTATTTTGTTTGTATTTTTGTTTGAGGGCAAGAAAAAGTTTATATGTGGGGATGTTGATAGGTGTAAATTATACTATGTTTTGATAGATGTTTAAGTGTGCTTTTGAGTATTTCTTAGATGATTATCATATATATAGGCTTAGAATTATGTTATTATTAGTGTTTGTTTATACTCTATGTGTTTGTATGGCTGTGAACATAATTTGAACCTTAATTTTATGTTTCAAGAGGTTTGTGAAATGTTTTTGAGTGCATGGAAATTGAAGAAAAGAGAAGAATTGGAAGTATGGAAGTAGGTCATAATTTTGACTTGCTTGTCACAATCACGATAGAGCGCGTAGATGACAATTCCAACGAATTTCAACTTTTCCAATACACAACTCTTTTTGTAATTTTAACATTTTGGTGTTATTTTTGGAACCAAATT
>JANJEY010000234.1:23769149-23779183 GCA_024703695.1 Erythroxylum cataractarum | reverse complement strand
AAATGAAAGCTGGAAAGCATACCATCTGAGTAAATGATTCTCAACATAATGATGTGCTTTTGTTTGGGCGCGAGTAGAACCATTTCGTTCGTCACGTGCACGTCGACAAGAGCCTTCTCTCGGCTGCCCGCTTGTGGCTTATGAGTTCCGAATGGACTCATTTTTATTCAGGGTGTAAACTTCGGTTTCTCTCTTTTGTTTCCTTGGAACCCTCGAGCTATGTGTTATGCATTGCATTCTTGATCTGTTCACTATGAAGCATACTTGTGACATGTTTTATGAGTTGCATTAATTATGCTGAATGCGTAAACTGCTTGGGTAGCATGTGAGTGCTAGAATTATTGCATATATATGTATATATATATACATACATATGTTTGAATTTATGCTAGTTACCAATGGCTATAATTATATTAGCCACTGAGCTGTGTAGCTCAGCCCATTACTTTTCCCTCCTCAGGTGCAACTCAGGACATCAATTGATCCTCGCCAGGCATCGAAGAACTCCGCAATAGTTAAAGATCATTTCATTAAGTTAGTATTTTAGTTAGCCCACCAATCATATCATCATTGGGCATTTTCATATATTGTATTTTGGATTTAGACTTTATTCTGTATTGTGTATGGTTATGAATACTTGTTTAATTTCTTCGGGTTGTAATGACATGAAGCCCCTTAGTTTATGGGGTGTTTAATTAGAACGATTGTGTGTATGTTATAATGTGTGTGCGAAAATGCATGTGTGAATCGAATTATGTATGGATGTTGGAATTATGTTTGAGAGCTCGTCGCTGGCGCAGCCTGAGGGGTCACCTCGGAATAGGGATCCGGGACTGGGGCCCAACATGTTTGGTATCAGAGCGTCTAGGTTTAGTGTCCTCGGCTTAGAATGCATAGTAGGATGAATTGTTTGCTATATGATTATTTGTTGGATTGACTGATTGCCTTAAGTGACATGCATATCATGCATCCATGTAGGAATTAAGATTGACATATAGCTAATCCTTAGTGTTTATCTTTGAAGGAGTAAGATGCCACCTCGTAGAAGGACACGAGGAGTTTTGCAAGAATCTGTTGCACCTGACTCTCCGACTGGAGAGGAGAGGATTGATGAGTCAGTAGCCTCAGGAAATGTTGAGGTTTCTGTAGGGCTAGGTAGTGAGCCCCTGCCATCGCAGACTCAGGAGTCACCGATTTCGCAGGAGCAAGTGCCTCCTTTAGATCCGAGGTTGTTTCAGGCGTTTACCCAGGCGTTTGTTCAGGCTATGGGTCAGATGCCGCAGCCTTCTGCTTCAGCCCCAGTTAAAAAGGGAAGACGGTTCGATGAGTTGAGGAAATATGGAGCAGTGGACTTCTACAGGACCACTGATCCTGAGGAAGATGAGACTTGGCTGAGAAAGACTGAGAGAGTCTTAGATCAGATGGAGTGTGAGGATGACGACAGAGTCATTTATGTTGCCAGTTTGCTTCAGGGAGATGCTCTGCATTGGTGGAAGACTGTGCCAGGGAGTAAGATGAGAGCAGTAGGGTTGGCATGGCAGGATTTCCTTGCTGCTTTCAGGAAGAAATATCTATCTGAAGTATACATTCAGTAGAAGCAGAGGGAGTTCCTCAGAAGTTACAATCAAATAATTTCACATATACCAGTCATTAATTTTCACAGAACTATCAGTGCAGAAATTTAACAATTAAGATTGAGGAACCAACTAGGTTACTCACCTTTAACTTCCGAGCTACTGCCTGGAAGTCCCAGCAATGTCCGTGGAATGTCGATCCAACGGTGCCTCTATAACAGTCAAAGTAATTCCATGTTACTAATTGCACAATCAAAGAGGTTCACAAATGCACATGCTGAAATGCAGGAATGTACAATGCCTATTCGCGATAATCCCGGCGCTATATCCCAATTTCACTATCTTTTGCCTCAAAGCCAACTTACTATTCATTTGGTCAATTCATCCATTTCATCAAATGACACCATTGATTTCAATATACTGGCCTGAACTTCATAAGTTTCATTTCTACTATTCAGTTCAATTTGCCAAATCATATGCACTAGGATATTCTCACGAAAACCTCACAATTATACCCCAATTATCAAGAAACTATTTTTAAATCGAAAAAGTAATCTAAGCCCAACTTTCATTCCCAAATTGAGATCCTAAAAACTTGAATTCAAACTTTCTTTCTCTACCTCAATTGTAGACCTCTTCCTCTAGTTTATAACGAATCAAGAATCACCTCAATTGGAGGTCTACACCATTAGTTATGACCCAAAAACTAAAACAACTCAGTTCAGAAAAAAGAGGCTCGCCGCGGCGTAAGGACACTCGCCGCGACGTCCCAGATTTGCTCGCCACAGCGTCCGAAGAGAGCTCGCCGTGGCGTAGCCTTTTGGGGCACGCCACGACGACCTCCTGCACGCTCACCGCGGCAAATTAACATTAATTCGCCGCAACGAGGCCCTCGCGCACTTCGCGTCGTGGCGCAGGTGCGCCGCGACGTGTGGGTCACATGTCGTCTTCTCTGACTCTCTTTTTCTTATTTTCTTTCTCTAAAATCAGCCATAACTCACATCCAACTACCACAATCTTTCATATTAAACCCCATAAATGCATTTACACTAACAATAAGCAACATAAATAAAGAGGTCACTTACCAAACAAGCTCTCCTTCTTAAACTTCCGAAAATTCCTCTAACCCCTTTCACTTACTCTAACTCCCACGACTCTCTCTCAAAACCTCAGCAATCTCCATCTTCTCATGGATTATGGTTGGTCTTAACAACAAGGAAGAAGCAAGCAAGAGAACAACGAAAATCACGCAAGGAAAAGGAGAAGAGAATCGATCGAAGGGGAAGAAAACATGCCTT
This sequence comes from Erythroxylum cataractarum, assembly GCA_024703695.1. Taxonomy (NCBI): domain Eukaryota; kingdom Viridiplantae; phylum Streptophyta; class Magnoliopsida; order Malpighiales; family Erythroxylaceae; genus Erythroxylum; species Erythroxylum cataractarum. The sequence goes on along the minus strand of JANJEY010000234.1, from coordinate 23,776,311 downwards.
AGGTTTAACTGTCAAAAAGGGAAGTTTAAAAACCTAAAGCATTTTAAGGATACTCTTTTAACAATGATTCTAGGACTCAAGGCATACTATTCCTCTTTTCCTCTAATTTTTTTAAGTCTCTTTCTCTTTTCAAAATCATTTTTGGTCTAAGTTGTCTCTAAATTCTAATGGCTTGACATTTTTATTTCTAAAATCATAAATCTAAATTTCTCATTGCCATTGGACAGTTATTTAGTACAATACAGTCAATCAGTCCGTCACTTAGAAAATTCTCTAGTCCAGACTTTTTCTCCCAAAATTTTCAGAAAATTTTCTAAGGGTCACTATCAACTGCGAATCAATCCTAGAACATTTCCAATTCAGAATTTCAGACATAAATATTTCATAACTCACAAACAATTCAGATTCACACATGAATGTCGAGAAATATCATGAATGCATGTACATATAAGTGCATGTGCAAAAAGTCTCATTCCTCTAAATTTAGAGGCCAAATGAATGCTCATATCAATTATGCAATGTAAACTCCTAACTCATCCCAATCTACCAATGTACCATTCCCATCGATGATGGGATGTTACAAATTAGGTTTTTAGGTCTTTTATATGTTTGTTCCTATATGTCTTAATTTTCTAATGGAATAATCTTACACAATTTGGTTGTGTATTCTAAGAGTTATACCAAAAACACTACCGGATGTTCAAAAACAGGGACATCAGCCAAAACTTAACTTCAAGCCAGAATTCAAAACTCTTAATAGAAAATTTAGATTGTTATTCATTCATGAAAGTTTTTGAAATATGTTTTAATCTCCAATTGGAATTATCCAATTTGAAGATCTATAGACCAAGATATGGCCAAATTATATACATATGTTTAGTGGAATCTATCCATCCAATGAGGTACCCATTCAAAATTAACTAACTTCGACCTTAAAATGTAAGAGTAACACAAAAACAAATCTAATTTTAACCAACAACATCTCTTATTCAATAAGATACTTCCCTTACAAATTCCCCTCACATCATGTTTATAATCTAAGCAAAATATCAAATTTTCCATACCTCTTGAAGAAGTGATCAAAACTCTTTTACTTCACTTTACTTGCTTTTCTTTGCCTTTGCCTTTGGTATTCTCCTCCTCTACACATAGCACACCCATTCAAAACTCATCATTAACAATTACATGTACATTAAAAAAACCCTAGACGAAGAGAAAACCACTAAATTTTACCTTGGCTTCTACCAAAGATTAACTTGATTCCTTATATGAAAAATGGTGTGATGAAGAAGATGAAATGGAGAGGAAAAATATAGAATTCGCAACCCTAAAGGTCGTCCCTCTCTCTTCTTATTATGCCCATTCATACACTTCCAAGACTCACACACATGCTTACTTTCTATTAGACACACATGCTTTATTATTATTGATCACATATTTCTTAATCCTATTGATCCATTTGTTAACTTTAGGAAAAATTACACAATGGTCCTTCTTCTTTCTTTAATTCTCACGTTGGTACATAATCTCATCAATTAGTTTCAATGCCTAATCTCATCAATTAGTTTCAATCTCATCCATATTTAACGTCTAAGTATGTATATCCATGTCGAAATGTACAAATTACCCTTTTACCCATGTCTTTTACATTGAGTACCATTATGTCTCTTACTATACTTAGATACACTTAATTTATTATGTTCACTTCTTATTACACCCCCATACATGCTATGATATTTCTAGGGTATATGTTTGGGCCTTACATAAATTCTAATAGTTTGATTAAAATCTAGAAAAATATTTAAGGTAAGACCATTAGCAAGCCTAATATGAGGATATATCTTTTTAAATTCTTACAGACGCGTATTATTCCAATCTATTTGTCTTCTCATATCTTCTATTTGATGAAGAATAGAACACCAAACCTTTTGCCCCAAGCCAACATATATCATAGAATTTGATCCATATATCACATGATTTAATTTAGTTAGCACAACATCACAAATGAAACACATGATTTATCTAATCTCGAGATAAGGTAAAAAATGTTATAAGATCTAAACTTTTCAAGATATCGAAAATTAAAGTGATCCTAAAGAAATCTTCTTTTGATCAATTATCATTATCCATTATAATATCAATAACTTCTTAAAACGATGCAATAATTATCTTATTAACAGAATCTATCGAATTTAGATCTAGTCCAGTTAATCTATATAAAAATTTATCTAAGAAATACAAAGTCATGACAAATATGCAGAAATGCATAACATAGTTATATTTTCAACTTAAAACAACTCTACTTTTCTTCCTATATCCTTTAGCAGGGGTGGATCTACATTGGGAGCAAGTGGGGGCACTTGCCCCCACTGCCCCCAATAGATTTCTTTAAAATAGTATACTTTTTTAAATTTTGACCCCACAAAAAAAATAAAATTATACTCCTATTAAAATTTTGCCCCTATTAAAAATAAAATTTTATCTATATTAAAATTTTGCCCCCACTTAAAAAAATTTCTGGATCCGCCCTTGTCCTTTAGTATATGCCTTAAGTAGAAAATGAAATAAGCTTATGTTGAGCATTGTTGAAGGAGTGTCAAGGGTAGTTATCTCTAAGGTTGGGGCTGAAGTGCTCGTTAAAAGACTCAACAAATACCCAGTGAAGTTTCGGTTCAAAATGCTAAGGAAGTGGGTATGCTTGTTCAGTCTTATAAATTAGTTAAGATACCTACATTAACAATTACTTATATTTACTTTTTTTAGAAAACGACAATACCTAAATTATTTATAATTCGAAAGAGTTCCATTCAATTTTATACTGTATTTGCATGAGCATATTCTAAAATTTTCATGACTTACTAATTTATGATTTATTATAAAATGTAGTATTTCCATATTTACTGTTATACTTCTATTAAAATATGTTTACAGTGTAAATATTTATACTTCCCTTGCAGTATAAAATATTTATTTATTTATCTTAATTATTCTCATCCCGTGAAAGCACGGGCTCTGGCGTAGTTTTTACCATTTATAGTAATTTGAAAGCTTTTGACTTTAGGTATTAGACCATCAGTAACCACAGCTGTGAAAACTCGGAACTGTGCTGTTGCTGTACTTAATTTTGCAGCAAAGGGATGAACAAATAAAGAATTATGAACTCTACAGTACAGTACGGGCCAGTCCAAAACAATGATACCATAACGAAATTAATTAGACACCAACTTCAAGACTGTAATTTTATTCGCTTTATTTAACCACAAAGCATAACATAACGAGGGATTCGTTAATTTTGTTGCTCAACTCGTTAAAACTGTTCTGATGAAACAATGAATTATAATCTAACACGTACTTCCATATTACTAAGCCTTCGCACTCCGACGACACAAATCTCGAACATTACATTCAATTAATCCTTATAATAAAATCAGTGAAAGAGCGTCAGAAATAACATGAAACAATAATCCACATCAAATAGAAACGGATCCAGATCTTTTGTCTAATATTATGATATTTTGTTGTGTCCAATAAATCTCAATTATTTATTTATGTGAGTCCTGTATAAATCTTACGTTAATCTCACGTGAAATCCGCAAAATAAATGATTGAGATTTCATAAGATAAGATAATATTGGAAAGAAATCTTGGTTCAACAGAAACACCATCCATAAAAAGTAATTATTACTTATATCAGCGTTGGTCAGGTCTTAATGAAAAATTACAATTACTCCATTTACTTGGGGAATCGGCCAGAAAATTTGTTAGACTAATATCCGCATTTGGCGACTCCATAACTATTGCCGTCTGATCATTTGCGAGAGTGACTCCAGCGACGTCTCCAACCCCAACAAAGACGCCAACTATTTTAATGGCTGAACCTGACATCTTCCCCATGTTAATTACTACTATTCCACTTGTTTATTGACTTACCTTAACCGCCTGCCAAGGTCATCGGTCGAACGAGGTGATGAAACATCATTCATAGTGCTTGTGTACCCACACCACATGGTAGACCCCTTGTAGCTTGGGCTCCTCAGACTGTAATCAACGATACTACTGTTGTCGCTGCTGCCGCTCTTAATTATGGTTCCCGTATCAGGCACTGCAAAATATAATCGTTTTTTAACTGTACTCGTCTTCTCTCTTTCTGGGGTTGATTGTCTTTGCCTTGGTGCACTGTGTGCCCGCAGTCGAGCCTTGGCTGATACAGTTGCGGTCATGTAGTTAGGCATTGAAGTAGCACCAGGACCAAGTGGGATTTCTCTGTTTTCAGGGTTTCTGTCCTGTCTTAGGCAGCGGGGGCTAGCTGAATGGACTTGAAGTATTGTTCTTGCTTTTGATGGGGATGGAGTGACTGGTTCCTTCAGAGACCTAATGTTGTTGTGAGTTCTGTGAAGAGGAGAGGCTACAGAGAAGGAGCTAGGTCTGTGCTGTTGGTAGGTTGCGTACTGGTGCGTTACGTCATGGATGCTCGGGGTTGAGTACGAGTAAGGTCGAGATGTGTCCATTTCAACGGTTTTGACACACTCTCTATTGTCGAGTAAAGCTGTACTTGCTCTGTTTTCCAATGACCTCCTCCTCGTACACCAGTCAAGTCGTCTGGGTTTCCCTTCTAACTCTCCTTCACTTGCATATGTAATTTCCTTATGATCACTTACCCACATTTGCTTGTGTAACTGTAACAAACGAGGATGTTTCAGATATAAAAACAGGTTGAAAAAGAAAGGACCAGTGTGATCTTGCAAACCTGATGAGAGAAGGCATAAGAAAGAGCCTTTTCACGTTTCATGGCAATTTCGCTCTTTTCCTGTTGTATTGTTTTGATTTCTTCCAATGCTTGCGGGTTGTTATTCCAATGGAGATACTCATCACAGTCACTGATCTCATCCATGGACTGCATTTTCAAATGTCAGAAATCCCAATTAAAACACCAAGATGGCAGCAAGATTGAAGAAACTGATGCAAACGTAGAATTCATTACACTGGACTTCCTGTCTGTGGGGTGTATGCTCCATAAGTTATTGTGATTCGAGTTTCCTTCATAAGAAAGCCTCTTGCGCTGATCACAGACTCGAGCTTGCACTCTGATCAATGCCTGCATGCACTCGAGAGCCATCTTTGCTCTCTGTCTTACATTATGTCCTCTCACTAAAGCTTGCAGCTTTACCAGACCCCTGAGTGCTCTAAGTGCTCTTCTTGCCTTTAGAAACACAAATTTTTGTTTAGGAAGTTGAGCAAATGAGCTTGACATACAACTATCCTCAAGTGATTAACCTTTAAGGTTTAAGAAGGCCTCACCAGATACCCTCTAAAAGCTGTCTGTATAGCAATGGCAGCAAAATGTTGCTTGACCAAAAGGGAAGGTCTCGTAAGCCTAGCCACTTCAACTGCTGCTTGGGCAGATGCAACTGCTGCCTGAGCAGCGGCCGTAGTGGCCATGGCCACTGCTAGTGCACGTCTTTGCTTAACATCAGCAGCTTCAGCCATAGAATTAACAGTATTGGGGGTGGAGGTAATCTTAGCAGCCGATGTGGTCTTCGCCTTGCCCTCATAATGATGTATCACTGTTTCCTGATATGAGCACTTCCTAAAAATCCATCTCCTTTTGCCTCTCTTCTGCCCACATAGGCAAAGAAGTGTAAGAATTAAATTACAGATTACATGAACACAGAAACTAATGAAGATAGAGAAAGGGGGGTGCGTTAGTCAAACCTTTTCTTCGTCATCTTGTTCATGATCTTCTCTCCTTCTAATGCTTTTCTCATGATGATCCTTGTTAGGAGACCTGAAAGCCCTTTTAACAGCAGTCAACCAAGAGCTTCCTCCAACCTTCCCCATGAAAACATGCACAATCGAGAGCTTAGCTATGGGTATGCAAAAGTAAGTGCACAAGTCTTTAAAAACAAAATGCCATCTCAATAAGTTGTTGGTATCTTTAAATGCACAAGTCAGAGAAACATTAATGAAAGGGCATGCAAAAGAAAAACAAAAAATTATTGCAGGCCTGCAAGAGGGGTAGAGCTAGTCCATGCATTCGGGAACAAGGTCTGTTTTCATAATGAATCTAAATGTTAACAGGTCAAGTATATAATGCTAAAAGAGTTGGTGTTTTCTTGTGGCATATATCTAAATGAAGGACATCAATGAAACTTTGTGTCAGTCGACAGTCGGAGACAACATGAAAAGAGTGAGTAACCTCGAGAATGCTGAAAGCCGGAGATGCAAAGAGAAGTGAAGGAGAGAGAATAGAGGAGAATAAGGGTTGGTGCTTTTGCTTTTCATTTTTGTTCTGTAAAAAACAACTGAGAAATTCTCCTGGTTTCTACTTTGCTTTCACGTGTTGGCACTTGTGAGACTCCATAACAAGCAACAGCTATGGCATTTTACGGGGATTTGGGAAATTAACAGGAACGGGGGAGAAGAATTTGAGGACTCTAAGAATGAGTTACCCCATAGCACTTTTGTTGATTGCCTATGGCTATGCTAATAGAGGAGTCTGGAATCTGAAGAGTATTTGCGGTTTGGGATTCCTAGACCAGTCAAAGTGCATGTTTTTTTTATATTTTTATTCTTGGCTTTAACTGTTCTTTTGTCTTTCCTCTTTGGTTTTGTCAGTAATGTGTGTATGTGCGAAGGTAATTGGAATGTGTAGTTGCCTTGGATTCTTTTTGGTTTGCTTTGGTAGGACGTCCTCAGTATCATTATTAAAACGACAGCTGAAACTACAAGCCATTTCTTAGTTGCGATTCTGAAACGATTTGGTGTTGATAACGATGTAAAGAAAATGAATGGTAGTTTATCCGGTTGGTTCTTTCTAGCAACTCGTTTTTTACTATTGCAGATAAGCTGTGGATGTAATGTATGTAGTATAACATTTCTTTAGGTCTTGAGGGAAGGGGAAGGATTTTTGAAACAAGTGATTCCCACAGCTCAGGTGCTCTGAGTGGGACAAAATGCAGCAACCTCATCCGCACCAGATCACCAGCTTCTTAGTTATTCCATAAGTTAGATCCAACATCGCACATGTATAGTGTGTGAATTCCGATGGTATTTGGAAAAAGGTGAATTGAATTGAATACTGTAATTAAATTCAATTTAGGTGTTTAGAAATATAAAAAAATAGATAGATTCAATTCATGCATGTAATTAGACCCCATCTTTT
>JANJEY010000234.1:23746506-23757964 GCA_024703695.1 Erythroxylum cataractarum | reverse complement strand
ACCGACCCCAGTTGGACTGGACCTTAGCAATTATTTATTAATTGATTAATTAAATAATTAATTAATTAATTAATTAAGGAAATGTGTACATGAAATTCGTTGGAATCAAAAAGGAGAGAAGATAAGGCTTTGACTTTTCAAAGCTCATTCTTTATTCATTTATGAAATGAATGGTTAAGAAGCTCACACATGGCCATCTCTTATGGAAGCTTTTAAAGTGTTAAAAATCTACATAAAAGAAGGTTTACATGTGATGTAGTCGACGATGGTGTGGAGCAAAAGGGAGAAGATGGAAACTTAAGAGTTAAGCTTCCACAATCAACACAATCATTCGGAGAGATAGAGATAAAAAGAAAGTTAGTGTTTGAGAGGAAGAAGCCTCAACAATAACTCTCTTCCAAACCAATAGAAGCACAAAAGAAGATGAAGCTTAGTCAGAAAAAGTATTCTTCATCTGATGTTTCATAAAAGACACAAACAATTGAGCACTAGCTAGTACTTTACAACCCTCTTTAACTAATAAAGAAAAAGGATTTGGAAATGAAGGTCATAAAAGAAACAATACCTAATTGAAACAGAAGTTCAATTATTATTAGAGAACCTTCTAAGCAGACATTCAAGGTACAAGTTGAGCATATACCAGTAAACGATCAAATGATACATCTTCTAAGTCATAAAGAATGAAGACTATATGGTATTCTGCAATATGAAAAGTTAGAACCATATCTAATGAAGATTACAAAAGATCGTTATACAATCTATCCGATAACAAACAGAACGAAAATCAATATTATACCAGATGTACATCCAAGATGTCCAACACCCGTAATAAACAAAGGAAAAGGAAAGAAGAAGATGTTTCCTAAAGGGCGTAAAGATGATCTTATAGAAGAACATATTCAAGTGGCAGTGAAGAACATAGATGATGCATGTCATGCAGCTCAACCTGTAGGTGTCTATGTATCACATCACGTATCAATGGCATTAGGAAGTCAATTTGGAGTATCTACCAAAGACGAAAGTTTCAAGGTAGTTGGCATAGTTTCAGAAGGAAGGTATAGAAGTATCACAATTGAAGATATCAATTTTAACTTATAAACCTTTATGCATTTAATCATTTATTTTAGACCTTTAGGTTTCATACCTTCAGTCAAAACTGTTTTACACCTTTTTGGGTAACCAATTTACAAAATACCTAGACTTGATGATCTTGATATCCTTGAAGGAAAACAAATCTTCAAATTACCCTAAATCAAAATCATAGAATTAGACGTTTCACCTAGAAAACCATCTGTTTTTGAATCCCCTCATCCATTTAGTAAAATACTATAAGATGCTACTAGTAATTTGGAGTTCTTGAAGCATTTCATCAATTGGACTAAAGTTAGTCACAAGAAAATGGAAGTTTAGGAAGTATTAGCTAAAAATATTGAGGAAATTCATACTAAGGTTGATGAACTAGGTGATGCAGTGGGTGATCTTTATGAGGAAATAGCACTTCTACGTGTTTCTATTGAATAAGACCTTAAGATAATTCGCACTGATATTCAACATATGTATTATGAAATTCTGAAGCATCTAAAATGAACTATCTTTTTAAATAATAACAAACAAGGGAAGAAAAGTGGAGTACATTAGAAAGCATTGTACATCTTATGTATATCTTGTGTATTGTTTTATTTGTTATTTTTCCGAACATTATTTGTTTATTTGTCTATTGTTTGAATATTATTTTATCTTATAATATTTTGATTATTTTTTATCATAAAAAAGGGGGAGATTATTAAATCAAGAAGACTTCACTTCTATTATTTTTGATGACAATCAAATAATAATAATCATAAAAGTTTTTAAATTGTTTTGATGAGTTTGTTAAGTGAACAAATAAATGTAAGTAACACAAATCATCAACTTAAGATGATTCTTACGGCTCAAGGTCAATTAAAGACTGTTAACTCAAGACAATACTTAAGACTCAATGTCAACTCAAGACGATACTTAAGTAAAAGTTGAATAAGATAAAACATCTTAGATAGATCAGACGAAAGTACAAAGTGCTTAGTCTAAGACACAAGACGAAGTATAACACCAGACGAAACATAGCATCAGACGAAGTATAACACCAGACAAAGCATAATACTAGATGATGCAATTGAAAAATATTCTAAAACATTAGTCAGTTAGTTACTTGGAGTTAGTTACAGGACTCAACTAATAACAGTTTCTAGAAGATTCAAGAAAAGAATTTCTCAAGAAGATAGTTGAAGATTTAGGTTATAAATATTAGTTATAGTCGTAAACTAAAAAAATAACAATACAAGAGAGAAAATTTGATTGTACAAAACTTAGAAAAACTTTGTACTCAAGTGCAAAAGAAAGAGAGAAAATACACCTGTAACATGAAGCTCAAATAATATCATTCCAAGCAAAAGAAAGGCTAGAGCTTGGATATGCTAAGGAAGTAGATAAATAATACTTTGTGAGAAAGACCTGAAGAGGCTCTACAAGTGTAGAAATAATACTTGTAACGTTAAAGAGTATAGTGAAATCTCAAACAAATTCTAAGGACTGGACGTAGCTCAAGGTTAAGGGTGAACCAGTATAAATCACAATGTCATATATTCTAACCCTTGTCTCTTTAATTTTCTTGTTATTAGAAGAATGGATAATAATTTTCGTTGTTGCATTACTCATCAAATTAAGTAAATTGTTTTGTAATTATTTGAATTTGTAAAAAAATTCAAGAATATTTTAAAGATTAATATCTTAGACGATTTAACACATTTCAACCCTCCTTCTTGTGTATTCTACATATTATACGTGATTTCTATATTAACAAGTGATTTACTTCAACAACAAAGAGTTATAGTTGTGACTTGTAAGTTTGTGATTGAATTATATAATTATATAATTATAGTTGTGAGCCTATTTTTTAATTATATAATTAGACAAAGTATTTTATAATTGTGATCTTATGTTTGAATTATGTAATCAAACAAAATGAATTATAGTTGTTAAAGTGTAGCAATCAACGTATATATTTTATGTTTAAGTTTAAAAAGAACATGAGTTATTGAGAAACTATTATTAATCTATTTCTTCATGCTTCTTTACACAACTTTATTTTGATATGAATTTATTAAGTTAAATAGGATATATGTCTTCACTTATTTTTATAGATAAATGGAAGGAAGTTTAAGTACTCCTTATAATTCCAACACTTTAGGACTATTCAATGATCCAGCTTGGGCTCATGTTGGATTAGTTCCCAAAATGAAGAACCATACCATTTTCTTTTTATAGTAAGCATTTGAAAGGTGGAAGAATAACCATATTAAAGAAGCATTTAATTAGGGTTAAAGGTGAAGTGGATCCTTTTAAAAAGTGAGCCATGATGAAATGAAAAATGAAGACTTCACCTGAAGACGATTAGTATAGAAAGATATAAGGCAAAGTTTGAATTAAGGAATTGGAAAGTTCTTTTATTGGAGTTCAGGATGATAGTGGGAAAATTGAAGATGGTAGTATTCCTACCCAACAAGAAAGGAATGTTACACCTGGCGTTAGGAAAAGAAGAAGACATGTGTCTAATTTTTTTACACCACAAACAATTCTTAGAGCTTAGCTTTCAATCTGTAATGCCTTACAATATAGAGAGTAGCCCACAATGTGGATATGACAATAACTAGATGGTGGTATGGTCTAGGTATAACATCCAATGCTTCTCAGTATTTTTATTATTAGACCACAGTAGATGTTATTGTCTCTTATAGTCTAGGATATAAAGCTCCTTCAATGATGACTATAGAGGTAAACTTCTATTTAGCTCCATTTATGAAATAAAAAATTATTTAGATGAAAGAAGGATAACTTGAGCTAGTTTTTGGTGTTCAATCATGTGCGATGTTTGGACAAATAGAAGGAACGAGTTTGTTATTAATTTTTTGGTTTATTTTGCAAAGAGAACAATGTTTTTTTAAGTCTTATGATGTATATAACCTTTCTAGGAATGCTAATACTCTATTTGAAATATTTGAAAATTTTATGAATAAATTTAGGCCAAAAAATATTGTTCGTTTCATTACTGACAATGTTTCCACTTATAAAGCAATTGAATAGAGAGGGAGAAAGAAGCAATCAAGTTCAATCTAAAAAATAGGCCTTCTTTATACACACCTCTTTTTTACAATCATCAATGAGAGATGGGAAAGGTAACTTTATTCTCTGTTATTTTTAAAAGCAATATTTAAAGCTTCTAGAAAGGTATATTATTATTATTATTAAGTTAGATATAATTTCTTAATAGTTTAATTTTATTTTTACTAGGACTTTTAATAGAACAAGTAATTTTATAGAACCAATTTCCCTTGATCATATTGATCTTTATCAAATCAGATTTTCAGAAAACTAGGTTTGATAGATGAGAGTGACTTGGAAGATAATTTCGGATGAGAAAGTATTGACATGTCATTTGGTGCGATGAATTTGAGTGATGGTGATGAGACTCTTCTCAATGATGAGGATTTTAAACTAAATGAGAATTGGGTTCAATGGCATGTGAGCAAGTATTCGATTGAATGAAATTCTAGGTTTTTGTTTCTCCTCTTGTTTAAATTTAACATATATTTAATGTATATGTTAAAATTTTATATATGGAATATAATTGTAAATATTTTTGTTTCAAGTTTCAATTCTAGTTAGTTCTTTGGCGTGAACTATTGCTATAAATTGCAATAGTTAGATACTTATAAATATTCAATATTCTTTTTATTTGATATTTTGATATAATTATTATTTATTTTATAATAAAATTGTAACATCTTAAGTAATTTGTATCATTATTTTTATATTTGAATAATGATTAAATAAAATTTCATATTAATTGTTGTTATTTTTATATATGAAATATATGAAAAGTAATATTAATAAAATAAATAGTTTGTTTTTTAAAATTAAGTAATAAAATCATTCAAAAAGGTGGAAATTATAGAATGATTCATGTTACACATAGGGTGGAGCTAATACAAAATTCTACTATCTATAATGTTAGGTAAACCCAATAATAACACTTTCTATAAATTTAGTTGCATCTTAATATGATCGGAAATGAGTTGTTGATTAGTAGTAACCATGGCTGCCATTCTTAGCTTGAGGAAGAATTGCATCCACCTATATTCCTTGAGCTTTTTTACCTTTCCAATGATTTTAGTGTTTCTCATCCTCCATATATAATGCACCAATATAGCAAAGCCAATTTTGAGGACTTTATGATCCTTCCTGCTAGTCTATCTTAAATCATTGGCCCAAATTAAGCAATTCATTCATCTAGGATCTGATTTTGTAGTTTAACGAGGTCGAGAAATGCAAACCATATCTATTTAGTGTAAAAGTAGTTGAAGAATAAGTGATGTAGTGTTTCACTCTCTCTAGAGCATAAAGGGCAACTTAGATCAAGAATTTGACACTTGATTGTATCTCTGATTCCCATTCTTTGCAGTGCAACTAATTATTAGATAAAATAATAAGCTAGTGATATACCCGATCCACATATTAGAGTATGGAAAGCGAACTTGACTATAGGATAAGCAAAAATTGCTTGTAGGACTAAGTAGTAAATACATGAGACTTATGAAGTTCCCATTTGATTTCATTTTCTTTAGCTTGGTTTGGACGGTAAGTTGGCCAATGTTCTACAATCAATCTATTTCTTCTGCTGATGTACAAAGGCAATGCAAGTTATTGTTTCGAATGAGTGCCTACACTTTAGTATCTTTAGGGATAGAACCTCCTAAACCTGAAAAGGGTTGAGTGATATAATGAGGACCCAGGTCATGTTAGTGATCAAACCAAGATGTAATGCTTACTCCATTGCAAATTTAATGTTTGATATGAGGGCACATGAAGGATCTTGTACGTAGAATCTATTGAAAGGTATAGGATTGAGAAAATTTCTAAGTAATTGCCCAGATGCTCTTTTTTCCGATGTGGTACTTAATACAACCCACTCTACTTAGGAAAACATACGACACTACATTTTAAAACTTGAATAAGATCATTGAAAAAATCCTAGCTAACAAGTTAGGAACTAAGACTAGGTAAGTTTTGTTCATCTTTGTGAGCAACTTATCACTCGTAAAGAATTCCTACACTGTATTGATCATAGGTGCTTGTAATAGAATCTTGTTCATTTTACTAGCTGAGTTGATTCATAATACCTCACTCTGCTTAGGAAGACTTATAACACTCCATTTCACTTTAGCACTTCTTCCTATAATAGAATTCTATCCATACCAAATGAAGTCTCAAATACTTCTATCAATTTTATTTTGGGAATAGCTAAGTGTGATAAACAATAAACATATAAATTGTTAAGAATTGAGATAGCAAATTACACTCTACCTCTATATCACTGGAATTATTGCTCCATCTAATAAACTCAGAAAGGTATCCACAAGCATGTAAAGAGTTGATTATAAAGCTCCATTCAATAGTGTCATATACCTTCTTAAAGTTTATCTTGTGGGAATAACTCTTAATCTCCTTCTTAGACTTGTAATCTTTAAACCATTCTTGGGATAATAAGATGTTTACACTTATATTCATTCCAGGAATGTAAGCACCTTGACTTGGGTTGATTAAACTAGGTAAAGTAGTATTTAACTTTTAAGCTAGGATTTTTGCAATGTTTTTGTACAACACATTGCAATAAGTTTAAAGTCATTTAAGCCCTTAGGATTAGGAATTTTAGGAACTAAAACTAGATAAGTATTGTTCATATTTGTGAGCAGCTTATCAATCTTAAAGGATTCCTGCATTATATAAATCATAGGTGTTTGTAATAGAATCTTGATCAGTTTACTAGCTGAGTCGATTTCCAACCCCTCATTATGCATAGGAAGACATATAACACTCCATTTCACTTTAACACTTCTTCCCCCACTATAATTTTGTCCTTAACAATTGAAGTCCCTAATACTTCTATCAATTTTCTTTTGGGAATAGCTAAGTATGATAACTAATAAATGTGCAAATTGTTAAGAATGGAGATAGCTAATTACATTCTACCTTTATATGATTGGAATTTTTTACTCCATTAAGAGATTTACTTGTTTACTTTGTCAAAGAAGGGTTTGTATTCGACTTCCTTGAGCCTATTAGTGGAGATTGGAACCCCTAAATATGTAAGTGGTAATTGAATAATAGTGAGTCCCACATTTCTATCAGTCCCACTAAATCATCATAACTTTGTGTAGTTAGACAAGTAGTGCTCTTGCTTGAATTGAATATGAGATTTGACACTTTTTTCAAATTTTTGCAATGATGTTAAAAGTGCTCTAACAGATGTAGGATTATTGGCATAAAGCATCATCAAGTGATCAGCTAAAGAAAGTTGAGTGATGCTAAGATCACTGCATTGATATTGAAATATAAAGTTCATGTTGTCCTTTATACAAAGCTATGTTATTCTTTTAAGCACTTCCATAGCAATAGGAAAAAAAAGCAGAAACAGGATCACTTTAATGAATTCCTTTAGTAACCTTATAGAATTGGGTAGGTTTTCTATTTATCATCACTGAAAAAGACATAGATACGATACAACCCTGAATCCATCTGAAAAAATTTAAGGGTATCCAAAAGCATGCAAATAGTTAATTATGAAGCTCCATTCTATAGTGTCATATGCTTTCTTAAATTTTATCTTGAAATTTGCTTCTTGGACTTGTAATCTTTAAAAAATTCTTGGGATAATAAGATGTTGTCATTTATACTCCTTCCAGGAATGTAAGTACCTTGACTTGGGTTGATTAATCTAAGTAAAGTAGTCTTCAAGCTCTAAGCTAGGACTTTTGTAATGATCTTGTATAACTCATTGTAAAGTAATGGGTTTGAAGTCACTTAAGCCCTTAGGATTAGAAATTTTAGGAACCAAGACTAGGTAAGTCTTGTTCATCTTTGTGAGCAACTTACTAATCTTGAAGAATTCCTACACTGCATTGATCATAAGTGTTTGTAAGACATTCCATTTTTCTTAAAAGAATTTTTCATTGAAGTTATCCAATCCTAGTGACTTATGAGGATGAAAGGAGAATAAAACCCTTCTTATCTCTTCATTAGGGATTTGATTGGGTAGTTTTGATTGTTGAGACTAATTAATGGAACCAAACATACTATTGAGCAAGTCTTTTGAGAAGCAAATGGTATGGCTAGTTTCACCATTTATAACTTTAAGGTAGCTTTTAGTTGTCTCTTTCATCTTTTCTTGATTATATATCACTATGCCATTATTGTCTTTTATAGACACAATCTTGTTTATGTTTCTTCTGCCTTGAATCACACTGAAGAAATACCTGAAATTTCTGTCTCCTTACTGGATCCACTGAATTCTGGACTTCTACTTCAACTATGAAATGTAGGTATCAAGTGCTTGAAGATACTTCTTAAGAAATGTTTTCTCTTTCTCGATGAGTGACTTATGTACGGTTATTTTCTAACTATTTTTGAGTGAGTGATAGCTCCTTCATGACTTATGCTTTATCTCTCTTCGTAGGATTAGTTACTCCCCTCAGTAGTTTGATACATTCAAATATGATGACCTTCAAAATTTTCAAACAACAATATGATTTAGATATGTGAAATCTTTTAATAAGAGCATATACAATAATTGAATCTAGTTATATATGTTTTGGCAAAGAATTGAAGAACCTAAATGGATATCTCCTTATCATTGAGCTTTTGGTGATGTGAACTTTAATTGGAATGTGGTCTAAAAATGTGGTTCTCGAACACTACATAACTCTCTTTCATTTTGGTGAGCCACTAATCATTCACCAAACATCTATCTAGTTTTCTCTACACTAAAGCTTTTCGCTACTGATGGTTGCTCTATATATAGATAAGACCCTAAAAATTGAGGTCTAGAAATCCTAGTCAAGAGGTAAGTTTAGTTAACTTATTTCTGTAGGTATAAGTTATGCTTCTTCTCCCTATATATTCAGATGGAGAAAAAAGACAATTGAAGTCTCCCACAAGTATATAGGGAGTTGTAATGCTCGATCCAATAATGTGTATGTCCCTTTATAAACTAGCCCTCTAAAACTCCCAGTTGCGCATATATGTAACTGTAATTGTTAGTGACATCTGGTCTGCTTTCATAATGAGTTCATAATGGATGTGTTTTTCAGTGCCAAACTAGTTGGATAGTGTTAAAATGAACTAGATCCAATGCAACCATGATTCTGCGATTTGGATGCTTCAAATGATTGCTTAAAACTTTCCATTATGATGGTATGAACTTCAAACCTCCTTGAAAAACCTCTTTTTTATTTTTTTTCCATCAAACTAAACAATAACAAATGATTAAATCTTAGGTAGCCTTTTAGAGCAAATCGTTTATTAAGAAAATTAATTCCTCTCACGTTCCATATTTTGCATTTCACAAGGGGAGTTTTGGTTTGGTTTTCCTCTTCGATCTCCTGTTGTTTGACCCCATTACTTGCCATTGATTAAGTTTTTTCTTAATACATCTGTTTCACTGTCAGGGTCAATTATCCCTCCATTGTTAGTACATGAAGTGTTTTCTTCTCCATCACTTTGATTTGGTATATTAGTCAAACGTTGACTATTTTGTCTTCCTTCATTTCCACATTTATCTTGCAGTATTGGTGTGTTTGTGTGAGAAGTAACTTTTTGCTGCTGATTATCTTGGGGACTTTGTAAGTATATGTTAGATGAAACTTTTAGCTGATCATTCAAATCTATATATATACCAACCTTCACTATTATCTCAATAGTTACATTCAAATTTTGTTCATCAATTTTTGCATCTGGTACATCTACTTGTTGTGTTATCGTGTCTTTACTAGTTTTTCCAAGTTGTTTGAATTACTAGTTTTTAGCTCTATAGTTCGAAACTCCATCAGCTTTTAGAGGAGTTTTGTATTTTGTGAGCTAACTATGCATTTGCATTCTTCCTCACTTTTGTTTTTCTTAAGGATCTAGATCTTACTTTTATCCTCCATATAAGACTTCCACGGGTAAGAAAATTGCATTTTATCTTCAATTAAATTTTCACCATTACCATACCTCAATATTGTAATGTTTTCGGGCATACTTTTCTTGTTCTACTTTAACACATACCCTAGCATAACCCACTCTCTTAATGTTTGCATTGTCCTCATCCATGGCAAAGGGAGTACCTATGTAGTGGGCCAAATAACTTAAGGGCACTTGGCTCACATGGGGCAATAATAATTAGAATAGAAATGAAAATAGTAAAAAATGAGAATGGATATAATCATTATAATCATGATGATTGGTTAAGACGAAGGAATGATTACCATTATTATTACCATTGATGGTAGTTGGTTTGTTAAAAAATGTTTACAAATAAAAATTTGTTATTATTAAATTTTTATTTTACATCAAATTTTAAATATATTTCAATTAATTATATTTAATTTATGTACCTCATTTATAATGATAAAATGTTTAAAATCAAATATATTGCAGTATTTCCTTTCCAATAGTTGTTGAAAAAAAATGCTCTAGTTTCCCGCATCAACATATCATCAGTCACATAAAGTCCTCAAAATATAGTTTAATAATCCAAAATATTGTACACTTCATTGACATAACGATGATGTCCTACATTCCATTGCTACAATAAAATCAAATAACATAGTTAATACAATTTACATTCCCCCTGATGATGCAAATGATATAAAATATCACAAGTAACATCTCGTATCCTATGTTAAGGGTTAAAACCTTAGAATAGAGTACACTAGAGTTTGTTGAGGAGTTAGAAAGTGCATTTCATTCTCATGCATAATATAGCATACACACACACATGTGAATATTGATTTTTACACATTAAAATGATTGTACATGCATTCATTGACATTTTTAGGTATAATTGATTTATAAATGTGATTATATTGAGAATTATGGTTTATATGTGTTGAAAATTGATTTGGAGAGTGCACTTACCGATTTAGAATTTTTAGTGAAATTTAGGAAAATTTTGAAATTTTAGGTATTTCTGAACTAGAAAAAATGCCAAGTGGCAAGACAATTGATAAATGGTAGTAGAAATAAGAGCCAAATGATAGTGGAAAATTCTATAAATGACTTTAGGATTTATTGACATATCTCATTGAAAATTGAGAGACAATTGGAGTAGAAATTGGAGTTGATTGGACTAGTTTAATAAGAGAACCTAGTTTAAACTCATAGAAATTGGACATGTGATGTAACACCCCCACTCCTGCAAGACCCGAACCTGATATCGATGGTGATATCCGAGACCGCGCCCCGCGAGGGTGGTGTGCTAAGCACTCGATGAATCAAAATTTAGTATCTATTTTTTCTCTTTACAGACACACATGCGGAAGTCAATAATCAAATAGGCCATAAGCCCTTTTCCATCATACAAGGCCATTTACAAAATTCCCATATG
>JANJEY010000234.1:23659163-23673735 GCA_024703695.1 Erythroxylum cataractarum | reverse complement strand
ATCAATTATTCAAACCCAATTATTCCTAATTCTCAATCAAATCACAATCCAACCAATTCATGATCACAATTAAATACCGAAAAAAGCCATGAATGCATGTATCTATAAATGCATGTGCAAGTAACTCATTCCTCTATAATTAGAGGTCAATGAATGCTTAATCAATAGAATGCAGTATGAAATCCTAACCCGTCCCATTTATGCCCATCACATCAGTAACGAGATGTTACAGACTCCCCTGTGATCAGTCACCAACTTCCTTGACCTTCCTTGATACAATCTATCTCATTATTCTTTGTAGTATAATCTCATTATTATCTGTAGTATAATACTCAAGTAAGGCTTTTCTCATTTATCATATTTCTCCTATAGTTTAGTTTGAATTTAGGTTTATGAAATTTCAATAAAAATAAAAAATTAACTTATTTAATTAAGGCTCTACTTTCTCTCTACCAGGTGTTCTGCCCTTAGCTTTAGGAGGTATTTACGTTTAACATATGCCTGCTCTAATTGAGATCTTTGGAGATGATTCTGTATTACAATTTGGTAGAGGAACCAAAAAGTCGTATGTTTTGGAAGCAGCTTGTACAATTTAGGAATAGGTTTTGATTGATAAAAAAGAATAATCTACTTCAACTGATATGCTCTAAGGCACGACTATACATAACATAGAAATCATACTTGGAAATAGTGGACAATTAGCTAGAGCGGCAAGTTCGACATAATGAAAAAGACATATATGGGAGAATCGTAACCATATAACATGACCCTTATCAAAATTTGAATATTTTCTTTAATATTTTTTGATATTATTTCGTAAGAACATACAATTATGAATAAGAATAAAAGTGGATCAATTTATGCAGAAAAATTTTTGGGCCTATAAAAAGCGGAATTTTTGCTTGTGGAAATTATCGAATAATCAAAGATAAAGATAAAAAAAGTTTCAGGAGTATCAATACCGTCACAAGAATCGTAAATACATGAATGTGAAGTACCAAAAAATCAGTGGTTCCTAGTGGAATAGGTAACAAAGTAACTTTGGCACCCATGACCACTAAATCACCACCTCACCTAAGTCAAACTGATGGTTGCTATTGCGCTAGGAGCCATTGCAACAGGTGCTAAGATATGGGTATTTTGTATCCACTGAGCTCCATCTCTACAGCATAATCAAACATGAGAGCTTCTTCACATCCAGCTCCTCGCGAATGAAATGATGAAATGGATGTAATAGTGGCTTGTCAGAAACCCAAAGTCTTTACTTAATCCATGATATTTGACGTATATGCCATACCGAAGTGATATATCAATCTACTAATAAATCATTTAATGGCAGTTCTATCTATCACTTTATTGTGAAATATCATATTGGCTCGTTCGACCATATATTAATCATTAATAAAAACTAATCAGTAATAATAACTAATAGAAGTGTTATTTAGAATAAATAAATGTTAATGAATAAAAGAATCAATAATGTAATATTAATGAATTAGATAATAACTACTGGAATTGTTATTTAGAATAAATTTTAACAAAGAAATAAAAAATGACTAATGAATAATGCATGTTTGTTTGAATTTAACATACACACTAATCTTCACTTCATTATGAATTCCTAATGTTTTCAAATAAAATGTATTATTAATCAATCCAATTTTTTTATTTTTTGTGTTAGAGATACAAAAGGATGGTATATTTCTTCGTTGACAAAAGAGTTTTTTTTCTTTAGTCAAATCTTTGGTTTATTGGATTTGATATAATACAAAAATCTTTTTTTGATTCTGATTATACCTATATAACCTAAGTTTTTTATTTGTTATTTGGGATTCCGTAAATATTCCATTCCAAAAAAAAAAGAGAAAGTTAGAAACAATTGGGATTTTTTTTGTAGATTGAATGCAGTTACTAATTTATGATCAGGCATTTATCATATTTTTCCTATAGTTCAGTTTGATTTTAGGTTTATGAGATTTCAATAAAAATCCTTTTCCTTTTGTTGTCGAATCTCTCATTCGTACACATCTTCTCTTTGTTTCCCTTGCTTGAGCCTATAGTGAGTTACAGACAGAGTTTGAAAAGGTCAAATCTTTGATGATTCCATCATACATGATGGAGTTGCGAAAACTTCTGGATAAGTATCCTACATCTAAATTGAATTCTTTCTGGTTAAAGAATCTCTTTCTAGTTGTTCTGGAACAATTAGGAGATTTTCTAAAAGAAATAGATGTTAAGTCAAAAAGACATTACTTCTATTAATTTTGATGAAAATCAAAAAATAATAATCTTAGAAATGTATGAATTGTTTTGATAAATTTGTTAAGTGTGCAGAAAAATGTAAGTAACACTTAGTCAACTCAGAAGGTGCGTAGTCAATGCCAGACAATGTGCGATATAAGACGAAGTGTTACATAAGATGAAGCGCTACATAAGACGAAGAATAACACAAGACGAATCGTTACACAAGACAAAGCATAACATCAGACGAAGTGCAATACCAGACTAAGTGCGACAACAGAAGAAGCGGAATAATAGATGAAATGTAATAAAAGATGAAGCATTATTCCAGACGATACAAAGGGAAGATATTCTAGAATGTTAAACAGTTAGTTGGAGTTAGTTACAGGCCTCAACTAATAACCGTTTCTAGAAGATTCAAGAAGCAATTTTCAAGAAGACAGTTGGAGATTTAGGCTATAAATGCTAGTTCTAGTCTAAGACTAATATATGATGCATATACATACATTATAATTTTTTTTTTATTCAAAGTGAGAAAGAGGTGAGAAAATACCTCTGTAACCTAAAGTTCAAAAACACTTTTCTTGGAGAGAGAAAGGAAGGCTAGAGCCTGGAGAAGCTAATACAGCTGATAAAGAATACTTGTGAGAGAGCCTTGAAGAGGCTCTGCAAGTGTAGAAAGAATACTTATAAAGTTGAAAGAGTATAGTGAAATCTGAGACTAACTCTCAGGACTGGACGTAGTCTAAGGTTTGAGGTGAACTAGTATAAAATCACAGTGTCTATTCTGTAACCCTTATCTTTTAATTTTTTTATTGTTAGACGAGTAGATAATATTACTTGTGATTGCATTGCTTATCAACTTTGATAAAGTATTTTAGTAATCATTTGAATTTTCGTAAAGAAATTCAAATGATTAAAAAAAATTGTAAAGAAATTCAAATGATTAAAAAAATTCAAGAAGTCCAAAAGATTACACAATTCAACCCTCCTTCTTATGTAGTTTACATATCATATCAGATTTCTATATTAACAAGTGATTTACTTCAGTTGGTATCAGAGCAGGGTTTCTAAGAAGCACTATCACAAACTGAGGACAAAGATCCATGGCTGAATCACATGTTTTTTATAGTTGAAGGTGTCTCGGTCATAAGACCTCCTGCGTTCAATGGTGAGAATTACCATTATTGGAAGGACAAGATGTAGCTCTTCATAGAATCCACACATATTGATCTTTGGGATATCATCGAGATTGGTCCATATACACCTATAGATGATGAAGGTAATATCATTCCTTGTGACAAATGATCAGCCGATTAGAAAGCTCGATTTCAGTTGAATTCAAATGCCAAGTTCTTTCTAAGTTGTACCCTAAGTAGAAGTAAATATGACAAGGTTCATGGATGCGTATCTACAAAGGAGATGTGGGACACATTAGCCATTATGCTGGATCCCGTTTACGGAACCCAACCTCGGAACAAAAATACCATCATACATAAGCGTCGTTCCTTGTAATCTTTTCTTACTCTAATACCAAACATGCTAGGCCCCGTTTCTAGAGCCCAACTCGAAAACAGATACCCTATGACATGATTGTACTCCGATGAAGTTTCCTTAACCTTCATCGATTCATCTCCTTGCTCTAACACCAAACATGATGAGCCCCATTTTCGGAGTCTAACCAATGAACCATAAGCGTTGGCGTAAACCAAAAAAAAAATGAAGCTTAAAGTCTCATACCATTTCTATGTTTCTTTTTCCATAACACATCTCACTTATACATATGTATATATGAAGCAACACTTCACTATCAAAAAATATTCATATCAAATCCATAACTTCCTCAAGTATACTTTAATTTCAATTCAACCTTATCCATATGAAATTTCATATTCCCACTCAACATCATCCATACATAATGCATTAACATCAAAAGAATAGAATTTTATAAGCTCTAATGGCATTCCAAGCCACAATACAATATCAATATCGAAACCTGAATATACAAAATACACAACTCCCAAAAATTCTAACTTAAAACAGTACAATATGTACACATACAAACAAAAACCTTCACTTCCCTTCACCCGATCTTCTTCTCATCACATGTGGATGGGGATGAAGGGGGTGAGCTTATAGCTCGTGGGTAACAGGTTTATAATGAAGAATAAGCAAAACCGTTGAAATGTTCATTTTTCTTATAAAAATCATAATGAGTTCATAAAACGCTTTGTTCCCAAATTCTCAGCCAAATTTGAAGTTTGAATTTAAAACTTATAGTAGAAAACACTCAATTTATGCACATACTTGACCATTCAAAGATGCAATGCACAAACAAATGGCTCGAGGGTTCCATGGAAACAAAAGGGAGAAACTGGAGTTTACACCCTGAACAAAATGAGTCCATTTTCGGAGCTCATATGCCACAAGCGAGCAGCCGGGAGAAGGCTCTTATCGACGTGCATGTGACAAACAAAATGGTTCCACTCTTGCCCAAATATAAGCACATAATCATGCTCAAATCATTTTATCAAATTCTTTCATGCTTTGCATGCTCTTTCTTCTTTTCCGAATATACAAAATGCCATGAATTTTCCAAGGCAGAACATAAAACGTTTCAATGCATTCCCATCTTTATTTTGAAATTCATCAAAAAGTTCCTATACTGAAACATGTAGCAATTTTGCAAATCATTCAAAAGAAACAAAAACAAAATTTATGAAGTAATTAAAATCATTCTTGATTTGGGAGAAAACTTTATTGGCTCATTTTTAAATTGTAAACATAAAACCCACTTGAATTCCTTGCTTGGATACATGCTTAAAAGATGCCTCTCTTCTTGATCTTCTTGCCTTCATTGATTCCCTTTATCACATGCAAAAATTCCCATTCAGTAGGAATATAATTTGAGAACCCATATATTGGATATTCACTAAGATAAATTCTAAAAACTCAAACTCTTCCAAAGGTCCAAACATTCTGAGTCTCTCTTGAAAATGTTTCTCATTGACTTATTTCAGACTCCAAAATCATTCAATTTATTTCAGAAATCTGAAAATTATACTCCAAACATATTGAGCCTATCCTTATGCTGAAGCAAGAATCTATACTCAACTTCCATCCAAAATTTGAGATCATTATAAACTGAATTAAAACTTTATTTCTTAATAAAACTTGTAGACCTTTGTCTCTATTTTACAACGAATTAAAAATCACCTCATTTTCACATCTACATCAAAAGTTATGTCCAAAATACCAAAACATGCCTGTGCAGGAAAACAGGAGTTCGTCGCGATGAAGTCAGAAGCTCGCCGTGGCGAGGGCGCTCGCACAAGCCACGTCGTTGGTGCCTGCGCTCGACGCGACATGGGCGCCTGTGCACGCCGCGACCTGGACGCCTACGCGCGCCACGACGTGTGAGACCGGAAACCTTCTAAACACTTGTTTTTTGACATTTTTCATCTTCATACTTCCCAAATTTCACAAATAACTCATCTTAACCCTAAATCATCATTACTACTTCATTTCTAAACTCATTTCAACACAAAATCCATTCACAAACACAACAAAATCATTAACCCTAGAACACCTTTCATCAATAACTCACTTCACACATTCCACTTCATTTTTCACTTCTAACGATCACTAAACATGGTTCATTCAAAAAATCAAGAAGGGTTGAGTCTTGTACTTACTTGTTTAGCTCCAAGATTCGTCAAATTCTTCAAGATTACTAAAACCCTAATTTTCCTCTTCTTCTCCTCTCTTCCACGGTTTCTTCTTCCCTTTCCAAACAAAACAACTATTTCTTCTTCTTTTTATACCCTTAATAAGTGTGCAATGTCCATTTTGCCCTTTCATTTAAGCCTTAAGTCTTATAACTTTTAGAGACTTGCCTAAAATGCCTTTAAGCATTCTTACCACTTTTAATACAACCAAACCATATAATAAATTCTACTAACATTTACATAAAAAGTAGATCCAAAAATTTATCCATCAAACCTCATAATTAATTTAAATCATGCTTAATTTAACAAGAAAAATTCGGGGGCCAACACATTGCACATGAAGGTACAAATCAAGTGAAAGAGTCCAAGATTAGTAGTCTTGTTTATCGGTATGAGCTGTTCAAGATGAAAGATGAGGAGACTATTAATCAGATGTTTGGATGATTTCAAACAATTGTTAATGCATTTAAAGCTCTTAGGAGAATCTACAATAAGTAAGATCATGTCAAAAAGACTTTAAGAAGTCTACCTAAAAGATGGAGACACAAGGTTACAGCAATATAAGAGGCCAAGGACTTAAGCAAGTTGAAGCTAGTTGAATTGTTTGGTTCACTGAAGATACATGAAGTAGAGCTTGATGCTGAAGATAAACCTAGAACAGATAAGTCTATTGCGTTAAACGCTGATCAGAAAAATCAAAAGAACCATAAAAGTAGAAACAAATCTTCAAAAGCATTAAAGATTGTAGAAATCAAGAATGATGATGCCAATGAATCTAATCAAGATTCAAGTGAATATGATGATGAACTATCCTTCATTTCAAGAAAGATTAGGAGGATGTGGAAAAAGAAAGCGAAAGGAAATAAAGACTTTTCTTTTAAGAAGAATAACAAAGACAAAGCCAAGAATTAGAAAAAGTCTATCATCTACTACGAGTGCAACAAACCATGACATTACAAGTCTGAATATCCATTGCTCAAAAGAAAACAGAAGAAAAGTAAAGAAAACAAAAAGAGCATGATGGCAACGTGGGAAGATTTGGACTCATTCGAATCTGACTCCGATTGAGAAGCATCAAAACAAGCAAATATATGCTTGGTAGTTGGAAAAGAATGCGACGATGAGGTAATTTCTAACTTTAGTGATCTTCAAGAGGCATATTTAAAATTATTAGAAGATTCGCATACTACATTAAAGCAATATAGGATTCTGAAAAAGAAATTTGTTGAAAGATTGAAGAACATGAAAGTGTTAGAGAAAGAAAACGTCTACCTTAAGAAATAAGTAGATGATATGAAAAGGAAAGTAATTATGGATAGATCTGAAGAGATTAATCAATTGAAACAAAGGATTAATAGTCTTTCAGCAGATTTAAAAACATTTATTGAAATTACAAAAAGGATGAATGATATGATTGGAAAATATAGACATCCAAAGGATAAAAGTGGTTTGGGGTTTACTAATAGTAATGTTTGTCATAATAAGAGTTTTATTCCTAGAAAAAAGAGAAAGAAGCAATATTCTTATTATTCAATGAATTATTGTAAGTCTAACCCTAAAGGACCCAAGAAAATATGGGTACCTTAGAAAAATATAATATATATTGTAGATCTCCCTTCTTAGAAAAAACAACCAGCACCAATGGTACTTAAATAGAGGATGCTCTTAGAAAAAAAAACCAGCACCAATGGTACTTAAACAAAGGATGCTCGCGACACATGAAAGGAAGAAGGTCTATGTTCCTAGACGTCCAAAATAAGAAAGGAAGATTAATAAGTTTTGGAGACAATCAGCAGGGCAAAATAGTTGGAGTTGGCAAAATTGTTAAAGATTAATTTGCGTCTATTGATAACGTTATGCTAGTTGAAGGATTAAAGCATAATCTAATTAGTGTAAGTCAATTATATGATTATGGTTTTGAAGTATCCTTTAATCAAAATTCTTGTGTGGTAAATCAGGGATGGTTCGATATTCTTTTCCACCAATAGCCGAAACAATCTCTATAAGATTAATTTAGAGGATTTGAAAAGTCAAAATATTTTATGTTTTATTTAAATAGATGAGGAAAAACTGATTTGGCATAGAAAGCTAGGTCATGTTAGTTTTAAACATATTTCCAAGTTGGTTAGACATGATTTGGTAAGAGGTTTACCAAAAATAAATTTTAACAAAGATTTCTTTTGTGAAAGTTGTTAAAAGGAAAACAAGTTAAAACATCTTTTTTTTTCTAAAAATGTTGTAACTTCGTCTAGACCTCTAGAGTTGTTACATATAGATTTGTTTGGTCCAATCAGAACATTAAGTCTTGGCAGAAAGAAGTATAGTCACGTAATTGTTGATGACTTGACTAGATTTTGTTGGATATTATTTTTATCAGATAAAGATGAATCTCTTTTGTGGTTTAAAGTTCTATAAAAAAAGTTACAAAATGAAAAAGGAATTTCTATTGCTAGAATTAGGAGTAATCATGGTGGAGAATTTGAAAATGAAAAATTCAGAATATTTTATGAAGAAAATGGAATTTTTCATAATTTCTCTACTCCTAGAACTCCACAATAGAATGAAGTTGTAGACAAAAAGAACAAGACAATTCAGGAAATGGCAAGGACTAGGCTATATGAAATGAATATTCCTAAGTATTTCTGGACAGAAACTATGAATACAACTTGTTATGTTAAATGAATCTTCCTAAGTATTTCTAGGCAAAAACTATGAATACAGCTTGTTATATTCAAAATAGAGTATTTCAACAATCTATTTTAAATAAAAATCCATATGAGTTATGGAAAGGAAGAAAGCCAAATATTTCTACTTCCTTCCTTTTAGTTGCAAATGCACTATATTGAATACAAAAGAAAATTTGGTTAAATTTGATTCTAAGATCAATTCAGGAATTTTTCAAGGATATTCAATGTCTTCTAAAGCTTATAGAGTTTATAATCTTGTTTCTAAATATGTTGAAGAATCTATGCATGTTATGTTTGATGATGATTCCCATCCAGATAGAAGAGACAATTCTGATGATGAAACTCTATCTGCTCCTCTAGTTGATAAACTAGACATGTCACCACTAGTTGATCCACCTGATAAGGTGGAGGATATTCCTGAAAACTTTAGTCTTAGGAAAGATTGGAAGTATAAATCCTCTCACCCAAAAAACCTAATTATAGGAGAAACTTTAAAAGGTGTGAGAACTAGGTCTAAATTTAGAAGAGAGGTAAATGTTGCTTTTGTTTCTGAATTAGAGCCTAAGAAAATTGATGAAGCTCTTCAAGATGAAGCTTGGATTTTAGCCATGCAAGAGGAGCAAAATCAATTTATTAGGAACAAAGTTTGGTATTTAATTCCTAGGCCACCCAATAAGTCTGTTATAGGAACCAAATGGGTATTCAAGAATAAACTAGATGAATCAGGTAGAGTAAATCGTAACTAAGCTAGATTAGTAGCTCAAGGCTATAATCAACAAAATGGAATAGACTAGAATGAAACCTATGCTCCTATAGAAGCTATTAGGATTTTACTTGCATATGCTATTTGTCACAATATAAAACTGTTTCAAATGGAAGTGAAAAGTGTCTTTTTGAATGGTTTTATAAATGAAGAGGTTTATGTAAAGCAATCTCCTGGTTTTTAAGATACTGATAAACGAAATTATGTCTATAGACTTCATAAAGTTTTGTATGGATTAAAACAAACACCTTGTATTTGGTATGATTGTCTAAGACTTTATTAGAGGACAAGTAGATAAGACTTTGTTTAGAAAATTTATCAAAAATGATTTCATTATAGTATAGATATATGTAGATGATATTATTTTTGGTGCAACTTCTAAAAAGCTATGTTCCAGTTTTGAAAATCTTATGAAAAGTGAATTTGAAATGAGTATGATGGGTGGATTGAAATTCTTTCTTGGTTTACAAATTAAGCAAACCGAAGAAAAGATTTTCTTCATCAATAGAAATATATCAAAGAACTGTTAGTCAAATATAAAATGGAGAAGGTTAAACCTATATCAACTCCTATGCATGCTTCAATCCTGTTATTTAGGGATGAAGCAGGTAAGAAGGTTGATCAAACCCGTTTTAGAGGAATTATTAGTTCTTTACTTTACCTAACTGCAAGTAGACCTGATATATTGTTTAGTGTTTGTTTGTGTGCAAGATTTCAAGTAGATCCTAGAGAATCTCATTATATTATTGTTAAAAGAATATTGAGATACTTGGCAGGTTCTACTGATCTTTGTTTAATGTATGAGAAAGGTAAAGATTTTAGGTTAATTGGCTACTGTGATGCTGATTATGTTGGAGATGGAATTGATAGAAAAAGTACAAGTGGAGGTTGTCACTTTCTTGGTCAAA
Organism: Erythroxylum cataractarum; assembly: GCA_024703695.1. Classification (NCBI taxonomy): domain Eukaryota; kingdom Viridiplantae; phylum Streptophyta; class Magnoliopsida; order Malpighiales; family Erythroxylaceae; genus Erythroxylum; species Erythroxylum cataractarum. The sequence continues at coordinate 23,663,408 of JANJEY010000234.1, read as the reverse complement.
CAAAAGGCAAAGTTCAATTGCTCTATCTACTACAAAAGCTGAATACATGTCAGCTGTAAGTTGTTGCTCACAGACGTTATGGATTAAGTATCAATTGGAAGATTACTCCATACAAGAAGATAAAATTCTAATCTTATGTGACAAAACAAGTGCTATCAATTTATCAAAGAATCCAATACAACACTTGAGGGCAAAGCATTTTGAAGTTAGACATCATTTTATATGAGACTATGTAAAGAGAGGAATCATCAGTCTACAATTTGTTAAGATGAATCAACAATAAGCGGATATCTTCACTAAACCTTGTGTGAAGATAGATTCAAAGAAATCAGACGAAACTTGAATATGGTAATGCTGAATGACCATCCGTCTAACACATCATGACTTAGACGATTCATACTAGAAAAAGATAAAAAGTCGTAAGTTTTCAAGTAAATAGTAATGGTAAGTTATGAACAATAACTTTTCAAGAGTAGGTATAAGAAGGAAATCTTCTCAAGATGCTAAAATACCTTTTACTCTATAATTTTCTTGAAATACTTTGAAATCGACTTGTTTAGCACTCTCAACCAAGATGATTTGATACTCTATTTTAAGCTTCAAGTTCTTTTCATCTCATATTCTCACTTTTAGAGACTAACATCGCTACTTTGAGTGAAATGTTTTTGTGTGTTTAGTTTTTATTTGTTACAGTTTACAAATGGAGCAATCACTTATCTATGGGTGACACATTGATTTCAAATCATTAAAGAAAAATTAGATGGACATTGAACCAGAGATTGAAGTAGTTAGTTGGAAAAACTTCTTCAAGGTTCATGAAAAGGTTTATTTGAATGCAAAGGTGGTGGATAACACCTTAGTATCAATGGTAGATGGATTGTCGGTTATCGTGACGCAAGATACTATCGAAAGGATCAGTGAGTGTCCTAGTATTGGAGTAAAGCTATTTAACAATACAAAATGGATTACTCAAATTCGTATAAATAGAATGCACATCAATCGATAACTATATAGAAGTAGTGATCTAGAATTTAAAAAGGCGGTAACCCTTGTTTCGAAGGCTAGGGTTCTACATTCACTGCTTCTTCACTGTGTTCTACCAAGATTAGGCTCAAAGGATGTTGTGACAATGAATGATGAACATTGTCTATATCACCTATTGAATCATCAACCTATTAATCTTTCGTACTTGATTTTGAAGTACATGATGAAGTCAAAAGAATATTCTAGCTCTTTACTGTATGGAATACAGTAGCCAATGATTTTTAGCGAATCGGGAATCTTTCTTGATAGAGTTAACAGGGTAAAAATGGATGTGAAGAGTATTATTAATGTCATAACTATTCACAAAACGACGATAAAGTTTGATGATGAGGTGGATAATGGTTCTACACCGAAAGCAAGATCTGAGGGGAAGCTAATAGTAAGACAGGGAAAAAGTTAACGTGGTATGTCTATAAGAAAAACAAAACCTCGATCAATAGGAAGAACACCTATAGAAGAAAAGATTGAGAAATCGTTTGATGCACCAGTACAATTAAAAATGATTCTACATAAAGAGGAAAGCTGGGTTCAACAATCATTGCAACAAGTTTCGTTGAAGAGAAAGGCGAAGCCACTTCATTTAAAAAAATCCAAACAGTCAAGAAGGTCACTAAGACTATTGACCTTATGACAACAAGAATAGAAGAAGAGGAAATCTCTTATTCTTGATGGAGATTCTGAAAAGCAAGAGAAAAGACAGCAGCCTACCAGATCAATTGTCTCTATTTTACAAAGCCAATCAGAAAAATCACCTGGAGAGATAGAAATTAAAAGGAAGTTGGTATTTGAGAGGAAGAAGCCTCAACAACAACTTTTATTTAAACCGGTAAAAGAACAGAAGAAGGTGAAGCCTAGTCATAAAAAGGTTTCTTCATCTAATGTTCAACAGAAGGCGAAAACAGTTGAACACCAAAAACTTTATAATCCTTCTCAACCAATCAGCAAAATGGATATGAGAATGAAGATTATAGAAGAACTAGTACCTGTTCGAAGCAAAAGCTCAATTATTATCACAGAACCTTCAAAAAATTCAGCCAAGGTACTAGTCAAACCAATACTAATTAATGCTCAAACAATACATATTTTAAGTCATAAAGAACGTAGATTATATGGTATTCTGTGAGATGAGAAATCAAAACCATATCCATTAAAGATTTCAAAGGATTGGTATACAATATTCTGATTAAGACCAGAACATCTAAAAAAATTGTGCTAGACATACAACCAAGATGCTCTACCCTTGTGAGAAATGAAGAAAAAGGGAAAAAGAAGATGTTTCCTAAGGGAAATAAAGATGATCATACAGAAGAGCAAATTCAAGTGTTTGTAAAGAACATAGATGATGCATGTAATGCAGCTCAACTTGGAGATATCTATGTTTCATACCACATTTCAAAAGCATCAAGAAGTAAATTTGGAGTTTCAACCATAGATGAAAACTTCAAGGTAGTTGGTAAAGTAAAAGAAGGACAGACAGAAGTATCATGGTTAAAGGTATCAATTTTAACTTAAAAACCTTTATGCATTTGGTGTAACATCCCACCCCCTACTAGAAGGGAAAAATAGTAAAATTAGCATAAGATGAGATTAATTGGGATGTATGAGTAGTGTCCATGCATACCGGTACTGGTGATCAGTGAATTTGTGCACATTAAATTACTGGTCATGCATTCATGATATTCCCGGTAATTGGGCCTAAATGGCATTTTATTGTGATTAGCGTGGTTACTGTGTGTAAAATAAATTATTTTGACTGATCCAGAGTGCATTTTCCATTTTAAGGGAGTTTTAGGAATTTTTCTGGAATTGTCCGGAGAAAATTCCCGGACCGGCAAAATCGTCGGTAAATGGCCTAAATGTGTTTTTGTTATGGAAAATGTGGTTTTCGTGTTTGAAAAATTATTGGGAGTGGACTGTTATATGTTTTACAATTTTGGGCAATTTCGGTAATTTTCAAAAAAATGATTAGGGGAAATTGCTGGAAATTCCCGGACCGAGAAAAATCGCCAAATGGCGAACCGGTTGATTTTCTACTGTTATTTGGTATTAAACCCTTGCATATTTTGGTGGGACCCATAAATGGACCCTTAAATCTTGTTGGAACCGAAATTGGCTTGATTTTATCTTAGGATTTATTTTCTTTTTACAAACATTTGATTGGTTCTTTGACTTTTCCTCATTCTCCTCCATTGCCAAGTGCCCCTTTCATTTAATGCATGATTATCCTATGCATATTCTCGGTTCTTCTATGAGGAAGGAAGGAAAGACACATTTTATTTGCTCATTTTCTCCATCAACCGAAACCTACTCCTTGGTTTCACCCTCTCCATCGATTTCTCCTTCTTTAAGTAATTCTCCCTCCAAATTCAAGAGCTCTTCTTCATGCAACCAAGCTCCTTCCTTTCTATGATGACTTTACACTAGTATGTGTTAGAAGAGAGTGGAGAAGGTGTTGAGTAAGAGTAGTAAGTAAAGAATTGAAGAGATTGAAGGGGGAAAAGCTTGACTTGGTAAGTTTTTGTTTTAAGCTTTCATGTATGCATTTAAGAAGAAATTGGTTGTTAGATGCATTCAATGGGACTTTTAGTGCATTGATTATGATTCTTGATGCTATAATTTGATGAAAGTTATAGGTGGAAATTGTTGGGTATAAATGTATGATGTGTTTGGATAATGAATGGTTAGGATTGAAGTGTGTTTTAGCTTGAATTGGATTGGATATTGATGACAAATCTTGCATAGAAATTAAGAGTGTAATGCTGCAAAATTGTGCCTATAGGTCTAAGTTAATGTATGAGTGACCTAGGTACTGAATTTGTGTCTAATTGAGATACCTATGGTAGTAGAAATTGAATTGGAATGATAGGAAGTGAATTGGTGAAGTAAGGCTGAAAATTGAATTTTGACCTAGTATACTGATTTGATCATAACTAATTGTGTAAGTGAGCAAATGAGGTAAGGTTTGTGCTCAATGAAACTTTGGGATGTTGGCTACATTTTTGTGTGAAATAGGTGTTGTCTAATTTTAACTTTAAGGGGTTGCAATATGGCTTGGAAAGTTACTGTTCTTAACTGGAATAAACAGTACCCGAAATCATACCTTAGAGTTTTGCTAATTTTTATGAATTAATTGAGAAGGAATTAGAACAAATGGACTAAATGAAAGTTGAAGCCTATTAAGTTATCTTTCCAATGCCACTG
>JANJEY010000234.1:23459531-23485712 GCA_024703695.1 Erythroxylum cataractarum | reverse complement strand
ATGAAAAAAAATTCCGTTGGTAAATATATTGGATGTTACTGATGGAAAAAATTTCGTGGCTAATTACCGATAGAATTACAAAATCCGTTGGTAATTTTCTGACAGAAGAATTTATTGACTGAATAAAATACCGTCGGTAAATTTACCGATGAAAATTTTTACCGTTGGTAATTTCGTCAGTAAATTTGCCAACGAAAAATTTCCGTCGTTAAATTTAGTAATGGCCATATTTCCGACGCCTTTTTTCTTGAATAAATTTCGTTGCTAAATAAGTTTACTGACGAAATATGTACAAATTCTGTCAGTAAATTCCGTCGCTAAACTCTATTTTTCTTGTAGTGTTCTCTTCTTAATAAAAGCAGGTTACCTTAAGTGGAGGCACAATTGATCGAAGTCTGTTATCAATTTTCGGGTGTGTTCTTTCTTAATCTCTTTTATTTATTTTGCATTTATAGTCTTCAATATTTATTTGTCGAGTTTATTTGTACGATTAGTTTGAGTGTATAATTATATTATCTTGTACATTGTTGATTTATACACGAGTCTAGGTTTTGATAATATATTGTGCAAGTAAATTCTGTCTAGTAGTCTGAGTTTTAAGTGGGACCACATGTGATCCAGGCTTTACTGGAAATTTATTTGAAATGGTAATTTTGTCTTAGGAGTTTGTTTGACGGTCTTTTCTGGGAATTACCAAATCAATAAAATTCACTAGTCGTAATTTGAGTAGGAAATTATCCAATTTTTCCTAACATATGGTATCAGAGTTGAATGTTCATCCTTAGTTTGTTTGTAATATTTGTAATATTGAATACTATTATTTGAGTTTGTAATGACGTTTGTAAATTCACCAATAACTAGGGATATAACAAATATGACACAAGCGACATCGACTTCCTCATCCATATGGTAGATGATTCCAATGTTAAGTATGAAGTTGGCGGTGAAAATATTTGACGGTACTGGTCATTTTGGCATGTGGCAAGGTGAGGTTCTGGATTCCCTTTTCCAATAAGGCCTTGACATAGCTATTGAAGAAAAGAAACCAGAATATGTAGAAGATAAGGAATAGAGTATCATAAATTGGTTGGCATGCGAAACAATTCAATCATGTTTGTCTAGAGAGTAGAAGTATGCTTTCAAAAACGAGACTTCTGCACACAAACAGCGGAAGGTATTGGAAAAAAATTTATGAAAAAAAGTGGTCAAAATATACTCCTTATAAAGAAAAGGTTATTTCAATTTGCATACCGACCAGGTACTACTATGAATGAACACATCACTCTGTTTAATCAATTAGTAACAGACTTATTGAATTTAGATGTACAATTCGAAGATTAAGACTTGGCTTTGATGTTATTATCATCCCTTCCCGATGAATTTGAACACTTAGATACTACTTTACTTCAAGGGAAGGAGAATGTATTTTAGATGCTGCGTGTTCTGCTTTGTATAGTCATGAATTGCAAAAGCAAGATAAAAAGAAAAGTAAAGCAGTTATAGAAGATGAAGCATTTGTGGTAAGAGGTCATCAACAAAGCTGGTCAAAAGGGAGAAGAGGAAGATCCAAATCAAAAAGTAGAGTTTCCAAAAATGAGTGTGCTTTCTGTCATAAGAAAGGGCACTGGAAGAAAGACTGTCCAATATTGAAGAAGAAAGGGAAGGGTATGTAAGATGCAAATGTTGCAGAATGTAAAAGTAATGCAGAGTCAGGTGTCTCTTTGGTGGTATAACCTTCAACATTCCATTCAGACGAGTGGATTCTGGATTCAGGGTGCACCTATCATATGTCTCCCATTTAGGACTGGATTTTTGATTTTTAAGAAATTGATGGTGCAGTTATTTACACAAGTAATGACAATCTATGTAAAATAGTTGGGATATGTTCAATCAAGCCGAGGAGTCATGATGGATCCACCAGAATTTTGAAGGATGCTCGGATGTCGTATTTGAAAAAGAATCTCATCTCTTTGGGGACCTTGGAATCAGAAGCCTAGTTGTGATGATGCGAGATGGAATTCTTAAGGCAACTTCGGGAGCACTTGTAATGTTGAAAGGCGTAAGGAAAAATAATATGTATTACTATCAAGGAAGTATAGTTGTTGGGACAATAGCGACAACAACTTCTAATAGCAAGAATGATGCAGAGGCAACAAAGTTGTGACATATGCATTTGAGACATGTTGGTGAAAAATTCTTGCAAATTCTTGCCAAGCAAGGATTATTGAAAGGTACAAAGACTTGCAAATTGGAATTTTGTGAGCATTGTGTTTTGGGAAAACAAAGAAGAGTGAAATTTAGCACTGCCATCCATGACACTAAAGATATTTTGGAATATGTGTACTCAGATGTGTGGGGACCTGCTAAGACTCCATCTCTTTGAGGTAGGTATTATTTTGTCACTTTTGTTGATGATTTTTTCAGAAGAGTATGGGTGTTTACTATAAAGAACAAAGATGATGTGCTTGGAGTTTTTCTTAAGTGGAAAGCTCAAGTTGAAAACCAGAAGAGAAGAAAAATCAAAGTTCTCCAAACAGACAATGGTGGAGAATACAAGAGTGATTCGTTCCTGGAGGTATGTCAAGAGTCTGGCATAGTTCGGTACTTTACAGTTAGAAAAACACCACAGTAGAATGGGGTGTCGGAGTGTATGAACATGACACTAGTGGAGAAAGTCCATTGTATATTGTCTAATGCTGGGTTAGGCAGAAAGTTTTGGGCTAATGCAGTGACATACGCTCAACATCTCGTTAATCGTTTGCCATCATCTACAATTGGTGCAGGACTCCATTAGAGGTATAGTATGGAAAACCTGTAACAAATTATGGTTCTTTGCATATTTTTGATTCTACTGTATATTATCATATTAATGAATCAAAGTTGGATCCAAGAGCAAAGAAGGTACTTTTTATGGGCTTCAATGCTGGAGTTAAAGGATACCATCTCTGATGTTTAGAGGCAAAGAAGACTATCATGAGCAAAGATGTTACCTTTGATGAATCTGCCATGTTGAATAAGGCAATACAAGAAGAGACTGATGGTACATTGAATCAGGTGGAGTATATGTCAAAGCAGATGGAGTGTACGTCGAAGCAAGTGGAATTTGAACAGATGATGGTGAGCCCAGTAAAAAGCATAATCAGTGACTCTCTGTGGTAGAAGAAGACTCGGATGAAGAAGATGTTCCAACCCAAGAATCTCAACAGCAGCCAGAATCAATTGCTGCTAGAAGGCAAGATGAGAGATTCAGAAACCTGCTCGTTTTGTTGACATGGTGGCCTATGCACTTTAAGTTGTTGATGATATTCCAACCAATTTTTCATAAGCCATCCGAAGTACAGAAAATGGTAGATGGAAAGGTGCAATGGAAGAAGAGATGAAATCCCTTGAGATAAACAAGACGTGGAAGTTAACAAAACTACCAAAGGGAAAGAAGACAATTGGATGCAAATGGATATATGAAAAGAAAGAAGGATTTCCTGACAAGAATGATGTTCGTTATAAGGCAAGGTTGGTAACTAAAGGCTATGCTCAAAAGGAGGGAGTTGATTATAATGAGGTATTTTCTCCTATTATTAAACATTTATCCATTAAAATTCTGTTAGTTTTAGTAACGCAGTTGAATTTAGAGCTAGCTCAACTTGATGTGAAAATTGTGTTCCTACATGGTGATTTGGAGGAAGAAATCTATGTCTCAGTCAGATGGATTCAAAATTGCTGGTAAAGAAAATTGGGTTTGTAAACTGAACAAATCGTTGTATGGATTGAAGCAATCACTGAGGCAATGGTACAAACGATTTGACAAATTTATGATGGGTCAGAAGTACACAAAAAGTAAATATAATCACTGTGTGTATTTGCGCATACTACAAGATGGGTCCTACATCTACTTACTCTTGTATGTTAATGATGTGTTAATAGCATCCAAGAGTCAACATGAAATTAACAAAATAAAAGCTCAGATAAATGAAGAGTTCGAGATGAAAGATCTGGGAGAAGCCAAGAAGATTCTTGACATGGAGATAAGTAGGGATAGATAGGGAGGCAAGCTTTGGATGACTCAGAAGCAGTAGTACTACAACTTTTTGGTATGAATAAAGATATAAAACCTGTAAGTACTTCGCTTGCTCCTCATTTGAAGCTTAGCAACCAATTATCTCCAAATATAGATGAATGGCGAAAGTCCCTTATGCTAATGCAGTAGGAAGCTTGATGTATACAATGATGTGTACAAGACCCGATATTTTACATACAGTTAGTGTTGTGAGCAAATAGATGCATGATCCTGGCTAGTTTTATTGGCAAGCTATGAAATGAATTCTACGGTATATTCAAGATATTGTAAATGTTGGCTTATTACTTGAGCAGGATAAATCACTTGGTCAATACATAGTTGGATATTGTGATTCTGACTATGCAGGTGATTTGGATAAGTGACGATCTACAACTGGCTACTTATTCACTTATGCTAAGGCACCAGTTAGTTGGAAATTCACTTTACAGTCAAATGTGACTTTGTCTACAACAGAGGCAGAGTATATTGCAATTACAAAGGCTGTGAGGAGGCGATTTGGCTTCATAGATTGCTAAAAGACTTGGGAGTTGGACAGAAACACCTTGTGGTGTATTGTGATAGTCAAAGTGCTATTCACTTACCAAAGAACTAGTTTTTTCATGTAAGGACGAAGTACATTGACGCTCGCTATCACTCTGTGCGAGAGATTTTCGAAAGAGATACTTCTCCAAAAGATACGGACTACAGAGAATCCTGTAGATATAATAACCAAGGAGGTGAAAAAAGCTAAGTTTAAATGTTGTTTAGACTTAGTTAACATCTTGCACTTTTGAGTTGGTGCCTAAGGGAGCAAATTGGAAGCACTACAAAGGCTGTTTTGTTTGATTGGGAGGATGAATGATATTTGCATTTGGTAGGACCCAAAATTGTGCCAAGGTAGAGATTTAATATTTTTGGTGGCTCAGTTTCTATCACATATTGGGAAGAGATGAGAATGAGAGGAGTTTTTCAAGTTATAAAAGAATTCATCCCCCCTATTCTAAATCATCCCAAAAATTTGATATATACTCAAAATTTGTACGCATATCAAATTTAGGATTCTCTTCTTAATAAGAGCAGGCTGTCTTAAGTGGTGCTCAGAGACTAGGCACAATTGGTCGAACTCCGTTATCAATTTTCGGGTGTGTTCTTTCCTTATTTTTTTATTCTGCATTTATAGTATTCAATATTTATTTATTGGGTTTATTTGTACGATTAGTTTGAGTGTATAATTCTATTCTCTTTTATGTTGTTAATTTGTACACGGGTCTAGGTTGTCATAATATACTGCGTAAGTAAATTCTGTCTAGTAGTCTGAGCTTTAAGTGGGATCACGTGTAACCCCTCCAGGCTTTACTGAAAATTTATTTGAAATGGTAATTCTATCTCAGGAGTCCGTTTGACGGTCTTTCTTGGAGATTACCGAATTAGTAAAATTTATTAGTTGTAATTTGAGTATGAAATTACCCGATTTTTCCTAACAGTAACAAGTTCAAGTTCCAATCAATTCTTGACCATTGGGATATTCCTATCATTTCCTGATCAACTCAGGAATGAATGGTCGATTGATCACACCATAACAACCTGAAAGTGGCTGTAGATGTGTAGGAGAAATGTTGAAATTTCTTATCGAAACCTTAAACTATGTATTATCTAATTAATATTAGAAGGACTAAAATATGAATTCACCTTTAAAATTTTTATAAAATTTAAATAAGTCTTTAAGGTATTAATCTTTCTAAATTTATTTTTAACATTATCATCTTTTAATTTAATAATGAACATAAAATAAGTTTGATTTTAGCCAAAATTAATAAGTTAAATTTAATTTGATAGGAATTAGATTTGAACTTAACAAATTTTTTAGAACTCAATTAATTATAAGAAATTGAATTAAATTAACTAAAAATTAATGGTTCAAAATATGTTTGATCGGACTCAAGTTTGAGCCTGACTTGACCTGTAACAATGTAACTATAATATATAATTAGATATAACAAAAAAATTATTAACTCATTCATTGTAAAATATTATATAAAGGGTCATCGACCATACACTTCGAGCCAAATGTGTTAGCTGAAATATTGGTAGGTGGTGTAGGCACTATTTGGATTACACTAGGGTTATTCGCACTATAAGTGTGATGGACAAAGAAGTGAAAATGGGTGAGCTTTTGCTCCTTAAGTGCAAAGAGCTTAGGGTCTACGGCTTTCTCATAGCCATTGTTTTCTGCAAGAATTTGGGTGAGAAGAAGGAAGAGAACAAAATGGAAATGGTTAGCTGGGAAGCAACTAGGGAAAGAAGCTTTGTCATACTCACTCCAGTCTTGGTATTCACTAGTCACATAGATCTATATATATATGTGTGTGTGTGTGTGTGTATATGTATGTATCAATTGTTCAATAGTATTGCCCCAAATATATATACGTATCTAAACTTTTCTTTCAAGCAACAACAATATAAAAAAAATTAAAAATGGAGCAATTTGGTCAACAATTTAGATATATATAGTCTTGTTTTCCATGCGTTCAATATCCTAAAATTTTTGGGAACAAATGGGTAGAAGATATAATTTAGTTTCTAGCCAAAGGTGCTTCTTACAAAAAGATGTCATTATGCATAAAGGTAATCTCTTTGGAGATACGATGATTCAACTATACAAACAATATTTTAATAAATGAACCAAAAATTAAACTAATAAAAAAAGAAGTTTAAGGTAAGGTGATGTGAAGACTACACATATTTGTAAAGTTTAAGTTAAGGTGATGCAAAGACTACATGCAACTCAGGCTTGACTTGGACTCGAACCGAATTCGAACAATGGATATTTTACTTCCTACTTATATGCAATTTAGGGTTACTGAAATGTTACAATCGCTCTCTCTATATATACATTAGTAACATGTTCAAGTTCCTGTCAATTCTTGACCATTGGGATATTCCTAGCACACTACAAGAAAAATAAAATTTAGTGACAAAAATTATCGACAGAATGTCTACACTTTCCATCGAAAAGCTTAGTTAGCGACTAAATTTATGGACGGACCAAGGCGTCGGAGATACGACCATAAGTAATAATTTGCGACGAAAAACAGAATGTCTGTCACAAATTTACAAACGAAAATTTTGTTTATCTTCGATGAATATACAGACGGTTAGTCTGTGATATCTTCGGTCTGTAAACTTGCCAACGGAGAAGATTTTTGTGTTGAAAAATTACCGACGAATTTGGTTATTCCGTTGGTAAATTCATATTATCATTACCGACGATTATTTGTTTTCTGTCAATAAATCGATAGATTTTACCAACGAACTTTGTTTTCCCATTGGTAAATTTACTAAAAACTATTTTTTAAAAATTCCCTGCATTAAATTTGTGATGATGTTATAGTTGATGCATAATTTAAATAGTTATGAGTTATCTGTTGATAATATTTTAATTTGTTTCAATATTTAATTTTTTAAAACAGAAAGTTGATTGATGATATAAAGTAAAAATTATCTTAATTGATAATAAAAAATTATTTTGTACATAATAAGTATTTGTAATTCATACAAAATGACTATAAGCACGCTATTCATTTGGTGACCTCAGATGCTTTGATTGTTGCGATGAGGTGCTACACCTCCCCTTCAACTCATCTATCTCATTAAGGAGCTAAGCTATGTACTCTATCGACTGTTGTAACTGAGTTGTCAATGTCTGCACTGTGCTCCAAAGCTCATTGACTTCATTGATTGTTGACCGCCTATTAGATGTTGCTGTATTGGATGTGGAGGATTGTGAATGACAAGTGTTTGCAAAATAACATAAGCCGAATATTCTTCCACGGCTGTCTTTACCCCCATTGCATGAAGATAGGTTTGAGTCTCATCAACATCTTCAAACTATTGAGATTGTCGTTGAATACTTTCTTGAATTTGGTCTTATCATAAGGCAATGTTTATGTTAGTAAGTGATAATTATTAAACATTAATATTAAAGAATAAATTTCGCATATATTTAGTTCTCTACATTGAGTGTTGATGAAGGTCACACCGTCATGCTTTTTAGTATGAGTGTATAAAAAGAGTTGACGAGGTGTAGGCTTCGTGTCTATAAATTTTTCCTGCTCATAATAAAATGTTAAGTGAACTACAATTTATAACATTATCATTCTTCATAATATACATATTTTCGTTCAAAAATTCACACATGAAATTAAATTGAAATATTATTAAAGTAAAAAAAAACCATAATATAAATGTAAAGTGTAGATATCTCTGTATGCTCGTGGTGGGTAATAAATCCTTTAGTATGTACGAGAAAACTCTCTCCCCCTGATCCTCCATGTCTGTTGGCGAAATTACATTCTGAAATAGACATTGCCTCGAGTGATGTCCAATACTGTTGCCAACGACTTCATATTTGATTAGAAATATAAGGCAGTCGTATACTAGTTTTGTGTATTGCACCAACAAAGTCTTGATAATGTATATGTGCTCATCTCTCTCATACTTTATAAATAACTATGTCAAATTCAGAATCTCAAAAAAGAAAAACATACGAAAGGTATTTATAATATAATAATATGTATCTAATTAATATATAAAATTCAATTTAAAAACAAAAATAGTTTTTTTAACCTTAAACTTCTTACAGTAAAATTCATTTGTCGCCTGAGGGATATTCTTCCATATATAACCCTCAATATCAATCTTCTCCTTAAATTTGGATGTCATGTTTCTTAAGCATAGTCTAGATGGAATCAACCTAATATTAAAAAAATTAATTTAATATCATTTTTAAATTTAAACCTAACTTAATTATAAACGTATGATGTTTCATGTATTTTCACTTACAGATTGTTGATAATTGTGATGTAAGTTCTTCTATCAGCTACCTCAACTCCAAGCTGGAGATCGCCTCTTTCATTGGGATTGTTTACCCCTGATATCTCTATTAGTATAAGGGTAGTGGATGATGTAGTTGCAGGTACGAAAGGTGACGTCTCATCTGCAAGTATAGTAGTAGCTAGAGGTACATCATTTGATTTGTTGCAACCGCAGAATATGATGCTTCACCTAGACAGCAACTCCAAATCGTGGTTTGAACCTTGGTCGCACTATATCATGTTTTTCTTTGGTGGCACATTTCAACATGAAATTTGTAGATTAATAAGGACTGACCTTAATGCGGAAGTACCGGATCGATTTGCTTCGTTTTACGGTTGGTTACTAGAGTCACCAATTAATCCATGCCTCAAATCTCTAATCTTTGATGGTTTGATTCACGTGAAGAAGAATAAAGAGAATTTTAGAAAAATAGAGTTTTTCACTTTTGAATCTGATATTCTCAATGTAATAATCTTTTCATCCTTTTATATGAGGACGATTATAACTGTCGGAAGTTATTTCATGTGTAACTTCTAACAGTCACGATCATTCTACGATTCTTACCATCAATTTTGGCTCTCTTGCAGGAAGAACAGATTGAAAAATAATTAATGAGAGAGACTTGTCCCTATTTCCACAATCCTTTGGGCTCGTACCATTCGCTTGTTGAAATTAAGATGGGCACCAAAGCCGGTAATATTCACTGTGCCTTCAGATTTAATGATTTTCTTGCTAATATGGATGGAGTTGAAGATACAAGTATAAGATGATTAAATCAATATGTGGAATGATTCAAAACCTGCAAATGTGCTAGGAAGCTTTAGATGATAAAAGAGGAATTGAAGAAGCTTCACATGAACAAAGTCAAGAACACTAATTTAGCAGTTGATCAAGTCAAGGATAATTTGAACAACATTCAAAATTCATTACTCCAACAACCGACTTGCACAATGCTGAGGCAAAAGGAGAAATTGGCTCTAGATAATTATAATCAGGCTCTTGATAATTATTACTCAAAATTCAACTGGTTAGAGGATGACGATAGGAATTCAAGTCCTTCTACAACGCAATATTGACCCTGTTTGGTGAATGACTTATCAGCTAAAAATTAGCTAGTTGATCATATTTAGCTTATTGACTATTTTAAACAGCTAGTTATTGTGTTTGGTAATCAGCTGATTGGGTTGGCTGATTGAACCCAATCAGCTGATTTTCCAAAAGCTAAGGAGAATAACGTTTGGGGTTCAGCTTATTAAACTTGACGAATGCGCCCTCTTTCCTAGGCTACTCCATTCTTCTCCATTCATCATCTTCCCATAAGACACTTGACTTCTGCTTCCATTAGATAGATTAGTGCCCTTTTGTTGACAGATTACGTCTCCTCTTTTGCTATTGGTCTCTTCTACACAAGTGAGGTTCTGTAAATAATGCAATATTGTGTTAATATATATTACTTCTTTTTTCTTAAGCAAAAGGCTAGTAACTTAAATTAAAATGTATTATATTCAAAATCTAAATTTTAATGTTACCTTTTTTAATTTTAAAAGATTTGATATGATAATTTATCTATAATATAAATAATATTAAAACAAATCATATTAAATACAAAAAATTAATATTTTAATTAATTGAATCAATAATAACATCATAATAATAATAATAATAATAATAATAATAATAATTATTATTATTATAATTGTTATTTATTATTATTATTATTAAATTTTCTATATTTTTTATTAAAGTTATAAATTTAATTTTTGTAGAATTAAATATCTAAAATTTAAATTCTTATAAGAATATTCATTGAAATACTACAACATATAATATTTATGTTCTTATATTTTTTTTAAAGTCATGTCCTTATAAGTCATTTTACACTTAAACAGCTAATACTAAACAGCTAATTGTACCAAACATCTTTAACAAACAGCTAATGCAATCCGCTGGTCAAACCAGCTGATATAATCAGCTATCAGCTAACAGTTAATAGAATCAGCTATCAGCTATCAGCTGATTGCCAAACAGGGCCAAGATGTCATCTATCATGCCAACAATAAAAAGCTCTAACTTATCATTCTCCCCTCTTCTGCTACCACCAAAAATCCTAAGTTAATTGTTTTTTTATCTTGCTAATGATGGCAATAAATTGGATTATGTGGAGAACTAGGGTAAAGGAACATGTGTCAGAAATTGTTTATCATGCAAGTTTCATAAGAGTGAATCTTAGTTGACCAAATAAATAGTGGGATGAATTAGTATACAAATATGGCATATTGGGAGACTTAATGATGATAGAGGTATTGATAAAATGAGAAATTACAAGGAATGTATGTACGGGATTTGGAGTTTGTTAGAACTAACTGAATGCTGGATACGTCCAGAACTTGTCAAAGATTTTCTGGCTTTAGCTTTGGCAAAAATGTTTAAGGAAAAACGTGTGAATAGTATGACTGATGATTGTAAAAGAGACATTTGGAGATTTTGCAATATATACTAAAGTGTCCCAGTAAAGGTTATGATGCAATCTATTGAAATTGTGTTATGATGAAACTGAGAAAGTTATAAGAAAATTGCTCCTCATTGGAGACAATCGATATTTAGAGAATTATACGAATTGATCATGGGTATAAGGAGTTTATTATACTGCTGAAGAGGTGTTTAGAGTGGGTAATGACTATAAGCATAGATGATCAATTGAATGCATTTGAAAAATGAAGTAGATAAGTTGGCACAGTTGAAAGATTTGAAAAGGATTATGCGTTTGAGTATTTCAGAATTAAGCTAGTGGTGCAATTTAAAATATGGAATAGAAAAGTCATTGGCAGATGATCACAATTTGAGCGATAAGGTTGTTAAACCTAGTGTAATATCGAGTGAAATCTATTGAGCTAGCATGGGGCAAAAGAAAGTATTATTAGCTATTGGAATTCCAAAGTTGGTGTGCATCAAGAAGGATTGACAACACCTGAATTGAGGATTTAGAAATTGTGAACCTTATTGAGGAATTGAGATTGACTCCAATTGTTGAGGAAAGCGATATGTATAGTTTGACTAAGAAATTTGTGTAATACGAACTAGAGACCTTGTTAGAGGAAAATTCGAGAACCAGTCAAAGCCTTATGTTATAGTATGAGCACATCGAAAAGTAATTGATGGTTTAGAATGAAAAATCGACTGATTATAATGTGAAGAACCACCAGCCTTGACGGTTGGAGATAAATGTAAAACGAGTATTTTTGGAGTTCATAGAGACATGAGATCAATGTATCGTTCAGATTGATTATGGACATAATAATCGTTATATTGGTGACACCATTCGAAATGTGTATAAGGGGTCTTTCAGCAAATGATCAGGGCCTAAAATTAGTCGATGGCCATGATTGAGTTGAGACAATGTTGATAGTGAAATGAATTTATAATAGGGATTAAGAAATCCAAATGAGTGACAATGAGTCGAGTTGACTGTTATCGAGGTTATGACAATCTTAGGAGATTAGTGTTTTAATGCTAAAGAGATGTCTTTTTGTAAGCGATAAATGAAATGTTTCGAAGTGTATCGCATAGGCCAAGATACTCTTAGATAGGGATAAAGGTTTAAATAGTGACCTCTATGTGAATGTAGTAAAGATAAGAATTGGCAATTCAGTTTAAAACCTAAAGATGTTTCGGATCCAATGTGTTACATAGACATGATTAGGAAATATTGTTAGGATTCGATATTGGTGTTATTGATATTGAAAGTGACGAATTGCGAGTAATTATGAGAAAAGAGTAAGGCAATGTAGAGTTTGAGAAAGGCGAGTCGTTCATTGATTGTTTTGATAATGATATGTTAATAATTTCCTATCGAAGATTATCTTCCAAGTCAATCTCAGCTATCAAACTAGGTTCCTTAGAAACTCAATCCACCAAAATATCGATATCGTCAAGGCAAATTGAATCTATAAAACTACTTATTTTATTAAAAGTCCTAGTAAAATAATAACATTAAATTATTAAGAAGTTACAAGAAACTATATCCAACTTAATGATAATAATAACTTATATTTCTCGAAGCTTTAAATTGTATCGAATAAAGGATAAGTCGTTCTGAAGTGGATAAATTTAAATGTGCTATGATTTCTTTCACACCCTATTGAACTTACACATTAACTTAGAATTCTAGTTGCAAACTTTTGCAAATCTGGAATACCACTTCCAACTTAGTCCTGCTAAGCAGTTATAAGATAATAAAAGTAGCATTATAAACAAAATAAAGTAATAATTAATTTTAAACAAGTAAAAAAATGAAAAATGTAACCTGGATTAAGTTTGTCTCTTTGACGAATAGATAATAGACATCTTAAATTCATCATAATCATCCTTATAAACTTTCATTTGTAAGCTTAAAAGATCTTGAATCATCTCATAGGCCAAAACAATTGTAATAGTTAATAATATTTCCCTATTAACTTTAACTTTCTTTGTAAAGCTTGATTTAGCATAGACACTAAGATTTAAAAATATTTCAACTCAAACAATAGAAAGTAAAGTTGTCTTTCTCATCTGTCATTGATAACTACAAAACAAAACGTGTACTAGGAAGACTTATTTTTCATATTGGTCTTAATTACTTCATTTGTCCTCTCAATGACATTATACAGATTACTCATTATTACTTGCTCATCACTATCAGCTAACTAAAGTATCCTTACTAAAGGCTTACAAACTCGAATTACAAATTGACATTAGGACTAAAATTTATTATCTTTAAATATAATTCTAGAAACCTCTAATCCAACATTAGATCTAGGATGTTAAAATGCAATCTCCTCATCACTTATAAATACTTGTCTGAACTCCTTCTTCATTATAATAAAACACTAAAGTGATAAAAATTAGTTGTAAATCTTGTAATAGTAGGAAGACACAAATTTCTACCATTTTTTAAATCCCCTCTCATTAAATTTAGGACCCATGCAGGATTATAAATGAACTTGGTCCCTTTTTTTTGCTTCTTGTACAGTCTTATCAATAATACTAAAATATATAACATCTACTATATTTTTCGATATAAGGTCAATGTAATACAACATAAAGAGTGTAATAAAAAGAATTGTATTTGCTTTGCAATCTTCTTCTAGTTGCTTTATAAGCAGAATCATTATTAATAATAAACTGAACAATATTTTATGGCTTAACTTCATTAACAACTTCATCTAATATTTGAAATAGAGTATCGACATTCTTAACAAAGCCAAATGCATCAATAGCTTCAAAACATTATGCCCTTTGCAAAATAAATAATAATAATAATAATAATAATAATACTAATAATAATAATAATAATAATAATAATAATAAATTCTTATCTTCTATTTGTTCAACCGTCATACTTGATTGAACACCAAAAATTAGCCTAACTCATTATTGGTTTATCCAAATAATTTGTTATTTCACAAATGGAGCTACTCGGAAGTTTAGCTTTGTAGTCATCAGTCAAAGAGCTTTATATCTTGGACCATAAGAAGAAATTGTATCTACTATTGGTTGATAATAGGCAACATTAAATACTACCTGAATCATGTCATTATCTAGCCATTGTTATGTCCACATTATGATTCAGTTCTCTAGATTATAAGACACTACAAATTGAAGGTTGAGCTTCAAGATTTGTTCATAGTGCAAAGAAATTAGACATCTATCTTCTTCTTTTCTTAATATCTAGTGTAACACTCCTTTCTTATTTGATAGGAATACTACTACCTTCAACATTCTCATTATCATCCTGATCACCAACAAAAGAACTTTTACTACTAATTTCGTCATTTAATCTTTGCCTTCTATCTTTCTCATTATGATACTCTTCAAGCAAAGTGTTCATTTGTCTTTTCACGTCATGATTCACTTGTTTACAAGGCTCTACATTACCTTTGACCCTAGCTAAGTGCGCCTTTAGGCTAGTGATTCCTTCACCTTCCAAATCTTTTTACGACATAAACAAATAGTATAGTTCTTCACTTTAAGAACTAATCCAACATGAGCTAGATCATTGAATCTTTCTGAAGTGGCTAAATTATTAAGAGCACTTGAACTTTCTTCCATTTATCTGTAAAAATAAATAAAAACATATATCAAAATAACTTAATAACTTCATATCAAAATAAAGTTTTGTAAAAAAATGAAGAAATAGACCAATAATATTTCTCAATAACTCATGTTTTTTTTCTAAACTCAAACATCAAATATATACATTGATTGTTGCACTTTCACAACTATAACTTATTTTATGTGATTACATAATTTATAGTTGTAATTTAAACATAAGATCACAACTATAAATTATGTTTTGCAAGTATATAATTAAAAAATAACTCACATCTATAATTCTATTTATGTAATCACATAATTCAACCATAAATTACAAATATAATTCATTTTGTGTAATTATATAATTTACACTTAAACTCACAACTATAACCTATTTTGTATAATTTTGTGATTCAACCATAAACTTTAACTATAACTTATTTTTGTATGATTATTAATTACTTGATTAAATATTCCAATCATAGACATAAAGTCTCAACCATGACTCAATTTTTATAATTAATAAACATATAATTCAACCATAAATTAACTAGTCTATTTTGATGATTAAAAAATCCAATTTATAATATATAACCTAATTTATAATAAAGACTAACTTTTAATTTAAATTTCAATGAATCTCAACCTCGAATTTCAAACAAAAACAACGTTAAATTCATATTCCAATTCCATATTTCACATAACAAATGAATAACTTCAAATTCATAATCCAATTTAAACAGAACAAATTCTAATTTCCAAACAACACTAACCACTCTATTAATTTTTATGAATGAAACAAATTTAAACTTCCATTTTACTATTCCACAATCACAAATTCATAATTCATGATTCACCACATCCATAAGTCCACAAGCCTACAATACAAGCAATCACATTATCAAATTCTCAATTATCACGCAGAAAGAAGGATCCACTTCCGGTGAATTTTTGTTAGCAAAATGCAACCTTGGCTTGAGATCACAAGTCACAACACTACAATTTTACAATACAACACAACACAAAAGGGTGATATGATGCGATGATCGATGGCAACTTGCACTGTTGTGAGCAACTGGTGATGTTATGAGTGACTGGCTATGGCGAATGGCGACGATGGCGATGGCGCGACTGATGAAAGACAATGGCATGATTGGCGATGACACGCCTGATGAATGGTAATGGTGTGATTGGCAATGGTTGAAGCTATCATTAACGTTGAGACGAATGGAGTCTGGATGGTGGACTAGAGAGATGAGGTCACGATGGAGAGGAGGGGTTGTGTCAGGAAAAACAAATACTATTGTTAGGGCTTTGTTTTGCATTTTCAATCCTCCAATTTCTTAAAATTCACAGTATTGATCGATATTTCAAATATTGGTCGATATGCTAAAATTTCGCACCGTTGTTTTGGTCGATTTGGCACAAAATTCACAACTTTGTTTATAACACATTGGAATTTAAAACTCTGCTCTTAAAATAGGAAGTACGAATCTCCAGGAATGGAACTTTGAATTCTATTCTTATGCAGTTAAAGGGTTAAGTGGTAAGAAATGTGGAGGCCGAAGAGAAGTTATATGCTTGTTTTTATGACAAGTCTAGGTTCTAGGAAGGGAAAGTGCACGGACATAATTCTATGCCAAACTCAGTGTGTGATCATGTGCATATATAAAAATTCTAAAGCTATCAAGTTGATAAGAGAAGTTTACAACGGCGGTATCTTATTCTAAGATATGTCCCATGATTGATGATTCCCTTATTTTCAAAAGGATATGTCTTGCGCTTGGATCAACTTGTCTTTCTTTATTGGTTAAGATAATAGGAGTCCCCTAGTCAAATCGTCGGGAGGAAAGAGAACTACGTTATCATGTTGAGCCAAAGGGGTTCCAAGTGAGGGAAATTGCACAGGTGTACCCAATTCTCTCAAATTCCAATCAAATCAATGCCTGTCACTGTCAACACATATGCGTGAACAGACTAAACTCTCAAAGATAGAGAGAAGTGAGGGGGGGTGTGGTGGGGGCTCTGTACCTGGCAAAGTTTCAAAAACTTGCAATGTTGGCCTCTCTTATTGGTTCCTTTAAAAGCCCTTGAATTCTGGACCCACAGTACCAACTATTTCCTACACTACAGAAGTTTTTACAGTGACAAGTTTTGAAGATTGTATTGGTGCATGCACTGAAGGCTATTCAATGGTGGTAGGTCCAATGAAGTGAAAGGCAACTCAACCCCATATGGGCGACTTTCCTTCTCTATGGATTGGGTTAGAACATGTCCTACCATAATTCCAACTACCATTTAACATGACATGAGGCTTTTTCGGACTTTAACAGGAATCATGGTACAACAACTAGATGCCACGCGTCAAGGTCGTCATGTCTTACGAGGAAAATTATGCCGGCTGGATGGGATATAATTAGATATGACATGAGTGCAACGTCACATAATGTCAAATCCCCTCCACCTTTGAATTTAGATCCTCATTTCTTCGCGTAGACGCCAATCATTTATAACTAAGTTTTCGACTCAAGTAGAACGGTTCGCAACACCTTCAAAGTCTCAGATTACCATACACATAATACAGACACTCAACACACACACACATCAGATTGATGGTCTCTGCAACTGTATGAAAGAACTTCACCAAAGCGTGAATTCTACACCTGGCAACGGTAAGCTTTTGTTCCTAGTCTCACGACGGGGGGAAAGTAATACAAACACCGAACCCTAGCTAGAAATTATCAAATATTATGCACCGAGCCCAGCAGATAGGCAAAAACGGAACTAATATTGCTTGGCATGGCAATTTTGAGTGGACATTATGATTGGATTATGGCCATCTAAATAATGAATACGTAAGATGTACACGACTGCAGTGTACATATGCCTTTCATATATTTTCAAGTTGAAGCCTTTTCGTACATGTGCTTTCGTCCATCAAGATTAGAGTATATTATGCACCTAATACTGAAGTAACTTGGTGATACGAACAACCTCCAGACCATGAACTTAAATACATATTTATGAATGATGGAAGCCTGGCCATGCAAAACTACTCATTTCAAAGGACTGTCACCTAAAAATGCTTGTTTCATTCCGTATCCATTTATCTTTACTTCCCACCCTTGCCATAGCTGTCCCTTAGGGTTACAGTCCTATTGAAGATGAGATTCTCAGAAGTTGAGTCTTTATCCACCGTAAAGTAACCTGGATTGCAGATCACAGCAAGATAAAAAATTTTGGTAAGTCAACAGCTCAACCGTTGATACCAAGATATTCAAACAGCAAAAGTTTTACCATTCTGAACTTGAATAATAAAAGAAGGAACTTACCAAGACGTTCAAATTGAAATCTATCACCTGGGGCAGCATTTCGAAGGGACGGTACAGCGTATGCATCAGATATCACAACTTTTGAATGTGGGCTCAAATCAGAAAGCCAGTCATCAAGTTCAGCAGGATTCTGATTCAACAAATGGAGATGTAAGATACCTACTTGTTTGCAGGAAAGAACTAGGGACATCAATCAGGCAATATGAACCAAACAATTGCCAACCTCAGAATTGAATAACTTGTCAAACAATCTGACTGCCACTTTCAATGGTTTGACCCCAGGGGAAGGTTCAGCAACCCAGTGTAGAACCCCCTTGAAAAATGAAAATATAGGTCAGTAGATATGATAAACAAGCAATCAAATCCAAAAAAAGAAAGAGAAAAACTGATTATAAAATAGCAGTCAACAACAGGAGTAAAAACCTTTGGTTTAGTCGCCTTGGAAGGATCATATTCAGCACGGATCTCAGCAAGAGTCTCATTATCATCAGCCAAAACAACCTCTGTGCATTTTATAGGGAAGGCATATCTGAAAACAAGGAAAGTCTATGATGCAGCCATTTCCTATTACTATTAGGATTCTCAACATTCTCGATTCCAGTTAAGCAATGCTGCCAGTAAAAGAACTCTTTACACACCTTAGTAGTACAGATTTACCAGGTGCAAGGCCATAATAATCTTTTGAATCTTTCATCCGAAAGTCAGAATGTTCAATGTACACAACATTGGAAAATGGAACCTATAAGAAGACAAAGCTTTTCAGAACATCGAGCATCTGTTGTGATTATAACATCTTAACTATTACAGCATCACCTAGAAAGAAGTAACTGATGAAATAAATGGAACAAGGTGAAAATACAGCAAGATTCACTTCTCAAACTACTCAAATACAACAGGTGCACTATAAATTTCTCACTTCACTTAAAAATCAGGAACATGTAAAGCTATTCGTTTATTATATAGATATCCTGTCTAATTTTAAACTTAACTTGTGTTAAAGTTCAACAAAAAACACATGCCTTGTAGAAAGCCGTAGAATCTTCAGTTTGAGCATCAGGCCATTTCTTTGCATCAAGATCCATAATTGTCTCTGAATCCAGGTTAGTTATGACTATCTAAAAACACAGAAAATTTTACCTCAAAAATGAAGAAAAATAGTTCAAAAGGAACTACACGAGATAAGATGAAAGAGAAACCTTGAGAGGCTGCAGTACAACCATTGTGCGAGGAGCTGTTTTGTTCAGCTCCTCTCGAACGTGATATTCAAGACGATCCAAGCGTATCATACTACAATCACTGCAGCATCATGTATGACCCATATTTACAAAATAAGTACAAAATAAATCCTAGTTTCAAAATCAAGTAAATTGAACCTTCTGGTGATTCCAATTGCTCGTACAAAAGCATTGATTGCAGTTGAGGATACACCTCTACGCCTCAAACCAGCCAGTGTCATAAGACGGGGATCATCCCAACCATCCACATGGTTGTTCATGACCAAGAAATTTAACTGCACAGCATAATGGAATCAATAAAGATTATCTTTGTCACAGTTCAGTATATTATGATCAAAATTTACAAGCTTCCCATGCAAACTTGTTTAACATATTGCTGACCTTGCGCTTAGACATCACAGTGTTTGTAACATTCAATCTGGAATATTCCCATACATAAGGTTGATAAAGGCCCAGTGAATGCAACAACCAGTAGTATGATGCACGTCTTGTCTCAAACTCCAGTGTGCATAGCTGCTCATAGAACCATGACAAGCAAACAAGCAAATAGCTATTGTTAAAGGAACAACATTATATAAACAAGACGGCAGTTTTCAAATGAGTGAAAAAAAATGTATCAAGCAGAAATAACAAGTTAAAAGCACTTGGACTGTGGTTTTGATCCTAAATGATAAGCTTCTGATAAGTAAAGCTAACAATTGAAAACCCTAAATCATGTCCTACAATAGTATACAAAAGAAGGACGGATTGCCTTGGGATAAAAAAAAAAGGGCATACCGAATGTGTAATGTTCTCCAGAGAATCCACAATGCAGTGAGCATAATCATAACTTGGATAGATACACCACTTATCTCCTGAATGTGGATGACGTGTAAACTGAACAAAACAATTTAAAACAGTAAAAGTGTGAAGAAAAACCACCAAATAGATCGTGAACATTTATCAAATTGCAGTTTACCTTGATCCTGTAAGCAATGAGGTCATACATATTGAAGTTATCACTCTGCATGTCTTGCTTCATTCTTAGTGTTGCCTTGCCTTCTTCAATCATGCCTCGTTTCATTTCATCAAATAGTTTTAAGGATTCCGCAATAGGTCTATCCCTCCAGGGACTGTTCATCTTCTTTTCTCGATACTCTTTAATCTCCTCAGGTGTCTAGAATGGTAATTAGAATAGCATTGCTTCAAATTCAATGTCAATAGAATTTTATTGGAATTTTCAAATAGCAGAATAATGGAAAGTAAAAGTTATTGCAAGGAATCAACCTCTAACTGAAGAATTAAATGATTGAAAGAAACTGTCATTTTCCCTTCTATTTGGATGGCATCCTCATGATTGAAAATGCTTAAAAACATGAACAAAAATTATTATAGTTCTAGTGCAACCAACCTGGTGATCAACATAAGCATGGCCCCTCCGTATTAGCTCAACTGCTAAATCATAAAGATCCTGAAAATAGTCACTAGTGTATGTGATCTGAAAAGGTTCAACAGATAAAGCACGTTATTAGAGAAACAAATAATTAAAAAAATGCAGACCACTCATACAGCTGATGATACAACCTTGAATGGTTTCCAACCCATCCACTCCACAATCTCTTCAATGTGATCAATATATTCTCTTTTTTCAGCTTCAGGATTTGTATCATCGTACCTGAAAATGACAAGGCCAAAGTTTAAGTCAGCAGCAACAGCAGTTGAAAACGTCTGGCAGCCCTTTATGGCATTATTCAATCACAATTTAATCATTTTTTCTTGTTTTCTGGTACATATTGAATAATAGATACATCCCACACTGATTTTGATCATATTCAACCATTTTCAATATTTGATACACAACCAACACCTAACAGCAATGAAAATATCGATTATAATCCTAGGAAGTGATCTTTTTTTTTTGGCCAAGAAGAATAAATTACTAGAGAGGGAACAGAGTTTTCCTCAGAGGCTTGAATCAACAATAAAAAAAGAACTCCAATTAAATACATCCCATTTTAGAATTGTATACGCTAAGATGTCTATCTACCTATATATTAAAAGAGAGGATGCTTCAACGTGATTTGACCATGTAGGACTAACATGAATCATTTAAAATACCCCTACTTAAATGCATATATGCTCAAATTTATGACAATTAGTAATGCAATTCACAATTAAAGTAAATTGTATATTAAATTTTAAATATATAGAACTCTCACTACATAAGTAGAATTCTAACTCTACTTTAGATGTTACATAAGATTCGAAGTAACTATGTGTTAAAATTTTAGAGTTTTAATTGTGGTATAAAGTTTGATTTTACATATTGCTAAATTTATTTGTCTTCTAATTGCGAATATTCATAATACTATTAATTGCGTTTAATTTTCTAAGCTAAGAATTTTTTACAATTAAGACATTGATGTCACTATGATCTTTTATATTATATGTTTTTAATATTTAATACTTTTATGTAATTAAATGTGTCCGCACATCAAACAGGTAACCATCTAGTTACAGATAAAAGAGAATCAGAATCATGCTCACCTAAGGTAGCAACATCCACCTCGCTCTTTTGCTAGGCCAAAACTAACAAACATCGCCTGAAAAAGTTGCAAAAGGGAGCAAAATTACAATGCAGGCCAAGCCTTAATTCTGTTCACCTTTGGTTCCTTCTTGAAAAACGTAGAAGGGAAAAAAGAATGAAAAAAATGAACTCCAAATAACAGTAACATGATAAGTGAAACCAATTACACTAAGACCAGTAGTTTTCTTTACATAAACACATTTCTAATTTTACAATATACCAACAACAAAACAAATTATAGGAAAGAAAAGGAGTAAACTGTTTACACTACTTCACATCCTCTCAATCTTTCCAATATCTTCCAACCAAGATAGTGTTAAATCCACTGTTTTCCTCTGAACCCAATTAATATTTTCTTCCTCTCAAGTTTTCTCATCCAAAATGAAGAAGTACGAATGGATGGGATTTTAAGTACCTTAGCATGACCAATATGTAGATATCCATTTGGCTCAGGAGGAAAGCGTGAGAATAATTTCCCCCCTGTTACTTTCAAATGTTTATCGAGCATTTCCTTACTGTTGGCACATCTTAGAACAGACTTATCACTGAAGAATACCTCGGTATGCACCTGATAATCAACCAAATAATATTACAGAATAGACTAATACATATCGACATTATTTAAATATTGCAGAATGAATCACAAAATATGAAGAAGCATATTTCATGTAAAAAAGAGGGTCTCAACAAACAATCAAATGGTTGGGTATAAATGACCAATCAATCATAACAACTGATTTTTTTTTTGATAATTGACAAACCTTAGTATACCAACATTGTATTGTTAAATGCAACTGTTTGACAGGATAATTCATACAATTTGATGGCCTCAATCTCAACATGACGTTCCATCTTCAATTCATATTACGTAGTGTTCACTGGCATTCTATAGGAGACTAATTTAGATCTTTTTTTTTCCCAACAGAATAAAATAGAAAAATAATTCAAAAATGTACTCACTACTCATAATAGAACCATAGGAACCAGAAATAGGTCATAAATGAAGCTGAACTAAAAAGAAATTAACAAACTAGGCTGCTAATACCTTGAAATTCTCCTCTGGATGGGGGAATATCAAGAATGGATTAAGTTCTTCTTCATATGGCTGCACTAGATTCCCCTCAACTTTTTTATCCTACACAAGCTTCAATGTTTAGCAGTATGGGGAAAAAAGAATTAAAGTCTCTTTCCTTCTGCAGAAAAAAATGAAAAAAGTATGCAAAATGCATATCTAGACCTATCTTAGTTTTTCTTTCTTTTGAAAGCTAATGTACGTGTGTGTCAAGGCTGCAAGTAAAAGTCCTCATTCTCACCTCAACTTTTGCAGGTTTTTCCTTTTTCTGTTTAGTGGGTTTCTCATTATCCGCTGCAGTCCTTTCACCAAGTAATTCATATAGTTTGGCATCTATGCATTGCTGACAAACAAGAAAAAGATAAACAAATGCAAGTTGACAAACAATATATGCAAAGATATTCGTGGTGATAATAGATAAAACTAAGATAAACAGATTCACCTTAATAATTTTTGGATCAGCCCATGGAAGCTTTTTACGAACATGTGCGAACAACTCACCAACTTGAAAAAAGGAAATCAAAGCATCCAGATAAGAACAAAGTAACAGAACATAAATAAGAAAGCATGGGTGTTAAGGTTAAAATAGCCAATCCCAAACAAACACGCACACACAGTCAATGACCCAAAAGATGTAACATATCGAAAGAATTGATAAATTTTAATGTTCAGCTAAAAATTCCAATGACAACAGAATAACATTGCAAGAACAGAAAACAAGTAAAATACAGCATTGCGCATTTCATTGAGTAATTAAGCACCCAAAAAGGAATATAAAAAGAAGATTTGCAAAAAAAGCCGAGGTAGACAAGTATCTTAGTGATTAAACACCTACCATTTGTTCGATACCGCAGCTCCAATATTGATTCCTTACTCAATTCAAATACTTCATTTACAGTCTTTTCTATATCTTCCAAAGAGACTTCCACCCCTGGTTACAAGCACAGAACACTTACCAGGGTAAATCATCGCAAAATTGTGTATGGTCAGCTAAGTAACTGAATCTCCTAACTTTGGCAAATATATTTAATACCTAAACCTCAGTCCATTATTCAAATTTGAATAAAATGAAAATGATGAAACAGAAGAATTTATAGATATTTCCCGTGTTAGAGATGGTGAAAGAGAAGTATAACATGACTTTCCTGGATCATCTTGACTCGGTCCATTTAAAAAGCTTACTTACCGACACCACAAGCATCTTCAAATTCATTCAACTGGAGACCCTCTGAGGCAGTTCCAGACAAAAATGAAAATGCAGCCTCTAGTTGAGCAGTACTCTTAATCTGCAAAGCTTCACAACTAAGTTAGCACTCAAACCCTGGTAATCTTGTCAAATTCAACTGATTAAGGAATAGAATATATAAGCAACCAATAGTAAGAAAATCTCAGTTGGCAACCACAAAATTCTTTTTAAAATAGTAATAGTGCATCTCAGACCTTTGAAGAGACAATATATCCAAGCAAAGTAGGCCGGTGGACGAGAGCATTTGCTGGATATTTCGTGGCAACCTTTGTAACATATTTGAAAGAATCAATGTATCAGACGTTTTTGTGCCATCAAAAAAAAAAAAGGAAAGAAGGAACAATAACCCCAGAGATTAGTAAGACATCAAGCAAAAACAAATATCAAAAGAGACCGTAGACTTCAACCACACAAATAAAAAATAATACGTCATCAAAGTTCATTTTTAGAAGCACTTTCAGATTGCATGTTAGCAAAATGGCCGCAAGTAATTAAGCTTCACCATCTGGGACGCTTTCAATTACACACAACGCAAAGGTTGTAGATGAAATATCTTACAGTGTAAAGGAGATTTCCAATAGTTCGGTTGCATCCGTCGCTGACACCAGCCTGGAAAATAGATAAATAGATGATAGACCCGCATTGGAATTAGCAATTAATAAAACTAAATCATCTGAGAGGCAAGACCAAAGAAAAAGAAAAGAGAACCTTGAGGAGTTCCAGCCCAAAAAAATTCCTTTATTTCAAAAAATGAAACAAAACCCAGAACAGAAAAGAAATAAAAGAAAATGACGAATCGTCAAACCTCGTGAATGACGGCGGTCAGATTGGTGGTGACCTTATTGTTAGCAATAGTGTTACGAGCAGTTCTCTCGTCGAGACCGATCTTGAGAAACAAGTCTATGGAAGAACCTCCGGCGTCGTCGTCCTTCACAACCATTGTAGGGCGAGAGACGGCGGTGACGGAGGATGTGGTGTGTGGATATCTTAGAGCAGAGGAAAAACAGTTGGCTTAGAAGAATAGAGCATCAGACAAATAAAAGAAGACCTGTACCTATGTCGGAGTGTGCGTGCGGGGTGATATTAGGGGTTTATGGGAAAGAAGATTCTTATTATGCTTAGGGTTGTATGTTTGTTTGAGAAAGAGAAATGTTTGAAATGTCTATTTTGGTGTGCTATTAGTTGGGGTGTTCATGATAGGGTAACCCGACCTATTCATAAATAATCTGAACCTGAATCTGAATGACAAGTTCGACAATTTCACGAATCTGAACCTGAACTTAAACCTGAACCTAAAGAACCTATAGGATTGGTTAACCTATTTTCAGGTTCGTTTTTCAGGATAACCAGAACATATTCATATCAATATATATGATAAAAATTATAAAAAAATTGGTGAAAAATATAAATTATTCATAAAAATATGCATATAAAATCCATCAAAGATTAATCCAATATGTTGAACCAAGGCAAAGTAAAAATAAGCCAAACAATGTTTTATAAAAGATCCATACTAGAAAAAAGATAAGATATTAAACAATTATTCTTTGAATAGAATGGTACGATAATTCACTGTTATACATGAAGTCACATCTATAGAAAATAAAAAATAAAAAGAGTTAGACTCTTTATTTCTTTTTAATTGAAAAAAGATTTTTTATTTATTTGTATATTAAAACAAGGTAAAGTAAATTAGATTGCCTGATTCAATTTGTTCAAGTTTTTCAAG
>JANJEY010000234.1:23322791-23337141 GCA_024703695.1 Erythroxylum cataractarum | reverse complement strand
TAATGGATTGTTTTCGAATGATTGGATAAATTGCTAAAATTGTTTTGAATGATTTTGATCAAAAATTGATACGATTTCGCATTCATTGTGTTTAATGATTTGATAATTGCTATAAGTGTTGCATTCTGTGTTGCAAATGATTGAAAATTGCTATATGAATTTATGAGAAATTGTGAATGTCAATGTGTCTGATCTGACATAATATGAAAACTAGATTTTCGAAATATGCCTTCGGGCAATCCGATTTCTCAAGTGTGAAATGTGTTATGTGGGTTTGGTTAGGTCCCATAAGTTGAGTCAAGTGTACTTTTCTTTTTATAGGCTTCACCCACCTACCCGCTAGTGACATTGAAGCTCCGTTACGGACTTCCATAAATTTACGGCTACACTGGACCACTATGCAAGAAAGTATAATACGTTCTGTTCACGGCTGCACAGGACTACTATGCGAAAATGTGCAGTACGTTCTATTTTGGACTGACTCAAACCATTCTGATTTGTTTATATGTCTTTGTTTTTGTTTATAATTGTGTTGCATCCATGTTTCAGAATTGGTCATGAAGTTGTGAAAAATTTAAGAATTTTGAGAAATGATAATTTGAGGTTTTCAATCGTGAAATTTTGGAAATTGCTTATGAATGTTTTGAAAAGTTGAAAAGTTGGATAATAAGCTTTTGATGGATTTTTCTACCATGAAATGTTTATAATTGGAAAACGTTTTGAAAAATGATTTTGCTTATGTTTTGATTTATAAATATGTTATCCACGAGCTATCAAGCTCACCGTCTTTCATCCACATCTCCAGGTTTCGAGCAGGAGATCGGATGAAAGAAAGTCAAGACTTTTTGTTTGAATTTGCATACATTGTATTTTGTGTATTTTGTGTAATTTGAAATTTGATATGGGTATTGTATATGGCTTGGAATGTCATTAATGTTTTATAAGCATTTATTTCATGATGTCAAGGAATTATGGATTTGCGTATGAAAATTGTGATAATAATTTGTACGGTTATGATATATGAATGTGTTTGTATATGAATGGGATTGATTGTGATATGGATTCCAGACGGAAGGTCCGATGATACTGATTATTGATTGAGAATTATTGAAGTGCCTTTTGTGTATGAATTGTGGACTTAGAGATATGTGTATTAATTGTCTTTTGGCAAAAGAAAAAAAATAGAATTGGTTAAAAAGAAGAATTATGAGATATGTATGAATGTGAAAGATAAAATATTTGAGTTTATGGAATTGATCAATTCCAAATGGAAAATTGGAATGGTTTTGAATAAAGATGAAAAAGATGAAAAAAAAATTATACCAGTTTCAGATTGGATTAGTCTAAGGTTTCCAACGTGATGTTTTTCTAAAGTATACGTTCATGGATGTCGACAAATTTGATTTGAGTTCGTTTGAACCGTTTGTGTGCTTCAATTCGATTCGCTTTCGATTCTTACGCCTTTTAATTTGATTTGCTTTCTTTGACTTTCGCCATATGTTTCCGATTCGTGATTTGGATCCGTTCTTTTGTTTCGTTTTTCATTTGCGTTTTCCAGTTTTTGGTTGGAGTCTGGTTCTGAAATTGGGTCCCAACAATATGGGTTATAATGGACCGGTTGACTAAGTTAGCCCACTTCTTACCAGTGAGGGAGAATAACTTACTATATTAGTTGGCTAGGAGATATGTGAATAAAGTGGTGAGACTGCATGGGATTTCGATGTCCATTGTATCGGATAGGGATCCCAGATTCACTTCGAGATTTTGGAAGGGCCTACAATCTGCTATGGGTATTAAGTTGAACTTTAGCACAACATTTTGACCTCAAACAGATGGACAAAGTAAGACGACAATAAAGATTGTTGAGGATATGCTCAAAGCTTATGTATTGGAGTTTCAAGGAGCTTCGGATCAATACGTATCACTGATAGAATTTGCATACAACAACCATTACCATAGTAGTATCGGGATGGCACCGTATAAGGTACTATATGGTAAAAAATATCTGTCGCCATTATATTGGGATGAAGAGGGCTTGAGAATGGTTAAAGGCCCAAACTTGATACAACACACAGTGGATAAGGTGAAATTGACCTGAATTCGAATTAAAGCGGCTCAAGATAAACAGAATATTTATATGGATCAGCATAGGAGGGATATGAAGTACAATGTAGGAGACAGACTATTTCTCAGAGTGTCACGTTGGAAGGGAGTATTGAGATTCAGTAGAAAGGGAAAATTGAGCTTTAGATATAATGGTCCCTATGAGATGATTGAGAGGATAGGACCTTTGGCATATAAGTTGGCTTTATCGAATGAAATGTCTCAATTGCATAATGTGTTTCATGTGAGCATGCTTCGAAGATATCGACCGGATCCAACACTTGTGATACCGACTCAAGAGATTGAGGTTGCTAGTAACTTAAGCTATGTTGAAGAGTCAATCAAGATAGTGGGATCACAGATCAAGCAATTGAGAAACCGAGTCATTCCATTGGTGAAAGTTCTTTGGAAGAATCACGCAACTGAGGAAGCCACATGGGAAATGGAGGAGCATATGAGGAGACAATATCCACACCTGTTTGAACAATCAGGTAAGAATTTTGAGGACGAAATTTCTTTTAAGGAGGGGAGTGTTGTAACATCCCGTTATCTATGTTGTGGCTAAAATAGAATATGTGAGAGATGATTGAGAGATTAAAAAATGAATTTCCTGTTCATGCATAATATGGCATACGCATACTCGTGAATACTAAATTTTTGCATGTGAATAGTAAAATTTTGCACATAAAAGTGACTGTACATGCATTCGTTGACATTTTGGGTATAATTTTCTTAAAATGTGATTTTTGCTGAAAATTGTAGTTTTTTTATATGTCGAAAATTGATTTGGAGAGTGCATTTGTGGATTTAGAATTTTTGATTGATACTGGCTCCACCCATTCATTTGTATCTGCAAGTGTGAATATGCATGTTGTATGTCCTGAGATTATGGACAATTTTCTAGTTGTTAGTACTTCTTTAGGGAGTAAGGTGGTGATTAGTTTGATCTACAAGAACTATGAGCTCAACATAGACGGTGCTAGACTGGTAGTAGACCTACTACCTCTAGACCTCCAAGGATTGGATGTCATTTTGGGGATGGATGTCATGGAGAAATACAAGGCGAAGCTAGATTGTAGTTTGAAGGAAGTAGAATTTGATCTGGGAGATGATCAGAAGATAGTCTTCAAGGGGGACAGGAAACTGCCAGTGCCGAGGATCATTTCGGCTATGTTAGCTGACAATATGATGAGCCAAGGGTGTGAGGCCTTCTTGGCGCATGTAGTGGATCCAGAAGTGAATGTGGGCAGATTAGAAGATTTTCAGGTTGTGAGGGAGTTTCCTGATGTATTTCTAGAAGAATTACCAAGGTTGCCGCCGGTGAGGAAAATTGAGTTCGACATTGACTTGATTTCCGGAACCGCGCCAATCTCCATACCACCCTACAGAATGGCTCCAGTTGAGTTGAGAAAACTCAAGGAACAATTGCAGGAATTGTTGGAGAAGCAGTTCATAATTTTCAGAATTATAAGTGTTCATTAATGCACATGTATCTATATGCAATATGCACAATGCATGTCATGACAATCCCAGGTATCACTCTATTATCCTTGTCATTTAAACATTCATATTTCCAATCTCACATAAGTATCATTTATACTTATGATTTATACCCATATAAAACCATTAAAATCTAATTTCATAACTCATTTGGTCAAATTCAGGATTTTCCTTAAACATACCTTTGGGTCTACATTGCATGATTAATCTGACTATGTAAATGAAGTAATTTGATAATACTTTCTTCTTGAAATTTGTTCTCCTATATCTTAAGTTTCTAATGACACCAAAATAATTTAATTCTGATCAGAAATCTGAAAGTTATGACCAAAACATTTCAGACTATTCATAAGCTAAAACATCATTCTAAACCAACTTTAATTCGAAATTCGAATTTCTAGGGACAGAATTGAAATTTGATCTCTTCAAAATATTTGTAGCCCTATGTCTCTAGTTTACTCCAAATAAAAAATTATTCCATTTGGATAACTATAACACAAGATATCTTCAAAATACCAAATTAAGTTACATGAAAATACTCCAGTCTTCAGTTTTTCCAGAATTTCTCATCATTTTTGTCCCACATTTATCACTCAATCTCTCTCAATTGATTTCAGATGGCTATGATTTTTTGGAAGATTTAGATCAACATGTTTAGAATCTAACGGTTCAAGTCCCATATCATTTGGAGGTTGGGAGAACAAGTTATAGTCAAAAGATCAACAGATGTTTGATATTTTTACCAACCAAGGAAGTCGCGATCGTGGAAGCGACTATCAAAGTCGTGGTCGTGGTCACACAAAATTGCGATCATGCTAAAGCACGATCGTGCTTTCCTTCTTCTTCTCTAAGAATGAGATTCTTCTTCTTTCTTTTATTCTAAAACATCTTCTCTAACTCCTCTCAACCATATTTTTGACTTTCATTTAACTCAAAACATTCATAAACAAATCCAAAACCAAGAATTAACACCAATTTTTTTAGAACCAGAAATCTCTGCTTGTGTTCTCCATTTTTGCATATTGTTCCTCTTCTTTCTCTATCTAACGCTCCTAATTTGATTCTACTCTCATTTTCTCTCCACCTTCAGCTCTTGTTAAACTCAACATTCATAAACAAAAATCCAAAATCCAAATTTAAAATAAAATCATCAAAACAGAAAATGACCATTCATGCATTTCCTTCTTCTTTTTTTGCTGCATCTTCCATTTTTCTACATTCTCCCATTTCTTCTCTAAATATTATTTAACCATTCATTCTCATCTCTAAACATCAACATACACCTATCTCTTAACTGTAAGTTCATATTTTTAATCATCTCCTAAACACATAGAACTCACGTATACACAACAGTAACACTTATTCGTTTAACACTAAAATAGAGCATATATAAGAATATCAACTTTCATAAATTTTCTGCACTAATTTCATACACGTTTTCGTTGATCTTTCAATTCAAAAAAAATCATTTTAAAGCACTCTTATGACATATTAATCATCGAATACATAAAAACCACAAATCCATGTTTTCATTTTAAACCCACGGTGTTCATGAAATAACCATTTCCTTATGATCATGTAATGACACATATACCACCAAATTTGATTCATATTTCTATCACTCATAAGGATTTACATGATATTTCTTAAAACTTCAGGTTCTTAAAAAACTCAGGAAGACCTAATCTTTATGTAACTCACGTACACCATTGTAGAGGTTGGCAAGTTTTGGTTTTTCTTAAGGTTAATGAAAGAAAATAGCAAAGTTGAAGTGGGAATGAACAAATAAAACAAGGCATGGCTTTAGTGAAGGTTTGATGAAAAGCTTTGTGTAAAAGAGAAAACTTGAAGGAAAAGACTACGAAGAAGGAGATGAAGATGAAAACACTGTGTACTTAGTCTTTTAAGTTACAAGAACTTGACTTGGTCTTTCAAAAGTAATATCAAGATTGAAACTAAACTAGGCAAGTGACACTTGTTAGACATCTATCTTATAAGACATAACTAAGTTCCTATTGAACTAACCCCTTACTCCCATCTTTTTGTTCCAATTATCACTAAATTACAACATTAATAACTCACAATTTCCAAATTCATCTCCAATTTTTCAAAGTCATTTTGAAAAAAATTCTCCAAGATCATTCGTTTTTCTTATTTCTATTTTGATCCATCAATTTACTTGCCACGTGGCATTTTTCCTAATCTAATAATAATATTTAACATTTTTAGAAATCATTCCTAAAGTTCACCAAAATTTCAAATTAACAAATACACTCACCAATTAAATTTTTAATACAATAAATTCACAATTCTCATAACATCACATCACAATTCAATTATACCCGGAATTATCCATGAATGCATATACATTTATTTTCATGTGCAAAGTTAACTATTTACGTGTATGTGTACATCATACTATGCATGAGCATGAAATGTGTTTTCTAATCTCTCAACAATCTTTCATATTTACTATTTTAACCTCCCTTAGACAACGGGATGTTACATTCAGTTTAATTCTCATGAAGAATTCGACTTGTTTACTAAAGGAGTTGTTAAATTTAGACTTATGGGCAAAGAATTTATGTTATCTATTGTTGAATTTAACATTGCTATGGGTTATATCAGTTGATGATGTTAAAAATGAACCATTTGTAAGTTCCAGCTGTGATTATCATAGTGATTTTCATGCCTCTGAATATGGACTCAATTATATGTTGATCCTCAACCATATAATGCCAATGCATCTAGGAGTTCATATTTAAAAAATTCTATTTTCAAAATCATACATCGACTCTTAACATACAAATTTTCAGGGCATCCAGATTCTACTGGTACACTTTCTAAGGTTGAATTTTATTTTTTGTGGTATATGGACAAACATATACCTGTTAATTTGGGTTTTTAGTTTCCTGACTCAATTTCAATCTATGTTAAACAAGAAATCCAAACCATTAATATTAGGTTCCTATATCACTTAATTAGCCATTGATTTGAATTTAATGGACCTTGAAAATAGTGATATGATTGTGGCTTGTGTCATAGAGCCTTTGGATATGGAATGTTTGTACAAGACGATTGAAATGAGTCATGGGAGGATATCCTTTACTAATTCGGGTCCAGTTGTCCCTTCCAACCCACGTCCAACCATAAAGAATCGGGTTGTCCCAAATACAACAAGTAGTAGTCAACCTCTCCAGGCTAACTTGGATGCTCATCTAATTTGACTTGAATGCCAGAGGCATCGAATGGAGCATAATTTGATAGCATATTGGGCATACTAAGGATTCCAACCTCCTTACCCACAAACCCCATGATTTTGGCGATCAACTTACAGAAAAGCTTTCTTTTCCCTCCTTTTTTCTGTTTTAGCCATTTACTTCATGTCATTACATCAGAGACAATGTATGGATTAGGTATAGGGGCGGGGTATGTTCTATATAACTGATATTTAGGAATCTTTGTTGAAATTTTTTTAATGCCTATTGACTTGTTTACAATTTATTAGCAAACTTCAACACTTTCCATACTTCCTTTTTTAATGACTTAAGTAGTGCGCATAACTTGAGTTAAATTTATTTTTAGGACAATAGATGTCACCTAGTTAAGAAATACAAGTGTACACACTTAGTCAAGGTTTAGCAATCATATGATTAAACATAGTGTATAACTGTGGTGGACTGCATTAACCTATAAGTTTTTGGGCCTAAAAGATTGAAACATCTATATCAATTTGTATTTCTTTGATGTGTGATTATCTTCTAGGTGAATTTTTCTCTAGAACTTGCTTAGAATTGACTTGAGATCACATTTATACATGCATGCATAAAAATGATAAAAGCCATCTTTGTTTTAGCTTAAAAAGTCAACCCAATTCAATATCCTTTGTTAAACCTTTTGAGTTAAGCCCTTTTTCTTGATAAACCCATAATAAACAACTAAACCCTCTAATATGTTCACCCATCATAAATGTAAGTAGGCATTCTAACCACAATTTATGTAAAACTTATTTGGAGAATTATGGAAGGCAAATAAAAAAAAAAGATGAAAAGAATTGAAGAGATTGAGACTTGAATTATGTGTTATACTATTGTCTCCTGATCATAAATATCAATTTATTAAAAAAAGAGATAAAAAGAAAAAGAAAAAAATAATACAACAGTGAAGAAACAAATTATGGAGTGTAATCTATCTCTACGGAATGACTTTGTTAACTCCTTGGTGATTGAAATTGTGTCTCTACAAGTGGTTAGATGCTTTGCTAATGTTTATGATTTTTGCCCTTTTCGTTTATCAATCCTTACCTTTACCTATAACCTGATACAACCTTGAATAAGGCCCTTTAGATTTGTGCATGTTTTTATTTCAAGTGGTGAAAAGTTGGTGAAAAAGCAAGAATATGGTAGAAAATTTGCATTAAAAGAATTTAAGTGAAATATTGAACTAATAAATACTTAAGTGATTTTAGCAAAATCCAATCTGTGAGAGTTTGCTATAATTATGTGCTAGTTTGTGAAATATGATTGCCTTAAATTGACTTTGTTTATATTTACTTGAATGATTAACTCGAAGGTATTCATTGATTACAAAATTGTTCAACTCTTGAAGTGTGCACTATCTACTGTTGTGAGACTTGGAATAAAGAAAGGTGATTAGTTGGTCAATTGATTGGAAATATAGTTTGTTGAGGACAAGCAAAAGATTGGTTGGGGAATTTCATAAGTTATTATTTTGTTATAATTTCGGATATAAATCTCTTTAATGTGTTAAAATTCTTATTTAAAATTAATGGACTTGTTTCTTTTTTTTCTCAGATGATTTTCAACACATGGTAGATGAATTTGAATAAAAAAGATGCAAGAAAAGCAAAGGCAATTCGAATTCCCAACTGGTAGAAAAGTTTTTGACTAAGAGTGGGCACGTGCAAAGGAAAAATTTACAACAAAATCTGATTTGAAAGTAATTCAATAGACTTAGGATTCTAATTATTCTGAGAAATCAAGTCACTTTCTTTACGTAAGGATCTACTACTTGATTTTGTGAAAAAGTGTAGATGATAAAATAACAATAAGAGGGAAGACAAAAACCCTGCTAGAGATATCATCTTTCACATTTTTTGTTTTGTTTTTTTGGAGTTCTCTTATTTTCTAGAAAAGTGTAGAGATGGAGACAAAATGCTCTGCTATTTTTTTGTTAAGTTTTACCTCTGTCATGAGTAGCTAAATCTTTCTTCTTAGTTGAAGGGAACTAACGTTATCATCTAGTATGTGTAAGATTGTCTGACTAAAGTTTATTTCATTGATGAATATCAAGTGTTTTTATATTGCTTTTTATGATTGAATTGATTGATCTCTAGGATGCGCAACTAGGAATTGATTGATTTAATTTACAGCCAAATTAGTAGGATTTGACGTTCTGTTTTGCTAATCCAAAGTGGCAATTAGGATTACCATCTTTACGTTAGGGATTGGAGTTTCTAAAAAAGATACTTATCTAGACTAAATACATATTGTATGTGTATTGTCTTACTTACTAGTTATTTTGGTGCTTAAAGGTATTAATTAATCAAACTTAAGATCATATCTAAGTTTTTGGTTAATAAGAGTGTTTAGAATACATGTTTCTATTCATCTAATCCTAAGAGAGAACATCACTTAATGAGTATTTGTTAATGAACTTAGTTTTATATTAATGATCCATACTAGTTTGATAACATAGGTGACCTGAAACCAAGGTTTGTTCATTAATTTTCCATATCTAATTATTTTTGTTTATTTATGATTTTTGTCAATTTTAATTTCTTAAAACCTTGTTAATTCAACCCCCTCCTCCCAATTTGTTTTAGTTTTTAACTCATGAAATACTTACCAGTATATTCCTCTTGGGAACGATCTCAACTCTTCACTAAATATATATTTCATTATTAGTTGGTATTAACTTGGTTGCAAGCAACAACATCACCATCCTCCTCTACCTACAATTTGATAAACAAATTAGAAAAATCCAAGAAAAAAAAACTCAAAATTGACACTATCTAGTTTATACCTAAAGATTACAACAATAATACAAGAATTAAAAGTACTTAAACAAAAATAAAAGGAAGATACAAATCAATATAGAAGAACATGAATCAGAAGAGGAAATAAATGAAAACCTCAAGCTCAACAAGTGAACTAGAATTCTTAAACCATTTGTCAAAAGACAAGTGAGCTCATAATGTTTTTACATCAAAAATTAAAAGCATAGATATTGTTAGTCATTGCAAAGACATAGATGAATAATTTAAAATAAAGAAGAAGCATTTGAAATTAATGCCTCAATGTCTAAGAACAATAAAGATACAAAGCCAGAGGAAGAGGAAAAGGTCATTTTGATTAATTTTCTATAAGCATTATTTATGTAATCTAACCCTTTATGTTAAAAGCCCAAGTTTTTTAAGAAAATGAAATTATTTGAAATGAGTTATAGAATGCAACAAGGAGAACTAAACACATGTCTTTGAAAGGATGAAAAATCAGTATAAAGATGTTGGATGAAGAAAAAGACCAAAAAGGATATTAAAGAGCTTATATAAGGAAGCAACTTTAAACAAGTTTGGAACAAGCTTATAATAAGCTTACTACAACCCATTTGCTAAAAGACAAGTGAGCTCATAATGTTTTTATAGCAAAAATCAAAAACACAAACATTGTTAGTCATTGAAAAGACCATAGATGAATAAATTGAAATAATAAAGCAGCTATTAAAATTAAGATCTGTTGTCTCAACATCTAAGAAAAATAAAGATATAGAGCCAGAGGAAGAGGAAAAGGTCATTTTCATTAATTTGCTATAAACATTATTTACATAATGTAAACCTTTATGTTAAAAACCCAAGTTTTAAAAAATGAAATTATTTGAAATGACTTACATAGTGCAAGAAGGAGAACTAAACACATGACTTTGTAAGGATGGAAAACCAGTATGGAGATGTTGGATGAAGAAAAAGACCAAACAGGACATTAAAGAGCTTATATAAGGAAGCAACTTTAAACAAGTTTGGAATAAGCTTACTATAAGCTTCAACGACCTCCTTCTCCTCTCCTCTGCCTCTTCTCTTCTTCCTTTACTTTCTCAAAGGCAAAAACTTTTAAAGGTCAAATATCTTAAGCCTAAATCAAACCCCCAAAGCTAAAGCGTCTCATGAAGCTTTGTGTCAAAGACTTTGAACTAAGGCCTTCTTTTCTTTCTTTTTCTTTTCTTTTATTTCTCAAAGCCCTATAGCCCTTTGTAATATTTCTCACATTTTGCAAATTAATTAAATTTTATCATGAGATATTTGCTTTTAAGACTTTATTATTTGATATTTTCTTAATTTTATGTACAACTTGTAGGGGACTGGCTCTGCCTCCCGTCATGCTTATTTATTTGCTTTAATATTTAGTACTTTTAAATATTTGTTGTATTACATCTTGTATTGGTCGGTCTACTACCCATCAATATGTTATATTTTTTAAATATTAAATATTAAATATTAAATATTGTTAATAGACTTTTCAAAGTTTTTATTTTTATTTCATAATTATTCACAATCCTATCATTGATACTAGAGATGCGCACTAGAGATATATTTAGATCTCGTAAAGAAATCCATTTCTTTAGGAACATTAGTTTTTCCTATTATGAGTAGCCTAAAACAACATACTTATAAGCCACCCTTTAGCTCAAACTATCGGGACCATTTACCCTCAGTGGATAGATACCAATAAACTCAAATAAACATATTTAAATACGGGATCTTTACCCTCACTAGAAACATTTAACACTGATACCAATGGTGGGGAGCACGGGACCAACGGGAGCAATAAGAATTTTAGATTTTGATTCTTCTTTGATATTTAAGAATAAAACTAAAAGTTCAAAATGACTCATTTAAAACAAAAAAGCTTATCTAAAACCAAAAAAAAGATTCTAAAAGGGCTTTATGTTTTCAAATACTAAGTAAATCCCTAAGGCATACTCAATAATATCAATATTGCTTAGTAATTTATTTTTTGTGTAGTTATTCTTTTAAATGAATCAAACTTAAGGCTATTATCTCACTTTTGATTGCTCTAGGGATTCCATGACATTGATTTGCTCTTGCTTCAAAATATTTAATTATATTTCTAGAATCTTCATTATTGTCTTAACAAATCTCAAATACAACTTATCATATAAGATGAATAAAACATTAAAAGAAATAGCAAATAAAAAAGACAAATATGATAAAAACAAATTAAAGTAATTATTGAATATTATAATATGATGGGTTACAGAGCCAACCATTATAGGTTACAGTATTCAAACAAATATTAGAGCAAATAAGAAATATTACACCTCGATGGGTGGTAAAGCTAACTGCTACAAATTGTAATGTTTAAGATAAATAAGAAAATATCAAATATTAAAGAAAATAAAGATACTTAATAGATGGCAGAGCCAATCCACTGTAAATAGTGCATAAAGAAAGCAAATATCAAATAAGAAAGCTTCAAGGAAAATATATGAAGTTAAAATTCAAGTAATGTTGAAAACATACGAAGTATTACAAAGGAATTTGGGGCTCTAAGAAAGAAAAAAAAAAAGAAAGAAGAGAAGGCTTTGATTTAAAAGCTTTGATACAAAGCTTCTGAAGAAGCTTTAGCTTTAAGGGTTTGGTTTATGCTTTAAGCATTTGGCCTTAGAAGGTTTTGGCTTTAAGGAAGAAGAGGAAGAAGAAGAGGACAGGCAAAGGAGAAGATGAAGAGATTGTTTAAGCTTGCAGTAAGCTTATTATAAGTTTATTCCCAGCTTGTTTCAAGTTACTTCTTTATATAAGCTCTCTAGTGTCCTTTTTAATCTTTGTTTTTAATCCAATATCTTTATTGTTGGACCCCGAACTTTTCTTGGAGATTTGATTTATTAAACGAAATTAAATAAGGAATTAGCGGTGTTTAATGTTGTATTCAGGTAATGTTAATTGAAGAAATTGTAATGATATTTTGAGGTTAATGCATGAAATGGGTGTTTTGTGTATGATTGTGTTATTTATAGACATTGTAGGAGATTGTGTATGACTTGTGTGAATGAGGAAGCGGCATGCGCATTAACTTTGCTTCGATTCATTTGTATTTTGTTTCCGCATTTTGTTATTCGATTCGCCTTTGGATTCGATTTGTCCAATTTGAATTTGCTTGGGTTTCGACAAATTTTTGTTTCGTTTTTCAGTTGGGGAATTAGATGTTTAAAAGATGAATTTTGGGATTGTTTGCATGTATAAGAAGTTTGTATGATTTGAGAAATTGATTGAGGATAATTTCCACGAAAAGGAAAAATTGTATGGATTTGTATGAGTTTGGAACAAGGTGGTAGATAAGAAAGGAAGAAGGAAAAAAATTTACACCGGTTTTGATCCGTTTCGGATAGGAATAGTCCAAGGTTTCCAACGCTATTTATAAGATATTTGTTTCGGATGTTGGATTCAGTTTTATTTGCTTCAATTCGATCCGTATTTGTTTCGTATTTATGTTATTCAATAATT
Source organism: Erythroxylum cataractarum (assembly GCA_024703695.1). Taxonomy (NCBI): domain Eukaryota; kingdom Viridiplantae; phylum Streptophyta; class Magnoliopsida; order Malpighiales; family Erythroxylaceae; genus Erythroxylum; species Erythroxylum cataractarum. Next base: position 23,323,997 of record JANJEY010000234.1, on the reverse strand, counting down.
CGATTTCGATTCGCATTGTGTTTTCACCTTATGTATTCACTACGGATTCCTTCACTTTATGATTCTGAGTATTCGATTTCGGTTTGATTCATTTTCACCTTTTTGTTTTGTGTTTCGCTTTGTTCGTTTGTGGCTTTGCTTCGATTCGTTTTCGTTTGCTTTTTTTTTCGATTTATGTTTCCACTTGCGATCCATTCGTTTACGATTTGTAATTTGATTCGTATCCGACCTGTTTATGTTTCCGCTTTTGCTTTTGATTCGAATTCTGATCCGTTCGTTCTTTCGTATTATTTCTTTTCGCTTCGGATTCAATTTCTCAGCTTTGATTTCGCTTTGGTTTCGGTCGCTTTCGTTTCGTTTTCCGGTTGGGATCTAGTTCTGAGATTAGGTCCCAACATTTATGGTATCAGAGCCCACTATTGGGATCTTACTTGGGCGCTTATGTTTGTTAAGAGTTCAAATCGATAGGATTGAATTAGTGAGAATGTGAAAATGATATGAATGTCTTTGTCATGACTTATTTGGAGAATTAAAGTGATCGTTTGATTTGGTGACAAGAAGTATGATTGATTTTAGGTTTGTGATTATGAAATTGAGATTAGAATTTCTTGATGAATTGGGATGAATTGGTTTTGAATATCCATGTGTGAGATAAAATAAGGAATACTAGAAAGATGAGATTAATGATAGAGATATATGTATAGAAGTTCAAAAAGTTGATTTTGAATGATGATGGTCCATATTAAGGTTCATTAAGAATTGGACCTTTGACTTGTGTACATAGATTGAGAAACATTGATTTGTGGTTATAGTAATTTGATATGATTTTAGTGGTTCTTGTGAAGAAGTTAAGAATATATGTGATAAGGAATTTGATAAGAAAGTGAGTTATTATGGTCATTTAGAAGTAAGTATTTGGTGATTTACTTAAATATGAATTTCGTGGACGAAATTCTTTTAAGAGGGGAGAAATGTTGGACCCCGATCTTTTAGTGAAAATTAGAAATTATTACATGAAATTAAATGAGTGTTTTGCATATGAACTTTGTTATAGATGTTATTGTACTATGAGAAAAGAATTGATGAGTGTTGATGAATTTGAGATTTGAGTAGAAGTGTTTGGTTTATGAAAGAAAAAGTGAAAGAGATGATTGAAATGGAAGTTGAAAAGAAAGAAATGATTAGTGAAAGTGTTATATTTTGGGG
>JANJEY010000234.1:23147711-23165133 GCA_024703695.1 Erythroxylum cataractarum | reverse complement strand
CCATGTACAAGTCGACTTATCGGTACTGAATACGTGTAAGTCGACTTACCCCATGTACAAGTCGACTTGCACTTACAAATAACTCTCTTGTTAGGACATTGAAAAGCTATGTGGCCATACCCTTGACATCTAAAACACTTAGTTTTGATGTTGCTAGTCACTGGAGTGGTTTCTTTTTTCTTTTAAAAAATTCTGCTCTTTTCTTTAGGAGTGTAGTTGTCTTCTTTAGATTTTGGTATGAACCTATCATCTTTGAATTTAGACGAATTCCTCTCTTCACTACTTCTCTTGTAGCTTGACTTCTAAGGCGATCCACCACAATTACTGAATTAAGACAATCTAGCTGTTTTTTTTGTAACTAAGTTGTTTCTCCATTTTCATGGCAACACTAACCATATCTTCAATCTCCACATAATGTTGTAGCTTAACTGTGTCGACAATTTCCCTATTCAGCCCATACAAGAATCTAGCCATAGTAACCTCTCGGTTTTCTACAACATCTGCCCTGATCATAGCCATTTCTATTTCTTTATGGTACTCTTCAACACTTTTAGATCCCTGCTTTAAGTTTTGGAGTCTTTGATATAGTTCCCTGTAATAATGATTAGAAACAAATCTTGCTCTCATGAAAGCCTTCATTTCATCCCAAGTTCGGATAGGTCTCTCCCCATTTCTTCTTCTGTTAATTTGAACCTGATCCCGCCAAACTGCGGCATAGTCTGTAAATTCTACGGCTACTAATTTAACCTTATTTTCTTCTGAATAGTGATGACAGTCAAACACAAGCTCCACCTTTCTTTCCCACTACAAATATTGGTCTGAATTACTTCAACCTTAAAAAGAAGGAATCTTCATTTTTATATTGCTTAGGTTTCTATCAGCTTCTTCCCTAGCTCTTGATTCTTTTCTAGGTATGCCACCTCTTCTTCAACCTTTTGTAGCATATTCCCTAGTTTGATATCTATCCCACTTTTCCATGTTGTTTCAGTTTCAACATCCTCACATTCAGGATGGTTGGTTGGTGGTGGTGTTGGTCGGCCTCATCTTGGAGCCTCTAAGCTTTCTAACCTCTCTCTATAGCTTAAAATGCAAGATTCATTTGGGTCAATTGTTCTTGTAAAGCCTTTAAAGTTGTGGTTAGGTCTTCTGAATCCTTTTCATCACCTGCCTTATACATTACAAAGTAACAAGAAAAACAAGTGTAATAATGTTAGTTAAAAGAAACCTCACTCACTCCTTTACATGTTCCACTCTAATAGGTGATGATTTACTCGTTTTTCGCACAATTTTTTTAGGCCTTTTCTTTTGATGTAAATCACTCTTGCCTTTTATGACTCTTGATTCTTTCCCAAAATTTTTTGCCAACCAAAATGCCAAACAAATTAAGGACAATCAAAGTGAAAGTGACACTCTTACAAAAGAAAATTGAAGAAATCAAAAGGAAGCAATAAGATAGCAATGAAAAGTAACACGTATAGCTCAAGAACCAAAGAAATTCAAAGGATTGAAAAAGAAATTTTGTAATAAGAATTAGCTTTTCAAAGTTTCGTTGTTCAAGTTTTGAAAATTTCAATTTCAATTCAAGCAATAATGCATTATAAATTCTAACAATTCACACAAATTTTCCATCAATCACCAAACTTCACAAAGTCCAACAAACTTCTTTCGTTAACAACATACAATCGCAACAACACTTCAAGATGAACTATCCATAATCTCAACAAATTACGATCAACGAATCAACAAAGCACTTTTTTAGAACTTTTTTCATAATTTTTTAGATTTTTCGGATTTTTTTGACTTTTTTCAAAATTTTCAGATTTTTTTCACAAAAACAATCTTAACAAAAACTAATTGCAAACACAATACAAAGTATGAATCGAAATAAAATTACGAAACAAGAACAATAAAGATGATGTTAACAAACCGCAATAGAACGATAACGATAAAACACGAAGCGGAATAAACAGTAGAAGGGAAACAAGGATAAAAGTAAATAGAAATTTGAAATGGAAAAGAAATAAGAAAACAAATAAAGATGATAAGAACAATGGATAGGAACTTAAAACCGAGTCAAAGCTCTAATACCAAATGACACGAACACTTAGAATCAATTTGATTAGGAATCCCTTGATTGATCGGATCAAAACCCCAATCTAAGAATTTAAAGTTGTCAGAATATCCTTCGACGCCTTGACCCAAGATTAACAATGTAATCAGAAACCAAAATCACACAAAGAAATCAAAAGAACGACACAAGCAATCCGACTAATCACTTGATAAGTTCATAAAATCGGTTTATAGAGAATTTCAAGATTGAATCCCTCACAAAGTGACCTAAAATTATTCTCAATGTAATCTAAATGGGGAGTGGAAAAAAAACCTTTTTAAGTCTCAAAAAGTGGGCCTAAAAACGAAAAGCCTACTAGAAAAAATAAAAAATCACTTAGGAAGTCATAAACAATTTTCTGGCAGAATATCCTTTAGTAAATTGAGCATATCTTGGGTTACGGACCTCCGATTAAGGTGAATCTTATACCGTTGGAAAGATAAAATAAAAATCTACAATTTTCCTGTTGATCAGTTGAGCTGATTCTATCTGAATCAATGTCCGAATTTCGAACTAAGTCAGAACACGTGAATAGTGTTATTGCCTTGGTATTATCGACTGTAACTTGATCTCCAAAGGCCTTTTCTTCATCAACTATGATATATATAAGCCCACCAAAAGCTTCTCTAAGCCAATTAGCATTAGTAGGAGTAATCGATCCTTTCGGCATGGTCAACAGGATATTGATAGTTGACTTGTTTTTCGATTCACTTTTGAACTCACATCATTCTCATTTTTGGATGTCGTGAGAGCAGTCACTATCTCTTCTCTATCTCATGTATGGAGCAAGGCTCTAATGAGCTATTTATAAACTCTCCTAATTTACAATTTAGAATCCGAACTGAACTAAACTAACCAGATTACAACTTATCATAATTAGATTAAATTACATTATTCAATAAGATAACATTCATATTTAAATAGGATTCTATCTGATAGGATTTATCTACATCACTATTAACAAGATAAGAGATTATATTTAACTAGGATTGATACATCTCTATCCATAAAGATCTTTATTATCTTCAAATAGTTCTCCTGTGATCTTTATATTTTAGAGTTGATGATTATCTACGGTAGTCTTGCCCGCCACATCTTCTAAAATTCCAAAATAGGGATGAATACTCAGCACTTTGATTCTTTACAAATGCATTCAAGTTTCACAAAAAAAGTTCGTGACTATGGTCGAGGTACAGTACACTCTCCTGAGAACCCACTTCAATACGACTTTTATGGTCCGATTTTGGGTGTGCTTGTGCTTACTGGCATTCATGGCCGCATTTTTCCGTGTTGTCTTATGGGTATTTCATTGCTTAATATTTTCGTTACAAAACTATAAAAGCTATCAGCAGTTACTGAACTGAAGGTCCCCGATTTATCCTATAATGACTGCCACAAGGGTTAGGATGAAGTTATGGAGAGAATGTCTAACTTGAACGTTAGCTTAGATTTCCAGTGTCTAGTCACTATGCCAAGTGGGTGATCCAAGAAGCTCCATGCGATGCCCAATTTTAAGCCATAGTTTATTCAGGCATTTTTTGGCTTGTACATCCTTTAACGAGCGACATGATTTCGAAACCAAATTGAGTGAGAAAACTGAATTTCCTACTTCACCCGCTCGGCTACAAACAAAGTGGCTACCTGGGATTCTACATTTTTCTCTTAGGACAACAACCATGCTTTGTATTTAGACTATGGCCCAATACAGCACCATCCACGAACAAATGTTTTCTATATCCCCACTGGACCTTACTTAGGCTAGTGAAGGTAAGGGCCTTAATGGTGAAATTGAACATTATATTCAAGGCCTTCTGAGTTGGACTTACACTTGGGCATAGCCTATCAGTATCACTCTCAAATTGAAACAATCCTGACTGGACTAAACATACACTAATCAAGCTGGATGGTTGATTTAACGGTAGAAAATGTCCCCAAGTTCGTGAACGAAAGAGGCTTCGGGCTTGGCTATGGAAACAAAACTATGATCAAAGGAACCTGAACAAAGTACATTGAGTGGCAGAAATGTGCCAAAGTTTGACAGAATTTTTAAACTATCAAGTGCAACCAGGTGCATGGCCGTGGATGTGGGTTAGTGATTTGTGATAATAAGATAAAGATAGATGATTAAATGATACAATTAAGTCCCGCTGTTAAGCAAACGAATTGTCTCGGAAGGATTTCACGGTTTTGATTGCATTATAAATATGATAGTAGATTCATGATTCCGATGTTTCAGCCGTGATTGTTGTCATAAGCATTCTGTGATATAGTAACTCTACTTAAGTTTGAACAATTTCATGAATGAAACTTCTTTAAGCTTTAATCTCTTCATAAGTGGAATATTCAATATCAAATATGATAACATCCCTTTTTATGTATTCCTTTCTATTTACTGGAGTATGATATAGGCACTAATTATTTACTAACACTTGCACTAGTTACCCTGTGCAGATTAATGCAACTCTTTTCATGTGTAAAGGTACAACAAGTTACTGTTAAATTTGTGATACCATGAAACAATGTTATATTAAGAGTTAATACATCAAGTATAAATTTTAAAGTATTTATACCATTATAAATACGGTTATATTATATATGTTTCTAATTACAATTCAAGCGCACCAAAGTTAACACCTTTCGTGAACACAATTCTTGCTTAATGTAGCCTAAAAAAGGGTATATGTAACAAAATTGATCATTACCTTATATAGAATCAAAACATCATTGTACGAACATGTCTAAAAGCTGTTCAATCAGTGACTACATTGTTATCGGTACTTAAAGCACACAGTACAAAAACAGTTTAAAACGTAACTTCAAAGGCACATCGTACAAGATCGCATGTCTGTGTTAAGGCCACTTTTGATGCTGGAATTTGGTGACCCACAATATGATTCTGCTATATCTATCGTGAAAAGGATTTGTAAAAGCCAAGGTTTACGCAATGCGCCTTACCACTACCACTGGTCGTTAACTCCTTTTCATGCCTCCTAAATTGTGGTCCCTAACTAGTCTATAAATAAAAGAACAGGTATAGATACAAGTTCAAGTATATTCTCAAATGTGGCTTCGTGGGAGATTCCACTTTTCCTTAAAAGTAGAAGCCTTCAGCTTTGTCCCTCAAAAGTGTACAAGAGAACTTGTATACGAACAGTTTCGAAATGATAAAAACTTGTCATGTAAAAGGTAACATTGTACTATGGCACAATACTTGCTTGATGGATTCCATATCAAACCATTTCGGACTGACTGAAGTGCCCTATCGATTAGTTCCATTTACGAAAAGCAAATTGAGTTATTTCTACAGCAATATATTATATGTCTGGTCCCATAGCATGTCCATGAAAGATAAAGGTGCTGATTTGCGGGGACATGGCACAGATTTCATTGCTCCAAAATTATGTCCAAGTTTATCAAATTCAATGAACCTCTTCACTGGAACAATTTGTTTAGGATAAAGAGAGGTACATCCATGTCAGCAAATACTAGCACGAAGGAATTTGAAATGTTCGGTTAAGCTCATATATAATCAACTATGAGGATAGTATATTTTAACCTAAAAGTTCGAAGATAATAGATTACCATATATTAAACATAGTTTACTGTATTCTTATATAATCTTTTGATATGGGACAATTTTATTTATAAATTTTTGTATTTTTGATCGTTTATCATACTTAAATTCATGTATTTCTAATCATTGAATTTAAAAGGTGCGCTTAATTTTAAGATTACAAAATGTTAAATTTTTATTGTAATAATTAAAACATAGAGATATATAGAGTCGATGTGAGAGAGTGAAATCTAGCCCACCTTTCTCGTTAGTGTTGCTTCCCTTTCTAACTTTTATGCATTTCAAAAATTAGTTACCTTTTAAGATAATATAGCAGAACCTTCCCGTTTAGGCCTCTACCTTTTATATACCATTATTACAAAAGACCACAACTGTAGGTGCTTTAGCTCCTCCCAATCCTATTACTGTGTCCTTAAAATGCATTCTTGATTTTAGAGTAGACCCCAAACTCAACTTCAACTCCAAAACCTTCACATCGCAAGTTTGCATAGCCTAATCCTAGGCTTCTTGTAGAGCCTAACTTGTCATAATAGTCAAGATCACTTCCATCCGCGTTAGACTTACCACCCTTAAAGAAGCTAATTACTTCCATACGATACCATTGAAGAAATCTAGGAAACAAGTCACAGGTGGTCAAGCTTAACAAGACAAGCTAGAATATTTCCCCAATCAAGGTCATGGATAGGATTCCATAGTTTTTCCACCTTTAGAAGTGCTAAAAGTTGGGGTCATAAGATGGAAATCATCCCTTGTAGGTATCTTCATAGGAGAGAGGCTTCCTTTCTCCCCAGTACTCAAATGTTTTGAAGCCAACTGAGGACGGAATAGTTTAGAGAATGCTCATTAATGAAGCTGACTACTTCATCTTCAGGTTTGATAATGAGAACATGTTTAGAATATTGGAAATGGCATCTTATCACATTCAAGGTAAAGCCCTATTGATGAAAACCAAAGATGTCTTTAAATAAAAATAATATAAGAAATTTGCCTATATGGATTAATCTCCACAATATTCCTTTTAAATATTTGTCAACTACTAAATTCAGTAATCTAGTAAGCTCCATATGCAGGTATTTATGTCTAGATAAAAACACAGCTAGCTTAAGAAGAATTGGATATGCAAGAATTTGTATAGAAGTGGATAGTTAAAAGCTACCTGATACACTGAATTAAGGTGATGGGACTGAACGAGTAAGGGGGTTGTTGGAATTAGAAGCTAAACTGTCATCTAATGGAAGCCTAATCCTAGACAAGGAAAGAGGATATGAAGCCCATAAGGTGGGATTCTTAAACTCGATGATATATCTAAATTAGCTATAAATGAAAATAAAAGAAGGGAAATTCAAGATAAACCCTATAAAGAGACTAGGTAATGGGGAACATAATAAAAAGATGGTAGAAACTATTATCTCCTCCACACAAACAATGATAAGACTTGAGGAAGCAAAAGACGAATAAGAGGAGATAACACAAGCTGATAAAGAAATAACACCACCAGAAGAAAATGTCAGTACTTATAGAGTTATGGAAGAGAAAAAGTAAATAGATGATAATCTCATTATTGATACCCACCACAATGAATAGGGAGGAGAGATGCTACTAGGTGGGAAATTGGTTATCCTTTATTCTGGAATCCCTAATTGAGAATTAGGGTAAAAAGGAGAGAGGCCTTTAGTTGAGAATTATAGGAGCTTCAAAACAATTCAAGCACCATAAACATGAGGAAAATATGAAGGAAAAAAAGAAGAAGGAGAAAATGGCCTCAAACCCTTAGCTCTCATTAATGGTTATTGCCTGGAATGTCAAAAGCATGAATTACCCCAAAAATAATAAATAGTTGAAGATTATTTATTGTTAAAAAACTTTAAATTGTTAGACTTTTTGAAAATAGGGTAAAGAAAAGGAAGATCAAAAGTGCTTTTGGATGTTTGATAAGGGATGGACAATAACTACAAACAAGCAAGCATGTCCTGATGGAAGAATTCTAGTAGCTTTTAGCCTGATGATCTTCAAGATTCAACAAACCATAATCAATGATGAAATAATTCATCTATTGGTTAGTGCAAATATATGATTTGGAAATATTGGAGTTACTTTGATATATAGAGCTAACCATCAGTTCTAAAGGTCCTCACTTTGGAGTAGCATTTAAAGTCTAAGAAACTCTATTAACTAAACTTAAATTGCCCTACTAGTATAAGAGGGGTAAGGGGGCCAAATAATTATTAAAGCAAAGAATGAAGATATTGTTAATTGCAGCATTGATGCTAATCTACCAGACCTAAAATATGAAGGAACTTACTTTACTTGGAATAACAAGCATATGGGAAGCTAGCATATAAGGAAAAAATTTGGAAAGAGATGTGGTCAATACTTAATGGCTTTCAATGTTCAGTAGGGTTTGAGCTTTACCTAGTTTTCCTTTATGCTCAAATTACATACCTATCAAGGTTCTTCTGAAGTTAAGAAAAATAGGAAAAGAGTTCCTTTTATGCTCAACAACCTAATGGTGAACATAAAGGGGTTTTAAGAGGTTATCAATAAAGGCTTAGGTATGGAAGTGAAAGGGTTTTCATCGTAACTAGGAAACTCTATGCATTGAAGGAAGAGCTTAAAAAACTCCATTTGGAAAAGGTCAATAATACAAACTTTAGCATTACTATGGAAAGTGAGAAGCTTATCTCTATATTGCATGAACTCTACCTCACACTTAAAAATGGAGAGATAAGAATAAAAAAATTGAAGATCTAAATAACTACAATAAAACTCTAAAGAATTATTATTCACTATTAAGATTAAAGAAAAAAAATAAAACTCTAAGGATGATAATAAAAACACCAGGTTCTATAATTCCATTATAAACATATGGGAATCAAACAAAATTTGATCCTTGGAAAATTCAAAAGGGGAAAGCATTAAAGACCAGAAGAAGATTAATTTTACCACTTCAAGAACTTAATAGGTAATTCTAATAGCAGTGCTTAAATATATAGGCATTAAATGAATTTGTTTCTAACTATATCACTCAACAACAAAATGAGGGCGTATTTGATCCTTTCAATGATGAAGAAATAAAACAAGTATTATTCGAGATCAATATTGATAATGAGCCTAGTATAAATGTCCTAAATTCTTTTATTAAAAATACTAAAGCCTAACAGGTAACATGATCACTAAAGTCATCCTTTAATTCCTTGATGGTGGTAAAATGCTCAGGTAACTAAAAAAACCCTTTGTGTGTCTCATTCCAAAGAAATTGAATGCAAGTACACTTTATGATTGTAGACCAATTTCCTATTGCAATGTAATTTACAAGGTAATTTTTAGACTGCATACTGAAAGATTGAAGGTTGCTCTCAAGATAATCATTAGCTCTACACAAAGAGCTTCTATCCAAGGGAGCAGCATAGGTGACAGCTTATTAATATTATAGGAGTTATTCAAGGATTACAAAAGTAAAAAAAAAATATATTGAGAAATTGTGCTTTAAAGATAGAATTCTATAAAGCCTTTGATTTGTTGATTTGGGAGGAGCATAGGTGACAACTTATTAATATTACAATAGTTATTCAAGGATTACAAAAGTAAAAAGATCTTAAAGAATTGTGCTTTAAAGATAGAATTCTATAAAGCCTTTGATTTTTTTATTTAGAACTTCATCCTGGAAGGCATTGGAGTTTCCTAGCTACTTTATTAATTAGATTGACCATTGCTTCTCTACTACTTTTTATGCAATTATTATCAATGGTGAACTTACAAACTACTTTCAAAGAGCTAGAGGGCTTAAACAAAGGGATATTTTATTTCCCAACTTATTCTTGATGTACATAGAAGTTCTTACTAGGCTCCTCACTCAAAGACTAATAACTAGATGGAGTTTAAGTTCTAACAAAAATGTAAAAATCTAGGGTTTTTTCAAGACTCATTTTTTAATCATTTATTGTTATTATTGAGTGGCATTAATTCATACTTAGTCAATATCTTTATTGATTCAATGCTCCTATTTGGAAAATGGTTAGGCCTCCTGTTAACATAAATAAAGATTGGAAATAATACACATATCTAGTTTTGGTTCGACAATTTGAACCATCTTGGACACTCTTCAAGCTACAAAGATTGGAAAGCCTAAAAGGGAATTATTTCACTTTCAACTAAGTGGAAGAATTCATAGTGGAAGGAAAATGATACTGTAGGTATCAAGGTTTTGAAACCATAATAAGGAATGCTCCCATTTGTAAGCTTAGTTTAGAAGAGGAGAACAGGATCTCTTAGAAAAGACCTGTCTCAAAACAATTTACCAACAAACCATATTTTGAAATGCTCGACTCGTATGAAAAAATTCGCATGGAAAAGGCTAGTATGGTTTAATAATAACTCTCCTAAAACCTCATTCAATTTATAAACTGTTATTAAGTAAAAACTTTGAATCATGCATAGAGTAAAGGGTATGGAATTGCCTAATAACCTCTGTAAGCTTTGAATATGGGATCTAGAATCTCAAGATCATCTCTTAGTTAACTGTCATTATGTTATTAGGCTTTGGAACTATTCTTGCAACAAATGTAGACTACAATGGCCTAGAAATAACTGGGCACAAGTTATCCTTTGGGATGCATACAAATTTCATACATAAAGGAGATAATACCTTGCTCAAGCTAGTGTTTAGTTATTGAATCTATATTATATATGAGAAAAGGAATACAAGAGTATTTCAATAAATAAAGCTTAATATCCAGGACTTAGGCTAAGCACTTTTTATGAGAATTAGAGGACTTATACTCTCCAAAGGATTAACTAAGTATACTAGTTTTAATATTGCTTGATGTTGGCAAGTTTCAACATAATAGAGAGTTCTGATCTTAAAGGGGACTCAAACATACTTCTAATAGAACTTAAACCAATTCAAAAAAAATTGAGCAATTAGACGTTGTAGGATAAAGTGATACTCATAGGAATTATCTACTTACTCTTACCACTAGCTTAGTCAATAGTCACCTATTGAACTTGCTTTTATTTGTACTAAGGAGAATCTAAATAGGGCATCCAAATGATTTGTTAAAATACTTTTAGGTGGATTAAAGAGCATATTTTTCCTAGTAATGTTAGCTAGAGATGAGTCATGATCTTGCATCCATTTGCTCAAAGCCTAATACTATATATATTCAATAAGGTTGAGAGTTTTGCTATTCTCTTCTTTAGTTGCATTCGGTCCTTTTTCTTCTTCATCATCCTTGTTTTTTTATTTCTTTTCAATCTTTGGTTTCTTTAAATTCTTTCCTTAGTCTCAGATCCTAATCTCACTCATTCTGATTTAAGATACAACCTTTTACTAAACCTATGTCAAAATCACCACTTAGTCCTTAAATTAGCAATATTCTTGAGAATCTTCCTACTTTCTCTAACCATTCTCTAGCGATTTCCGTAAGTGAGCCTTGGAAAGTTTTAGAATAAGTTGGAATATTTCATATTTATACCTCTCTTTCTGTAAGCAATTAATTCCTTAAGATCTTTTTAGATTTTTGATCTCTACTTTTACGCTTTGGATTCTAATTCTTATTAGGTTGGAGGTTAGCATCAAGGTTGGGTTACACCGAAAAGTTAAAGTCGGGTTAAGGTGGGGTTTTAGGCAAGCTCCAAACTACTCAAATCTTGATTGGGCTCAAGTTCAAGTGACATGATTCAAATTGGACTTGCTCAAATTATTACTTGTCCTACCTATTATAACATAAAGCAAGAAAGAGAATACTTTAAGGTAAATTATAAGAATTATGTGCAAATCACATGATGTTATCCACATCCTTAAAGTTCAAAGATTATTTCACTCCTATTGTAAGGCCCCAACATATACCCTAGAAGTACTATAGCAAGTTTAGGGTATATTATAAAGTGAACAAAAAGAATTAAGTGCATTTAAGCATAATAAGGGACATAACAATATTTAATGTAAAAGACTTGGATAAATTGGTAACTTGTTCATTTTGGCATGGACATACATACTTATATATGAAATATAGATAAGAATGAAATTAATTGGTTAGATTATATGCTAATGTATATATGCCAATATGAGAATTAAAGAAAGAAGAAGGACTAAATGTACAATTTTCCTAATGTCAACATATTGACCAATTGGGTTAAGGCGTGTGTAATAAGATTAAAGCATGTAAATCCAATAGGATTGAAGCATATGTGTCATGAAATGGGCATGTAAGAGAGGAGAGAGGGACATGCATTTAAGGTTTCGAATGTCAAAATTTCCTCTTCTCATTTTCTTTCAATTTCATCTTCTTCTTCACACCATTTTGCATGTAAGGAATCAAATTAATCCTAGGTAGAAATTACGGTAACAATTAGTAGTTTTTCTCTTCATCTTTATCTTTTCTTGATTTTCTCATGAAGAGCTAGAATTATAAGGTTGGGATTTAGGTTGAGATATGGATTTATGGTGGTTCTAGTTGGTGAATCAAGCAAAGCTAAAGGAGAAGAGAAGGAAAAGTACTAGAGGAGCTAGTTGCTTGATTTCAAGGTTTGGGACTATATTTAGTTTAATTTTTGTTTGTATATGTTTGAATGGATACAAAGACTCATTTGGATATGGAATGGTTGCCAAAATGGTGTTTTGGTGTGACTTTGCATGGAATTAGTTGAGTCTGATAAGAGAGTAACGTGTAGTGGAATTTTGTCTAAGGTTCACTTGAACTAGTCTCGTTATTTTGGCTATGATTTAACCTACATACCTCAAAATTGGGTAAATTTAATTGTAAATGAAACTTAAAACATAGTAATAAAAATATATAAAAGATACTTTGACCTAATTCTGGGTTAATAAAACTTGAATTTGAGATTGAAAATGATGATATGATGCTGCTCCTATTTTTGGAGTAGCATGTGATGTTTGGTACATAAATCATGATTTAGAAGTCAAAATAGCTTGATTTTTAATGCTATGGAAACTAGAGATATGGGAAAATAACTAGAAGACTTTACGAAATAATTTGATTTTTTTTCATGTGAAAATTCCGAAACAAGTGGAGATATGAATTTTGGGTAGGGGACACAATGGGAAGGAACTTATACTATTTTGAGTTTGTTTTCATTCCTGATTTTTAGTGAATCATATCTGAACCTTTTTGGATGTTTATGAAACTTTTAAAACATATAGAAATAAATGAACTATGACTCACTATATGTGAATTGGGTGATTAAACATTGAAATTTGACATTGATCATAATCTATGCTAAAGTAAATTTACATGAATATAAATGATTTATATGCATAGTTATTGCTTATATATGTATAGTATGATTATTCAAGTGTGATTTTGATAGCCTTCTAATAGTAGTAAGTTATGACTTGTATGTAGTAAGTTATGACTTGTATGTATTAACTCAAATACTGATTTCATGATTTCAAATGAATATCATATAAATTGTCAATATATGAATAATGAAATTGGCAAATGATTAAAGAAAAATGTTACAGTGCCTGCTTCATTGTGTTGGTGATGGATAGATAGGCATGCCTATAGGGTTACGATGCAGCTGCTACAATTTGACATCAATTGTGTCTTTATTTCAATACTATAGTGTCTCTACATTTTGATGCCTTTAGGTATCTATAATTTGGTACTTTCGGTATTTATAGTTCAATATCTTCAGATATCTATAGTTCTCATTATCCATACCCATAGGAATGTGCAGACCTAACATAGAAAGTAAATTAAATAATTATAAATAAGAAATATAGCATGACAATATGAATAATTAGTGTTGATGAGCATTTGTACTAACTATATTAATGATTTATAATGATAAGTAGTTGTATTGAAAATTTGTATTAATGAGCATTGAATATCAATATTTGGCATACAAATGTGAATTTGCAGTATATAAGTTATACATTGAAGCATATTTTCATTATGTACCTTGATTATTTATTTATTCATTATTTACACATTTTGTGATATTTATGAATGTGTGTGCTTGGCAAATGACTACTGTGAGTGGTCATCCAAACTATGTATTTCCCCACTAAGCTTTTAAGCTTAGTGTGAGTGTCAATTCGTGTAATCCCAAGTAATGGGAGTGAGGTACAAGGACCATCTGCAGAGACCAAAGCCAATTGTTAGTAGTAAATGTACTTTTAGGTTGTATCTTTTTTAATAAAGATGATTGTATATATAACATTTTATAACAAAGAATTTAAGTTATAGGTAATATTGCTTTTAGACTATCATGTAAATGCAAAGATGGAATACTACTATTAAATGATAAAAGTGATGAAATTTTGTAATATGTATATGTATATATATAGTATTAAATAGATAAATGTGTGATGACAGTCCCTATAAATAAATAGAAATGTATGTCATGATTGTTTGTACAGGAATTTGGATGCCCTATATGTAGGTGGTTGTAGGTTCCGTATAGGGGTGTTACACTTATAAAATGTTTTTTTAAAAATAGTTAGGCTAAAAGTGTTTTTTGAAACCTATTATTTTTATTAGAATATAACTCCAACTGTAAAGTCTCAGAGCGCTCACTTTCAACCCTAACATTTTAAAAACGTTCAAAATAGATCTTAAGTAGATTAAAAACTAAATAAAGTTAAACTTCCATTTTTTAAGTACCATGTCATCATTGACATGGTATTTTATATTATTTTTTAAAATTAACTAGTAGGTTTAACTACTACATATATGCCACATGGTATAATGAGGCCTAATAATTGATTTTAAAAAGTTAAAATTATTAATATTTTAATTAGCTTAATTATTTTATATCTTACTTATATTAATTAAGTTTTTAACTAAAATTTTCAATCTAACTTATTTAAATCAATAAACTAATTCTCAAATTATTTAGTAACTCTAATTGAATCTCAAAGGAAACACATCTTTGAAAGAGTGCAATCTTAGTTATAGCAAAAAAAAAACTCTATAAACAATGTTATCAAGAACTTCAATGGTCCTTATTAATATTGGAATGAGGAGCATATATATCACTTGTTCAATTACCCTATCAAAATTTGAGGTTATTAGATAGTATAGAAGCTATAAAAATATAATTGAATATGAAAAAAAGTTAAAAACCTAAACTAGACTAGAGATAATGGAATTTCCAATTGAGAATATGAGTTTAACAATGCCACCTAAAATAGATACACTATTAGCAACTACCTGTTATGAAACATTCGTCCCTTTGATTGCAAACTATTTGCCTTATCAACCAGTACTTCCTAAGTAATAATTAATTCCATGAAAATCAGATCTAGTTCAATGTAAATATGGCCCCATTCTTGCTCGAAATTTTTTTCATAAACTTAAAAGTTTTTTGAAATAGAAGACAGGTTCATAAAATCATTATCATCCATCCACATCTTAATACCATTCTTCTCTACATAATGTCTCTCTTCAGCATATTACTTTTGTGAACAGACTGCATCTTTTCCTTCAAATTCAATTTTATAGAAAAAGAATATCAATCTAGCCAAAACAACAATGTCGTACCAACTATCAACCCAATTGCCACAACGATTTTAACCTTTTCAGGATTCCTCTTGTGGAAAAATAACTAACTGCACTATACCCAAAACTTTTTCTTTTAAAAGAAGACTTTGTAAAAAATGTTGAATCCACATTTTTACTATTCTATAAGAACCTTAAGCTGAGAATTACCAATGATTCCATGCCATCGATAGTCTCATAAGCAATAATTCAAATCCAATATAATAAGCTAAACCAGAGAGAGGAAAGGGGGCTGGGTTAAAATAGAATTTCATAATAACTTGGAAATTAGTTTAGATTAGGATTTTAGTTAAAAAAACTTAAATAATATAATTAAGATATAGAATAAGTAAATTAATTAAAAATATTAAAAAAAAATTAAATCATTTGTCAGCCTCACTTTCTGTAACATCCCATTACCCTAGTAAAGGCAAAATTAATATATGAGAGAAAGTGCTAAGGAAGTATGAAACACGTTCCATGCTCATGCATAATATGACATACACATACATATTGAATATTAAATGTTCCTGCACATAAAAATAATTTTATATGCATTCATTGACAACTTCTGGGTATGATTGTTTTTAATGTGATTTTATTGAAAATGAGAAGTAGAGGGAGTGATACGGAAATGTTCACTGAGTGTGCTTCGGTTTGTTAGCCATAACTTGTCCTCTAATTATCCAGATGTGATGACTCTGGATTGGGATTAAACTAGGAACCTAAGACTACATTTCTTATGAACACATCGAATTTAAATTTGGTCTTTAAGAATCTCAAAGTTGTCATAAAGTTGAGAATTGGGTGCAGTACATTGAATGAATGTAGAAAATTCATGTTTCGTGTTTGAGGGAAAATTTGAATTAATCTAGGCTTGATTATAGAAATTTGTTTTTTCAGAAGTTGTAGAAATTTTGGACGTCTGAGTTGAAAGTCAAGATCCTTGTAAGCGAAGATACTTCTTCTAGGTTATTGTTTATGAACTTCTTCTGTGTTACTATTCATGAACTTCTTTTGTGTTACTATTCATGAATTTCTTCTGTGTTTTGTTCGTATCTTCTGTGTTTTGTATCGTCTGAGTTTTGTTATCTTTTGCCTTTTTGCTTCTTTCGTATTTTGCTTCTTCTATGATGACGTCATCTTCTTTTGTGTTTTGTATTATCTCTGTTCATGAACTTCTTCTATGTTACTGTTCATGAACTTCTTCTATGTTATTGTTCATGAACTCCTTCTGCATTTTGTTCGTATCTTCTGTGTTTTGTATCATTTGAGTTTTGCTATTTTCTGTCTTTTCGCTTCTTCTATATTTTGTTTTTTCTATGATGAGGTCATCTTCTTCTGTGTTTTGTATCGTCTCTGTTCATGAACTTCTTCTATGTTACTATTCATGAACTTCTTATGTGTTACTGTTCATGAACTCCTTCTGTGTTTTGTTCGTATCTTCTGTGTTTTGTATCATCTGCCTTTTTTTATCTTATGTGTTTTGTTCCTTCTGGGTTTTATTTCTTTAGTTTCTTGCTGACACGTCTTCTTCTGTGTTTTGTTGACATGTCTTCTTCTATGTTTTGCTGACGAGTCTTCTTCTACGTTTTGCTGATGCGTCTTCTTCTGTGTTTTGCTGACTTGTCTTCTTCTGGGTTTTGTTTCTTCTGTGATTTGCTTCTTCTGGGTTTTTGCTTCTTTTGTCTTTCTTCGCCTGGCCATAATTTCTTCTATAGAAGTCCAAATGAATTGCTTCTTGAACCATTAGACTTCTAAGATATTACCCTACATCTCCACCTAAAAATGTTAGCCATCTAAAATGAATTGAGAAAGATTGAGTGAAAAATGTGGGATGGGTACAGTGAGTGTACTCTTTAGTAATATGAAATGTATTTCAATATTTTGAGTATATCTAGACCTGTAGGATTCCAAATGAGACGATTGTTGCTTTGGAGTGAATTAGAGATATAGACCTACAATTGTCTCAAGAAGTATAATTGTGATTCAATATAAAAGATATTTAAGTTCTAAGCGGAAGTTGTGCATAGTACACTATTTTGGAATATGACAATCTAAAAATATTTGGGGCACATCTTTCGAAGTACTGAACTAAATTAAGTTGTTGGGTCTGTGTTTTGTATACCGGGGCGAACTAGGCCCAGCATACCCTAAGTTGGCACGCGACCACAACCTTCAAAGGTATTGTCCTCTTTGGTACTCGAACTCGAGACCTCAAGGTTTTGTTGC
>JANJEY010000234.1:22585698-22600442 GCA_024703695.1 Erythroxylum cataractarum | reverse complement strand
GTGAACCGGTCAAAACTGGTCAATTGACCGGTTTTGACCGGTCGGACCGGTCCGGTTGGACCGGTTCGTTAATTTTTTATTTTTTTATTTTTTATTTTTTTATTTTTTTTTTATTTTTTTGAATTTTTTTAAATATTTTTAATATTATATATAATTAAATATAATTATTACATAATTATTGTATCACACCGGTTCGACCGGTAATTAAACCGGTCGAACCGGTAATCAATAAGGCCACCGGTTCGATGACCGGTCCGATTTTTAAAACATTACACTTGTGGCATTTAATGGAACTAGATACCTGTAAGAATCTTTTCTTTAAAAAAAAAAAGAGATGGCTTTTGATTGCCGGACGATCAAAAAATGCCCATTCCACTTCGGAGGTAGATAAGTTTATCGCTCGATGTTATCTGATAGCGTGGAACAAAAAGAAACCCCTACTATTCTTGGAGATTAGTATTCTCAGGAGGGAACTTACTTGTAGAAGCAAACAATCCTTTTTAAGCTGGCATCGTATCCACATCGTCCACCAGTCGCATCACAGCTACTACAATCTCTAAATTCAGGCCAGCTCAAAGGAAATCCATCACTTAGCACGTCTACAAGTTCGACGGAACTATTATTGAACCTGAACCGATCTCCTGCACTAGACACAGGAACCATGATCAAGTTACACCCAGTTGGAGTTGAGATAGTTCCGGGCGGATCAAATTGACCTCCGCTTAACCAGAGATATATCTTCGTCCCATCGTCACATGAATAGTTTCTGACCACCTTATTAGCAAGAGAGGAAAAGTCAGCCTTTGTCGGACACTTGAACAAAGTCAGGTTAGACAGTCCGAGAGGTAGGTTTGGAGATGTAAAATCTGTGGTGGAAATTGTAAAATTACGTAAATAGTTACATGAGCCAGCACTAACATCCCTGAGAAGTTGGGTGTCCACCACGACCAGTGTGGTAGATGGTTCTGACGGAGTTGGTGGGTAGAAATTCTTGACTTGGTATAGCCTGCCGGAGAAAATAATGCCTGCGGGGAAGGCGGACGAGTTGTCGCATATAACCTGGTAGCCAGGGAGGCCGCAGAGTAAAGGACCAGAAAGAGAGGATGTCCAGGAGGAGAAAGGAAAGGAGAAGGTGATGTTACCACACTTGAACGGAGAACACAAATCGTAGTCAGAGTGGGAGTGGGAGTCCTGGGATTCACCCGTCACCAGAAAGGTTGTGAACATGAGTGAGAAGGGTACAAGGATGGAAGAAGATCCAACTTTCACAACCATAGCTATTTAACAAAGTATAGAATTGTAATTGTTGTGTCCTGGACTCCTACCCTCGCCAAGATTATTGAGAGAATCAAAAAGCCAATTTGACTTTCGCTTCAAGAACTGGGGAAATGGCCAACAGTTGACCCGCGGGAGTGTCATACCGTGTGGTTGAAAAGGCCAATATTTTTTACTTAAGGATAAATTATAATAAAATATTTAATTTATTTTAATTTGTTACAAAAAAAAAATTCAAATCATTAAATTAAAAAATAAAAATATTTAGAGGATTTCGGAAAACATAATTTTCACACTGGGATCGATTAAGGGCTAAATTCCACATACGCCTATTTTAGTCCTGATATATGATTTGCATACTACAACCATCATCTGATTGAACCAACTAATGCATTGATAAAATCTCAAAAGGCTTCTAAGTTCTATCAAAGTAGTAATGAAATCTCACACTCCCTAGATCTGGAAGTTCAAAATTTGAAGCTGGATATACTTCACGTCCTGTAAAAAGTACAAGTGTGTAGATTGTTCTGCTGTGAGATTTGTGTCTTTAAGAGCTCAACAGAACTTATGTCCCCTTGCAAATCAGTAAAGATCTTCAACTAGATAAATCTACTGCTTCCAGTAACAAAGCTACAGGCGGGGTTTGGAGGCAATGTTGGGTTCTGCTTCACTTAAATTCTCTCTCGATCAAATGAATGTTTCTGGAGCTATAACTTTCCAAAAGACGAAGGGCTGTTTGCTGTATGGTGACGATGACGAAGAGGAGGAGCAAAAATTCCAGTTTATGGAGGGTCAGACAGAGTTTCTAGAGAACTTGGATCTATGTTTGATACTGTGATGAAAACAGATGCAAATGTCACAATCTTTTTTTTTTAGTACAAAAGAAAGCTACATCACTAATGTAACAACACTAATGTAACACTCAGGGATGCATAGCACCTTGCGCATCGCGACAGAGGGTCTCCTGAACACCAAAAGGGGGCTTGTGAAGGATGGAGAGACCCGGACTGTCCACCCCGGCAAGACGAGCAAGGGTGTCCGCACATTGATTGCCTTCTCTGAACACGTGATACAACCGAATCGTCCACTCTTTATGCAAGAGTTGCTGGATACCTGACACTAAAACAGAGATCTCAGTCAGAATACCGATAGGACCAGAAAGAAGATTAATAACCTCAAGAGAGTCGATTTCTATCACCACTTGACGATAGCCAAGGTCCCAGGCCAGAGAGAGACCCAAGAACACCCCTCATAACTCCGCAGTTAACGGAGACCCTGGCCCAAGTTGATGTTGAAAATCGCCGCGCCACTCCCCATTGTAATCTCGAATCAGGCCCCCGGAAGAAATCCGATTGTAATTAACATTCATAGCGCCATCGAAATTAACTTTCACCTAACCCTTCTCGGGCTTCATCCATCCGACGTAGGAACCCACCGATAAGCCTTGGGCCGGAAACACGCACTTCTCCATCATCCTAACTCGGGCGATCCATCCCACGCAATCCAAAATAACTCTATGCCCCTGAGTAGGCCAAACAAAAGACGGTTCGAAGATGCTGCGATTCCTCCATTTCTACAGTAACCAGCAAGCGACTCCAAAGACTGTAGCCCATGTCTCCTACTGCACCAAAGTCTGGTTGGTGAGATTACACGTCAACCAAATGTCCACCTCTTGCTGGAAGAAACACCTATCCACCACCTGCAGGAGAAAATGGCTCCAGAAAACTTGAACCCTAGGGTAGTCCCGAACCAAATTTCACAATCTTTTTAAGAGAACGGTATGGTAAAAGGTATCATCAATATCGAGAGAATTATCAGTTTCTTTTCTACTCAAACGCATCTATTCAATATCATAATTGTAGAACTTGATGCTATGGTTGTTGTGCAGTTTCTCAGACGTGGAGTTAGTGCTTCACATCCTTTTCATACTCTGGTCACTGATTGTTTGGAGCTTCTCAAAGAGGGTTAAATTGTTGATATCCGACACATTTGCCGCAAAGGTAATCGTTGTGCGGATTGACTTGCCGATTTGGCACATTCCTGTCCACCGGGCCTCACTTATTACGCAACCCCTCTAGATCCCTTACATCCTCTACTCACGGAAGATCGCGAGTGAATCAGTGCTCTACGCCTTTAACTTTTCGTTTGTGTTCATCAGTAGCAAAAAAAAAAAATTATTCTCTAGTTTTTATTTTTATTAATGATACACATGGCAGCACATTTAGGACAGATAAGGTCGGCTCCGTTTCCAACGGAAGTGGAGAAGACTACGACGACTACTGTGTTCGGCGGCAGGCTTAACTAAATTCTTCATCTTGTATCATTTAATTTAATAATTTAATGCATCTTATTATTATAACCCACGGGCTAAAATATTTCTGAAAATTGAAATTTTAATTTTATTAATTTTGACTAGTATTATAAAATTAGATAAGATTTAAAATTTCCTAAATTCTAATCCATAATTATTTTAGAATTTTTAGATCATTATGAAATTATAAATTTAACCACAATATCCAGTGTAATTAACAGTACTTTTAACCAGAGCAAGCACCAACCCCTTCCTCTCGTCACATGCACCTCTGAATAACATTTTTCCGTGAAGTTGATAAATGACGACTTCTAGCGTCGACTACTCATCAATGATTAAGTGGATAAAACTTCTAATTCTGTACATTTCTTCCAAGATATTTATATAACAAGAACCAAAAATCCTGGAACTGGAAGGTACTATGAATCCAGGACCTCAGCAAGAGGCAAAGATGCAGGGCGTGCAAAAATTTTGTTACAGTGGGGTTGATTTACAAACCGCAGAAGCAGGGAAGTATATACAAGTTGATATTACGGGTTCGAAGTTGAGCAAGTTGAATTCGTTGTGTCAAGCTTAATAACCCTTGTATTGTAGGACCCACAAAGGTTACATTTGTGATAAAGCCAGTGGAAGGGTGCCGTTCCCTTCTTGTCACAGTCATTGCATAATATATCCTGGGCAAGATAACCACAATTAGTTTCAATTTTTAAAAGACCAGTATACTTGAACAATTTTGGATGGGTTACCTGACAACGGTCCCTGTATTCTTCTGGAAGCTCTTCAGAAGCCAACAGAGCATCAAGCATGCCAAAGTAAACCTGAGCAGAAAAGGCAGAAGGGTGAGAAGACCCAGCCATAAGTTTCTTGGTTTGACTCTCAGCACATGAGATGATTACGACCAAAATTAACAGAGAAAGTGCAGCTGCAAATACACGTGTTTCTTAATCACATTGGCAACACCTCAATGTTTCAGGACTAACCAACTCATCAAAAGTGGAGTCACTTTAATTCATTGGTTAGCTCATGGTCTTCCATTCCCATTCTGCTAATTACGCTCTTCTAATTAAACTGGTGGCTAACTTTCAATTTCTTTTTATTAACTGTTCCATTCTTCCCCTTCATCCACCAATAAACTTATCTAAATGCAACTATTCAGGTTCTCACAAACTTTAAATTGCTCTCAGTCGCTCAATACCCTTGGATTTCAGTAATCAAGCTGTTTAGAAATACAGGTATGCTTGATACTGTACCACCATTCAGAGGGAAACGGTTGAATCACGTTTCAAATAAAAACAAAATTCAATTAGCAAATACTATCGAATATGTGATATTGTTACACGACTTTCATTAAAGGATGAAATAGTAACAGCCATGCCAGTCTTAAAAGGCCTCAACCACATCACAATATCATCGCCATGAACATCAATCATAATAGCACACATGAAAATTTTAAAAGGCAGTTCATATTGATCTTACCGACATATCTCCCAACGATTTGCTACAAATTGGGCAGGTGTAATGGCTGCAAGTGTATGCCTGACACAATGAAAGGTGAAATAAGGGTTAGGGCCCTATCAGATTTCATTTGAATTGTTCCAACTGTCAAGTAAAAGCCCAGTAATGGATAGACCTGAAAGCAACTTGAATGCATGAAATGGCCACAAGGGAGAGCTCTGACACTTGCACTCGAGGTAAATAAGAAATCACAACAAATGGGACAATTTGTTTCAAGCCCTTTCTCTCGACATTTGTGGTCAACTAGCTTCATTGCAAGGCAACAATTACACTTCATGCAATGAAAGAAGTCAATGCCAAGACCCTTCCCAACTCGGCATAAATTGCAGAAAGGGCAGTGATAAACAGTTCTGAAATTATAGCAAGAGATGTAAGGGATACAATTGACGAGCGATATAATGCAACTGTAAATATAGAAATCATAATTAAAGGTTACTGGATCTATTCATTACGGAGTAACTGCTCCATTCTAGCTTATCACAGCATCTTAAGCTTACAACTGTAGTTCAGAGGATCATGCAAACAAGAACATAACACATTAACAAGAATGGACACCGATCAAGGTAGCCCCAAAAGAAAAAAGAGCTCAGTGAAAGCTTAACCTTTCATCATCGAAGAACCTGCAGATATTACAATAGTAATTTGCCATAGAGAACCCGCCACAAGAAGGTGTCGAGCATACTGGTCCAACAGGCTGGATTTTCAGGCAGCGCATACACATAATTTCAGATGTAGCTTTCCTGCATGTAGAATTAATTACTAATCAGCATCATCAACTTCACCAGTTTAAAATTAAAACAAGAACTTCATCAATAGAAAAACATTACCGATCCATAGAATGGTCACTGACTTTATCATGACAGAACCGGCAAGTAAATAATTTTCCACAGCAAGCAGCGCGAAGTTTGCAATTTCTTTTATAATGCTCACATCCAAATACTTTTTTCTCTGGATCCCGGAATGAAGGGAAACGTCCAAGTAAGTCTTCACTATTTGAATTCTCACCAAGTTGTGTTTGAGGAGACTTCTGCTGGGCAGCTATCCAGCGACTAAAATAACCAATATAATCATCAGAGCAACAGAAAGCTATAGTCAGAAACTTCACAGCATGTACAACAATAAAACAAACCTGGTCATAAGATTTTGAATAAGGTAGGCTTTTCTTCTTGGATCAAGAGTTGAATCACGAGAAACTTTTCTTATCTCTGCTTCAAGCTCATTTTGATTCATCCGAAAAATATCTTTCCACCCAGGCTTAAATGTCTGATCACTAGTATCCAGGCTCTCATATAGATCAGTACCTAAACAAGAAGGGTCGACAACCATCCCAATAATCATTCCGTGATATGAACCTCTAATTAATAATGCGATAGAATCAATAAGTAACAGCAAATAAAGATAGGACAAAGACCTAGAGATATACAACTCTCTGATGTTGTTGCATGTGGACTTGCAGCAGAAGTTCCTTCCCACCATTCATTAAGCCACTCACTGAACATTGTGTTTTTCGTTGCCTGTTTCCATGTATCCATCATCTTATTTTGTTCCTCCTGTGTAAGAACAGATGTCACCCAAGGAAGCATTGACTGAAGCACCTCTGCACCAGTAGTACCAATTATTCGGCCAACAATTTTATCCTGTTCCTCTACAGAAAAATGCCTATCAAATAATGGCCACAACTCCAGTTCTTCTCGGTAAACATGTTGATCCAGGGTTACTCTCAATGATTTGCACATGCTCTGAAGTGTTGTTGCAAGCTGATTATACTTCCTAACAGCATCTTCGCGATGAGACAGGTCTGCGTGATTATTTGATAAAGCATCAGGGACATCTGTACTCTTCAAGCATTCATGAAGATGCGTAAGCTCAGAAAGTGCAGATGATATATATTCAAATAATTTTTCCTCCTGTAGATGGTCTAGAGTGTAAGAATGGCTAACATTATGAAGTGTCTCTTTAGATTCTAGGGCAGGGAAAACTATATCATCTTCCGCATTACTATGAGCCCTATATAAACCCCACAACAGACGGAATCTACCAGTAAACTGCCTAAGCAAAGTTTCACTGCAATCAGTTAGTTTTCCAGATTCTATGTCTAGATATTCCACATCTTTGCGGATGGCCTTATGAAATTTGAAAATGTTGTCTATAGGCCGGGATGCATAACCAACATCAGCAGGACTAGAATCCATCTCCCAGTTAAAAAGACTGGAGTTCAGGGAGGGAGCAGGACTAATAGAGGAGCGTAGTGATTTTGCCGCAGCAAGAGAGCTCATTCCTAAATTACTGCCGTTCACTCCTAACCCTGGAACACAGCAAGATTGATTGCTACAAGAGAGTTTTTCTGGGTTTCCATTTCCTGTAGAGCAGCAGGTATGGCTTTCTTCCTGAGATAATATGTTTCCACGCTTAAGCGGTCTTCTACAGTCATCTGCTTCAGTGGACAGTTTATCATCAGTAGATGATATAAAACTGCATACTTTGGAAAGTTGTCCACTATCTCCCTCATTTCCAGATAGAACTCTTGCTGGACAACAACCAATGGCATTTGAAGATAAACAAACATTCCTGGAACGACCTTTGCATGCCCACCCAGAGAAAAGTGTAACTAATGCCGTGTCTGATGCAGGAGCTGCATCAGATTAGAACTAAGTTAGGAACTGTGGAAACTGGTAATAGAAATGGCAAAGAACGGACAACTTTCTCAATAAAATACTAGTGCAAAATACAGTTAAAGATCAACAACAAACCTGCCATGCAAATGTTTTGAAGAAAAGCCATTGCTTGCTCATCATTAAGTGATCCTACGAACCAGGGCAACACACACTCGATCAACTTCAGGGGCATCACACATAAGCTTTCATAAAGAAGTTCTCGCTGTCTTTTGGTACTAAAATATGTTCGAGCAAGGGGGAGAACCTACGGCACATAGTCAACACAGGATCATGAAGACTGAAAGCATAAACGGACCCCATCTAAAATATTTATGAAGTAGAAAATGGAAAAACAGATCTATGAGAATGACAAGTTTTATGCAATAAAGAAGAATTAGCATGTTAACCTGAACTTCTTCGTTTTGAAAGTGCTTCTGGATAGTATCCATGATCTGATCTGCTTGCAAGCACAAGTTTGTGTAAAACTCAGTGACAGATACATTGGCTCCAGCACTTTGAACGCTTTCAATGAGGCACCTAAGCTTGTCAAATTGACTTTCTTCTTCTACATGCTCCTGTACAAAAGAGATCTCTGCATCTACAGCAGGGAATATAACTTTGTCCTCAGCAATACTGCAGTCAAAGAGGCAAACCACCATTCATTTCACAAGATATAGCCTAATAAACAACAAAGTATGTTTTTGGTAACTCTGTGAAGCACAGAGCTGAAAGAAGTAAGGAGCTCCAATATCTCAACAATCGGACCACTTAATGAACCTAGGGTCATCATAAAGGAGATGTCTATACTTTGAGGAAGTCAACTTCACTTGAAAACAGAATTGGCGATAAACCTACCTGTGAAAAATGCAAACTTCAGCAATGAATTGTAGCCGCCTGTTCAGTGCAGAAAGGTCAGAAACATCTCCAGAATGCTGTATCTTCCTAGCTGCTTCAGCTATATCTCTCAACTCTCTTTTTATTGCATTATGCCAAAGTAAAATTTCATCTATAGGATGGGACAAGGTGGAATTAGTATCATCACAGCTTAACTCCATAAATTTCCTTTTGACTGCCTTTGATGAGTTGCACAAAGAGTCACATGCACAAGTCGCCTTGCTACTTTGGCAAACAAAGGATGATGTCCCAACTTCTTGATAATGAGCCTTAGAATCATCTACACAACTCTTACACAAATCTGACAATTTGGTCCCTTCCATCCATGTGAATATTACCTGCAACAACAGAACCATTTAATTTCGCCCCTTCACCTCCTTAACAATGAAAGAACATTCAGAAACCAAACGTCTCCAAAAGGACCCTCACCTGCTGAAGAAGTTTTCCTTCCGGGATAATTTTGCACAAGCACTTGCGCATATCTTGATCTTCATCAGATGAAATAGAGGAAGAAAGCCAAGGAAGGAACTCTGCCATCATGTTAACAGGAATGCTGCACAAAAACTGCCACACCAACGATGCTTGCTCTTCAAATGAAAACTTTTCTATAAGCAAAGGGAATACCTGCAGCAGTCAGCAACTATGTTGTAAGCATTCAACAACATTACATGCAAGTATCATACATTAGATAGCAAACTAAAAGACATATCATTAACATTCTACTTCAATCTAAGTGGCAACAACTTGTTGCAGATATGATGCTAGAGTCAACAGTCCTAAATTCTTTAGTGAAAAACCTCTAAACTCGTAAGGTGCCAAAGGAAAATGATGTCAAGATTACCTGTAGGACTTCAAATGAAAGTTAAAAGGTACAAAGACAAGGATAATATTAATTTATGTCATTTAAACATACATAAGAGAAATGCCATTTGTGGAACTAGCAAATACCTGCTCTTCTTCCTTGTGCATATGCTGGCTAAGAGATGTTTGAAGGGCTCCAGTGCGAGAGGCTAATTCCCTACGATAGCTTTCTTCATTTTGCATGTTAGAATTGAGCAGCTCGAATAACTGATCAAAAAGAACACTTTCCCCCTCATGCTCAAGGGAGTAAGTTCGTGCCACATTCTTTACACGTATATCAAGAGCTGGAAAGATAACCTACAAATCAAAAGAAGAAACAATGAAAACATTCCATTATTTAGCAAGACCAAAACCTTCAAAAGGAAGCAGAGACATCATCTTCCATCACAAGATATGGGACTGTAAACTTCACTTATCATGTTATTCTGCTTGCTTACCCTTCTATCTCGCTATGCAAAGTCCTGATGGATATATTGCAAAGTATCTAAATTGTTGCTTGTCACTATCAACAGGTCATGTCGACAGCATGTAAATTAAGAAAAGAAGAGTAAATTTCTGAAGAAGGGTGAGAAGACTGATGTAAGGTATGCAATTGGAATCAACTAGCCCAAAAGCCAACGCCCAAAAATACACACTGTTAAATAGAATAAAACTATATTCCAAAAGATTAAGCAATTTATAGCCAGCAATATTTGCAGCTAACGATTTATCAATCCCTTAATTGTAGCTAATTACAAGCCCACATCTCAAAATGCTTTATGAGATTCAGATTCTAGCCAAGAGGTTTTTGATAAAAGTTTTTTCTATCACTATATACTGACACGTCAATCGGCAAATATCAGATGGCATCAGGTACAGGGCAAACATTTACAATTACTAAAAATAACCTCTACTGAAACAATCCAACTGAGGAAATTGAATAATTTTCATGAATGCAAAAGCATAATTAAGATAGAAATGAAAGAAGATAGCTATAGTTCTTTAACTATTTCACATAGAAAAAAGAAATCAAAGAACATTAGAAGCAATAAGAGAGAGCTCTGAAGAGGAAGGAATCTCTATCTGAAGCAGGAACCAACCTCGTCCTCAGCATTGCAGTGGTGCTTATAAATGGCGCGGAAAAACTGATACCTATCCAACAAGGGGCGAAAATCGCCGCCGCTAGTGACGTAGGCCATGGCGGCGCGGTGGAGGCCGTCGAGCTCGGACCTAATAGCCTTGTGGAAGAAGAGGAATATTAGGATAGGCGATTTGAGCGCCGAATTCTTGACGCAGTTCTTTGTCGGCGCAGAAGGATCAATTGGGTTCACAGGACCGGCCATCACCGCCACGCCTCCAGCACCGCCGCTGTCTAGACCCGAAAATGGGGCCGCCATTACCGGAGAGATCTCAATAATTCCCGAGGCGTTCAGAGAGATTGCTCCTATGCTCTGAGTTGGTTAGATTTCCATATCCATTATCACGGCTTTTCTGGATTATATATATTCTTTTTTTTCCTTTTTTCCTTTTTTCCTTTTTTCCCCCTACGTTCAGCTTCCAGAAATTGTTCCCTGTATAAACATGGTTTTTTTAGATATATATATATATAATCTTTTCTAAATTCTAAATACGTTTTTTTAAGGAGACGAAGAGAGGAGGCAAGAAGACAAAACACGATAGCTAGAAGGTTCACTATACACTGCATATGTATACGGTTAGAGACACCCAAAAAATGAAGTGAGAGTGGTTTCAATTACGTGTCGACTGGTGATCGAGTATCCGACTTAACATTACTAGTGCTTTACATTTTTGCCCTTACTCTGACAGGGAAATGGCAATAGGAAATACATAAATAAATATATACATATTGGCACATGGAAAATAGGCCACTCCGTCACCTAATCATATGGGTATATTAGGAAGTAGCTTCATTCTTGTGCAAATAATATCCTAAACTTTATTATTTTAAAATTTAAATCAACCAAACTAATTAAAACGGGAGTACACTTGAGTCTGACATTAGAAGCCGTCGTTGTATGAATTATAATTTTTTTATACATTAGGAATTGACAAGGCAACTCCTCGGAAGGATAGCGCCGTTGACCCAGGCGTAAGTAGCACGTCGGCTTAATTTTTAGAATAAAACTTGTATTGGTAATTCAAATGTAATAAATGCTCACATTAATGGAATTGGAAAATTCATTTTAACAATGTCATTTTAATTTCAAAAACTAATCTTCATTTATCCGTTAAGAGTTAATATTATTCTTTCGATTATCATGCCATTGTCTAAACTGTCTACTTGGAAAAACTCCAATTTCATTGCTCAAAGTCAAAAAAAAAAACTGAAAAATAAGAATTATTTTGGTAGATTGATGAAGACGGGAGGGCATGAAGGCAGCACATGAAATGGAGGCCTCAAAGGTGTGGCCATCGTTGGACGCCACGGGTTATGCCCGTGTCTTCACAAGCTTTTCTCTACGCTCCTAATTCCTAAAGCCTTGGAGATACAGATACCTCCCTTGCCACTTGCCCCGCCTGTCCACGTTGATGGGACCACTATGCTAACATTCTTTCAACTCATCCTAACATCTTCTTTCTTTGTAAATATATTTGAATCTAACATCTCATCTGTGATTTCATAATATTTCTTCAAAGCCTTCTTGCTTTATGTATCTTAATTAACAACTACTTGTAAATAACAACCACTTCAGAAGCAATTAATATTTAACATTCAACTTCACAATTTTAAACAAATGGATTTCCCGTAATTTTAGGAAACTTATTATCCTAAATAGATTCCAAATTCAGCCTATTTTACTTAAATTATACTTTTTTATTTTTATATTTATTGAATTTTTATTTTAATATGTGAAAAAGATATTATAACTGGACCTATTATAATATATTTTATTTTATTTAAATGATGAGGAAGGTAAATATTGTTTTACCTCCATTAAACTTCAGATTTCAAAAATATTTAAACAAGAAAAATAAATATTTTGTAAATGATTTTAGAAAGCATTAATTTACACCCAAAAAAATTTACCTTCAATTAATGGAAAAATGAATTCATTATTATATGACAGAAAATATTTTAACAATGAAGAAAATAATAATAAAATTTTATATTAGACCTTAACCATAATAAATGGTACTAAATCTATCTATGGAGAAAATTATAATCCTTATTGATTATTAAAGTGTTTATTATTTAATAATTATTGATTCAATGAAAAAAAAAACTCTTAAACTACAACAAAAAGTGAAGAAGCTAAAAATTTGAAATTGATGTCCGTCTCTTTCAAATGGGTAGCGAGAGAATTTCTTCATTCTACTTCTTTTACAGCTTGTTTGGTTTAAAGGCTAGAATAAGTAAAGAATATAATAATTATTGTTAATGATAGAAAAATAATGATAGAATGGAATGAATATTATTTTGTTTGATATACGGCTAAAGAATTTCTATATAAGTGTTTAGTTTGAAAATATAAACTTGAAATGACAAAAAAAAAACAACTAACAAAAATATCATATTATTATTATTATTATTATTATTATTATTATTATTATTATTTAATTCCTTATTATTATTTTTATTATTTTGATTATTTATATTTATTATTATTAAATTCATTATTATTATCAATTTTGTTAATTAATTTTATTATTATTATTAAATTACTTATTATTATTAATTTTCTTCTTATTATTATTAATTTTATTATTCTTATTATTATTAATTTTCTACTTACTATTATTCTTATTATTTTATTTTTATTTATTATTATTATTATCATTATTAAATTCCTTATTATTATTAATTATATTTATTTTATTATTATTAAAGTCTTATTATTATTAATTTTCTTCTTAATATTATTAATTTTATTATTCTTATTTTTATTATTTTTATTATTATTATTATTATTATTAAATTTCTACTAATTGTTAAAAATTATTATTATTATTATTTATATTTATTATTCTTATTATTAAATTTCTTGTTATTTATTATTATTATTATTATTAATTTTTACTTACTATTATTCTTATTATTTTTAATTTTTTAATTATATTTATTTATATTATTAATATTAAATTCTTTATTATTATTAATTTTTTCTTCTTCTTCTTAATTTTATTTTTTATTTCTTCTTCTTCTTCTTCTTATTCTTCTTCTTCTTCTTATTATTATTATTATTATAAGGATAAAAAAGTCTTCAACAAATACTCTACTTTTAGAATAGTTAAAGACAACTTTCGATGATTATTAGATATTTCAAAAAATTGAAGTTTTGTCTAACTAAATAAAATAAAAGATTATTTAAATTTTAAGAATATACTAGGAATAAATTTTCTATTCCTACAAACCAAATATGCTCTTATATATTTCTATTATTCTTTTTAGTCACTCTTCTTATCCATAATTTCCTCTTAAACTGGTTTTCTTTGCACCCTTAGTCTCCTTCGTCTTTTAATGTCCCCCCTTCTTCTTTTCAGCTTGTTTTCCCCTTCTTATCTTACCTATTTTTTCTTCACTTTTTTTTTGAAATCAAAACAAGGAAAACTTCATTAAGAACTATTGTCCGCAGCTAAAGCTAAAGAAATACAAAGAAGGAAAGATAAATCCCAATAAACAAGACCTGACGTAGAACTAGCATTTCTCACAAGAGCGTGAGTTGCACCATTCACAGATCTTTTACAGAAACCAAAATGGAGATCATTAATGGAATGACTAAGAAAAAGTAATCATTAACAATGAAATCAATCTCTGACCGATTGCTACTGTCCGAAAGAAAGCTTTGAATAACCAAAAGCGAGTCTGATTCAATAATAACAGAGTTTAGATTTTGCATTTTCACCCAGCTTAATGCTTCACGAATACCCATAGCCTCTGTTGTTGACGAGTCCAAAACCCCGGAAAAATATTGCTGCCAGTAGCTATACAATCACCATTACTATTCCGAACTATAAAACCATTACATGCCTTCCTCAACTCTTTAAAAATAGCGGTATCTGTGTTGATTTTAATAAATCCAACTGGTGGTTTATGCCATACAAGAGGAGCATAAGGGACATTACAAGTCACTGCAGATTGGCGTCACCGAGCATTATTCCAATTCCTTAACATCGAACGGACTAAGAAAAGAATAGATTGTGCTGAATGTTAAAGGTCATGCCAAACCAGATCATTCCTATTTTTCCACAAAGCCCAACAAATAGAGATAGCCAAACATTGATCATCATCAGTA
>JANJEY010000234.1:22567239-22580229 GCA_024703695.1 Erythroxylum cataractarum | reverse complement strand
GAGGGAAATCTTTAAAAATGGATCTATTCATGGTTTAATATCCTAAAATGTTGACCAATTTTATTCTATTAAATTTTAAGAAAGATTTCAACTTATAAAACTGTTTATATAAAATCGCTAAGCATACATTTTAGTTAAGTCGTGCCACCAATGGTGTAAGAGATAAGAAAAAGTCATCATAACTTATCGTGTTATTTTAACTAACCAAATTAAAAAAAAAAAGAATTTTAAGAAGCATTGCTTTTTTATTTTATGTTTTTCATTTTTGGAATTTACTATATGTTTTTTATATTTATATTTATTTCTACTTTAAATTAAAATAATTTATTAAATATTGGTAATTAATAAAAGGTTATGAATATTATAATTTAATTATTAATTATCAATTCTATAATTTATTTTTAAAATAAAAAGCATTTTGATTAAAATGAATTTACTTTCAAAATTCAAAATATTTGAACAATTTAAAATATCTTTAAAATTATTTGGAAAATTTTACTATCAATATTTATAAAATTAAACATTTATATTTAAATAATAAAATTGTTTTAAGCTATTACGTATTTTATTTAAATATATAGTTTTATTAAAAAATTTAATTATTTAAATACAAATGTTATACCTTTATGTTTATTTAGTTATTTATTGCTAATAAGTGTATATTGGATCATTTCATAATCATTCGATTACATATTTGTTAATATGTAGTATAATAAGTAAAAATTAAATATTAGTACTAATTTAATATGTAGTTTTATTGACAGGAAAAAAATATGACAATAGTATTATTTTAACCAAACTATTTTTAATTTTTAATATAGTACTAAAAAACTTAAAAATCAAAATAAAATTAGAAAGTGAAACAAAATATTTTAACCAAACTTACTCTTCAGGGTTGGTTGATTTTACTTTCGTTTTTTCGTATCTACTACACAAGATTAGCATGTGTATAAGATTCCCTACTTTACACTTGTGGGATTTGGAGAGGGTGATATAATCTATGCAACATTTTTTTAAAATATTTACATACATTTTGTGGAATTTGGAAAAGGTCAGATAATGTATGCAATACTTCTTTTACATTTTTACAAAACAGCTCTTTTTTTTATGACTTGAACGTATAACCTTATGTTTATAAAAAAACAACTTTATCGATTGATCTAAACCTTACCTTCATTTTAATCATTTATAAAATAAAAAATTTTGTATAGTAATTTATTGCAATGTAATTATAATAATTAAATATTTGATAAAATTTAGATATGAATTAATTTTATAAATAAATTAAGTAATATTTATTTGTTAATTAGATTTTTTAATTCAATTTTAGAAACATTATCTTTCCTTTGATTCACTTATTGAATCTGTCATAAACGAGAAAAATGGCCTTTAGCGGTCCGTCAGCCCAAAAAAAAAAAAAAAAGTCATAAAAGTTAAGTTATGCCCTTATTATTGTTAATTTTTGGTAAATATCAGAGTTTGGATTCCAGAGGAATTATGCGCGTTCGTGCACGGCAGGTAACCAACTGTCCAATGAAACAAGGGTCTTGATTCCTGAACTGAGACTACTGCGAGTTACATAGTCTTAAAAGGACGATTGCACAAGTCATGCACGTGGAGATTTATTCCACGGCTGATTTATAAGAAGATTTCACGCCCAAAATTTGAACCTTTCCTCTGACTTTCTACTCCATATACGGAGAAAAATTATAGTCATCATTATTTCTTTGAATAATGATTTTTTTCCATAGTTGAGCAAAACAAAAAGGAAATAACACAGAGAGGAAAGGAAACTCTTTTAAAAGCAACAGAAAGTGACACGAAAATGAAACCGGTTTGTTTATAATAATTTGACTGACTGCTCAAGTGGCAACGAGGTAATTTGATAAAGAAATATTATTTAGTAGGAATTCGCTTTTTTCAGTTGTTATTTTATGTTGCTTGCATATGTTTATATTTTACAATAGGAAAAAAGGAAAAGAAAAAAACAGGAAGTGAGATGCATTGGTCTGCATAAATGGTCCAAAGACGTTGGTATCTGTGGATGCCAAGCGCCCAAAACCGAAAGTTGATTGTGACCTCTCCATGACATTTAACTTAGGTGGCGTTTGGACAATATGATTATAATTACTCGCAGATAAGAGCCTGTGAAGATTAGAATGAGAATCAATTATAATAATTACATGTATAGGTATATAGCCCGTAGGTATGTCCATAAATCCTGGGAGAAGCTGACCTAACAAAATGATTAAAATACTAGATTGTGTAGAAGAAGTAATTGTTTTAGAGGAAGAAGAGAATTGGAAATGACAGTCAGCCATATATGGAGATGTGTCTCTAGAAGTGGATGAGTGTCGTGTTCAACATCAACATTAATGAATTCCAGGGGCGTGGCATCCCTATGCTTGGCACGCATTCTTGCATAAAATATTTTGTGGCACTAAATGGATAATCCACCAGGAGGATACAAAGTAAGCCACTAAACCTTGTCCACATCTAGGGCCTAGTCAATCTTGCCTTTTCTTTTATAAGCTTTACAGTCTACAAAGTTACATTTTCCTCTTGGGAATTCCTTTCGAGATAAAAAGATTTACTTTTAAACCACGATCTCATGTTAGAAAGTTCCACTGTCCACTATCCGATTTCAATCTAGCAAACATTGACCCCAATTAATGCCATCCACGTCTGTCTTGGCTGTTTATGGAATTCAAAGAAAGTACTCCTCAGGCTTTAATGGGAGTAGCAGCTACAGCTTCCAAGCATCCTTTATGAGACATGGAAGGCCAATTGATATGCCGTTGAACGGCTAATCCTGGATGATCCAATTCCTGAAGACCGAATTGGGACTTCTTTTCTCCGTTTATTATAATATTCCTTCTCAGCAACTTGCACAAATTGTTTCACTACGTGCTTCAAGCATCTGTAAAGGTTACATCCGAAGGGCTTAATTGCACTGCTAAAATCACTGATCTTTAATCCTTAATTTAGCGAAACCTTTCAACTTTTTGAAAATGCTAAAGTAATCGTCGAGTCAGTCCATGTGACATTGTTTTTTCTTGTCACTTAAATGCTAGGAAGTTGAGATAAGAAAGCAAAAAATGGGTTCAGGTGTGCAGGTCGAGTAGACAAAGCACCAGTAATGGAGGGATAAATGGGGTGCCAAAGGCCGTAGCACCATTAGACCTTTCACTACTGAACTTACTGACAGTAGTTCCCCATTCCGGTCAAGGTCAATGGATAACATGCACTATCAAAGCACAAACTTTCCCAGAGGCCATGCACCAGCTAATACTGGGTAATGACTAATATATGCATGCATACGTCAAATTGGATTGCTCGTCATCGGCTACTAACTACCATATCATATGGAGTCACAGGATCAGAGCTTACATCCATATCTCAGGTGGCGCGCTGGTGTCTCTAAAGTTAAATTAAAGAATCTATCTTGGCTGGAAATTAAGTTTCCCTCCTTAGAAAGAAAAAGCTCACTTTCAAAGCTGATTAAAATATTTAAAATGTTTCCAACTTTGGGTCTTTCTTCGGCTTAGAACTTGGAATGGGGTTAAAGAACAAGGCCTTTTTCATTACAGTAGTTCTCCCACTAAGCCCTCTTCACTTGTAGTTAGTGTTAGCATCAACTCTCTGGGAGAATTGGTTTTAGCTTTAGGGGATTCCCAATCTTCTGCGAGCCCAGGGTGGCATAAGTTACCCAATTTTACATGGATTTAAAATTCCAACTTATTCTTACCGAGTCTTTTAATTTTCAATTAAAATAACATAGCCGTTGATCATGCTTAATCCATATCACAAATTCCTCCACACTTCATGTTCTTTTAATGTTGGCCGCAAGTTTTGGTGCTTCCTGCCCACTTTATATATATATATATAGGTTTAAAATTTAACAGAAGAAAAAAGAATTTGTTAATCCCATTTGTTTTTCAGTAGCTTAGCCAATTAGTTTTAGTTTGATTTGAGAAAATAAATCGTTTTTCAAAGTATTTTAAAATTTTATTTATAAAAAGAATTATGATATCAAATTGTTAAGTTAAGAGCATATAATTATAGATAATAACCAATGATTATAAATTTTGATTAGATTATTGATTCAATTGAATTTACTAAAAATTAGCCAATCAGTTAGGTTGGTTACTTATAAATGTCCTTAAATTTTATATTCGAACGATTAATAACTAAACAAATCGATTTTATTAAAGCTTTTAATATTTTCTTTTTTCTTACAACAATTATTTAGACTTTCCAAACTTGACTTCTTTTTCTATTACTATCTTCCCTAAATCATTTGCAAACAATATTTTTATCAATTTCCAAAACCAAAATTAACATCTTTTGGGATATATCTCAATTTCCATTCTCTTGTTATTCTTTTGCCCCCATCAATGAAGATGGGCTTATTCATTTGATTTGTGTCCTCTAAGTTCTTTTGTTTATATTTCTTTATTCCTTGCTTCTATCTCTAGTTTCATTTATCCTTTTCATCTGATTCCTTATCGAACCCTAAGATACCATTATCTTTGTCTCCAAGTTCTCCAAATCCTCTGTCACCAATCATACAAAAAAAAAAAAAAAAACAAAGATACCTATAAGAGAAAAAGAAGCTCAATTGAAGCATGAAAGAGCCCTTGGTGTTAATAACAAGTTGGAAGGCTTCGGGAGATTCTCCAAACTCCTCATCCCCATCCAAAAAGACTTTAAAAAGGACTTCTTTAAAGTCGTCTCTAACGACTTGCTTCTGGTCATTGTCAAATATATCACATTCTTAATAAATTGAGTATAAAGATAGTTTAAAATGTTGACTTTTTTGCCTTTTTCTTTTATGCATTTCTTATCCATGTCACTTTAATGCTTCCTCCACAAGCATTTATAATTATTCGAAAATCTTATGATGCTAAGAATCATCAAATTTTGTTTTGAACTATATTTGCTTGCTAAGATTGTGTAAAGTATAAAATGTAAAGCATCTTGTTTTTCTTTTCTAATCCTAAAGAACTTCTTATGTTTATGTCATAAACGAGCATTGCTCCCTGCCACCTTGGTACTATACACTTGTTACTATCAATACTTAGTATTTATGCAAATAAATTGAGGGTTAAATATCGTTGTCCCTTTTACATATAGGCTCATCAAATTTTGTATAGAAAACTAGAACTCCATTTATTCGTACAAGAAACTCAAATTTTTGGTATATTCTTCTCCAGCTTGTAGTATCTTACAATTTCTATATAGTGTTGTAACAAATCTCTATATAATAACCAATTTCGGTTAGCGTGCTAAAAGTTATAATCCTTATCATTAGTCACTTATCTGAAATTTAAAATATAACAAACAATGAAAATGAGACCGTCTAGGTCGACTCACAGTATGCTCCAGATTAGAAATTACTTCCATGATCCGGAAACATCTGGATGCGGACGTTCTATCCTGTATATCAACATTATGCAATACACATATTGCACACACATTATTAATTGCACAATCACATAAACATTCAATTATACACATATGCATATATGTAATGTATAATGCATGCTCAATTTCACTATTCCCGGTATGTTACCTTAATCATTCAAACCTTATCATTTGTATGTGTGTAGCTTATTCTTAGGTTTACACCTCAAGAACACTTGGTTATTCTAATATCATAAATCAATCATTCACCAATGTTATTCTAATATTATATAATCACATAATATCTAAACTCTTATTCATTCTTACTTGATACACATTACTCATCTCCTTATAATCATATTAGCATTTTTAAGAACACTTTTATTTTTATAACACTCATAAATTTTTAGATTTTATACACTTGATATCAACAATTCTTTCACTATGTTATATCCTCAATTACAACCTATACATATCCAACATTTTATCAACTTATTCAACCTCAAACTAGGCTCATTTCAAATCCCATTCAAGTCTAAATGCATCATAAGAAAGAACCTTACCATTTGTTGTTTCAAACATCATATAAAAAAAGAATAACTTATGTTGATCACCATTCCAGTTTTTTTTTCTCAAGATAAATTTTCAGGTCAATTTTGCATGGCCATTTTGAAATATAAAATGAGGTATTTAGGAATTACATTCTTCTAAACAAATGTTCCCATATCTCTTAAGTTTCTAATGACACCAAGTTCACATAATTTGGTTCAGTATTCTGCAAGTTATTCACAAAATACTTCAGACTGTTCTCACACCATGACAACACATTGTACTCAACTTCAAGCCAAATTTTTAAACCCTTAAAGACAATTAAAAATTCTATTCCTTCATAAAAATATAGTCATATGTCTCTAGTTTAATATAAACTTAAAATCATATGATTTCGATATCTACGAATCAAGATATGGCCATAATACAGATGCATGCTCAGTGAAAACACTTCATTTAACATATTCTAGCATACATGTAACTTCATTTTC
The DNA here is from genome assembly GCA_024703695.1 of Erythroxylum cataractarum. Taxonomy (NCBI): domain Eukaryota; kingdom Viridiplantae; phylum Streptophyta; class Magnoliopsida; order Malpighiales; family Erythroxylaceae; genus Erythroxylum; species Erythroxylum cataractarum. The sequence continues at coordinate 22,573,783 of JANJEY010000234.1, read as the reverse complement.
AACTTTACTTTGTCTCAAAACTATCATCCTACTTCTTCTCATTTCAAGACAATACACTAGCCTTTTCTCTGGCTTTAAACTCATTCTAGTTCTTCTTTATAATAGCTACCAATAATTCACATGATCATACCTTAAAACAGAACATGAACATATATCATCCCTTTATAAATGTCTGCATTCATTCTACAACATTTAAAATCATCATTCTAGCTAAAAATCATCTGTCTAACAATTTATAAATTATCACTTACAATATAAATAAAAACAAGACATCTATAAGCTCATTTTTCTCATCCATGCTTCAACATGATTTCATCACCATTTCATGATCTTTCAACATCTAATTGTCATCATGCATGTTTCACTCAACATATCAAGAAGAATAATATACTACTTACTTGTTTAAGCTTTAAGATCTTCAAATTACTCTTAACCCTACCTTCTCAACATGACACTATCATCATCATTTATAGGGGAGAGATTAGGTTTTTCTTATATGACATGATGAGGGGGATAACATATTCTTGAAGAAACAAGGTGAAGGAATTGAACAAGATTAACGTGATGAGGTGGGTGAGAAAATGTCGTGAGATGGAGAAGAAGAATGAAGAATGAAATGAAGAGAAGAAAAGAGAGCATTTAGCCAAAGGTGAGAAACAAATGAATATTAGTCTTGCAAGGGTAAGTTATGAGAGTGAGGTGTGTGGCATGGCAAGTGACCACATATCACCACCTTGTGGTTTTTAATGGGTCCTCATTAATAACCAGTTCATTTGTCTTCAATTTCTAATCCTATTGACTCTCAATTTTCAATTGCATATGTCATTAAATCCTAATGTCATTCACCAAAATTTTTATGGCCATCTAACACTTATTTTTGCTACTATTCATCAATTGTCTCACCATTTGACATTTTTTCTAGTACAAAAATACCCTTAATTCTAGAAAATTCTCAAAATTTACCAAAAATTCTAAATCACTTCTTATGCGCACCAACTCAATTTTTAAGACACAGAATCTATAATTCACATTATAATCATATTAAAATAATCATTTATACCCGAAAAATATCAAATGAGTGCCTGAACAAATCATCATAATGTGTGCAAAATTTAAGTTCATGCGTGTGTATGCTAATATTATGTATGAATATGAAATGCATTTTTCTAATCTCTCATTGCTATTTCTCAAATATAGAAATCTAGTGCTCTAATCCTTAATATGAAAATGAGATATTATAGTAATGAGGTAGATGAGTTGAAGGAGAAGTAATGAGAGCAGGAGTAAAGATCACCATGGAGATGGCATGCGTGATGGAGGCGAGCTTGTCATTCCAATTGGACCTATATCCAGATCCAGGACTGAGAGACTCAAGGAGGCTTTCTATGCACATATGGGCCAATTTGTGGAGAGGATGAAGTGCTCCAAGGCTATTATAGGAGAGCTCTCTGAATCACAACTCAAATTGATTTATTTATCTCAAATTCGTGGATTGGACTCACTTAGGACTTGAAGACCATTGTATTGGCTTGCGTATCATCACCTAAGCCCAAGAGGAGAGACGCGCCTATGATCAGACTTGGAAGCGTTGGACTAGGCCTAAGTGTGTTTTTATTATTCTATTTTGGACTTGTTTTAAGTTATAATTATATTTTGGGCTTCCATGTATTTTAAGACAAAGTCTTTTAGCATTAAGTCTAAGTATAAGTACTTATGTTTTAGGGTTTTCCGGGAGACAACTTTGATCATATTATTTTCTGTGAGCCGTTGGCCATATTGAGAGGAGAAAACCCTCATGTTCTTTTCAACTTAGGAATTAAACTTCACTTATCCATTGTATCAGACTGTGACGTGATTTTGTGTTGGATCCCGTTCCTGAGACCCAACTTCTTACACTTAACGCGCTAACACTGCTTAACCACTTGATCACGGGCACTCTTGAATAGAATTCAAGACGAAAGGAAACAAGTAAAACAAGCTAAATCGGATCACGTGATGAAATGGAAATCAAACACATGAATCGGAATGAAAAGCAGATAACGGAAAAATCGAAACATATGTGACAAGTGGGTATTTAATTGCAACTAGAAGATGAACTTGGAATAAAAACAATGAATTGTAACAAATTCAAATATGAAACAAGCGGATCGGGTACAAATTGGATACTAATGAAATCGAAGATTCAAATCGAATAGCATTACATGAGTCCGACATCTAAAGCGAAACATAACAACTCTTGTCGCGTTGGAAACCCTTATGACTATTCCATCCGAAATCGGTGTAAATTTTGCTCGTTCCTTTCATCATTTAATCCATTTTATTTACTTTGCACGAGGACCAAAATAGGGGATGGATAACAAAGCAATCATCTTCATTCAAATGTATTTGTCCAATAAAGTGTTATAAGAGGTTTTCTGTGAAAATATAAGGATATATTTATAGAAGAAATTATGGTCACTATATTTGTCAAAGAGTCTTACTTGTAAGTTAATAATGAAACATTACATGATTTGATCATATTGTAACTGGCAAATGGCGCCTAATTAAAATTTATATCGATTAATTTAATTTTATTATCATGGATTTGAAAACACTACAAGAAAATAACACATTACCAACAGAAAAGTAATGGAGAAAAACAGTTCGTAGTAAATTAGTGACAGAAATTGATTTTTCGTTGGTAAATTTGTCAGGAAAAATTCTTTTTTGTGACCGCCAAAATATCCATCTGTAAATGTCAAGGGAAATTATCCCCGCAACTTTTATGATGGAATATAGAGACAAATTAGCAAAGTTTGTCATAAAAATGGACGACAATGGTTGGCAGAAAAAATAAAAATCTAAATTACCGACGGAACCACAGCTCCATCAGTAATTGTCAATTGTTCATAAATTAAAACGACGTCGTTTGGTTTTAGTAAAGTTCGTTGTAAAAATGGGCATTAATGGTTGACAGGAAAAATAAGCATTGAAATTACCGACAGAACCACAGTTCCATCAGTACTTGTCAGTTGTTCATAAATTAAAACGACATCTTTTGGTTTTGATCCAAATGATGTCGTTTTAATCACCCACTTAAGCTACTCGAAGCCCCCCTTCTCCTTCCCCCCAAACGATGTCGTTTTAATCACCCACTTAAGCTACCAAAAGCCCCCTTCTCCTTCCCCTATATTATTTTATCTCTTCTTCCCTACATCAATGTTGTTGGTCCCTCTTCCTCCCAAGCTTCTACCATCAATTTTTACTTGCTTTGGTCCATCATGTATCATTTTTAGGTAAGTTTGCTCTTGGGTTTATTTTGTCTCCAAAAAATTTGTTGTTAAATGATTATATATATGAATATGGGTGGGTGGGCCTTGTTTTGATGGATTGTGGGTATTATGCATTTTTACCTAATGTGGTTGGTTTATTTTTTGTTTGAATGTGTTTTTGTTGGTAAATAATGAAAAAAACGCAGTGGTTTTGTTATTAGTTAGAGATAATTCAGGTTGCCTAAGAATTGTTCGATGAAATGCCTCTTAGGGATGTTTGGTGAGACTTGGTTAATGCCTTAGAATATAAAGAAAATGCCTAAAGTAGTTACATAAGACTTGAAATGGAAAATGAACAATTATATGGAAGTTACTTTGAAACTAGAACTAGTTATCATAATTAGGATTAGCAAGCCTAAAGTCAATTTAAAGGAGTTAATATAGAAAAAGGGATAGGATTTCATATAATAGAACGAAATTGGACAATTATATGGAAGGTGATATTTTTGCAACAATTAATGAGCATTTTTATGTATTAATAAGGCATGGTGTGAAAAGAAAGGTAAGTATAGTGTTTTTGTACATTTTGAATCAAATTTTACAAATTTTCCTTTTAATACTTGATGGATTGAATTTGATTTTACCAATTATGATTTAAATATGATATAGGGATTCCTCATGAGCCAAACCATAAACTCAAATAAAAATTCTATATTTATGGGTAATTAAATCAAAGCTTAAGTTAAAGCCATCACAACTTATCATTTGAATTTAGGTATTAGACATCATTTATACCTTTTCCAAACACTTTATGTTCCTATTGTTTCTCAAATTTTCATTTCTTTGTCTAAACTTGTTAAAGTTGGATATTCCTTTAAGTTTTGAAATGTATGTTGCATTTTTTTTAATAATAACGATTTTATTGGTTTTGTGATGATTTATACAAATTAAAGTTTGATGATCTTTTTGTTGAGACTTTGTTGGCCTTGTTTTAAATGTTAGTATTAAACATAGTTTAGTAGAAGAAAGTTTAGCTCATTTATGACATAAACATCTAAGTAATATATCTAAAGAAAGAATACAAAGATTGTAAAGAATGAAATCATTCTAATTTAGGTTTTACTTGTTTTAGTAAATATGTGCATGGTATTAAGGAAAACATATAAGACACATAATTAAGAAAACAAACATAAGAAGCACACAACACCTTGAACTTTTATATATTTTGATATATATGGGCCTTTTGATGTTTCATCTTTTAGTGGGAAAAAGAATTTTACTACTTTATTGATGATTTTACATTACGGATATGTCTAATTGCTATATGAGAAATCATAATCAATAAATGCCTTAGAGGTGTTTATGAATGAGGGTTAAAATATCCTTAGACCAAAAAGTGAAAGTTGTTAGGTCTTATGAAGGTGGTAAATTTTGCAGAAGGTAAAATGAAATCGGACGATGTCTTGACCTATTTGTTAAATTCTTAAAAAAGCATAATGTATGTACTTAATACATAATGTTCGTCACACTAAAATACAACAATATTGTATAAAGGCAAAAGCATACTTTAATGGATATGGTTAAAAGCATATTGAGTTATTCTTATCTTTCCTTATCATTATGGATATATGCTTTGGAAATTAACTTATGTTTATTAATCATGATTCCTACACTACAAAAAAATTACGAATTATTGACAAATTTTTATTAAAATTATCATAACATTAATTTTTAACATTACTCCCACTAAAAGTCCACATATTTCTATTTCAAAATAAACAATATTATTTTTTGATTTGCTTGCTTTAATATATTAAAAATATAACAAAACTATTGAACAAGTGTATTGTATTGAATATGAAATATTTTTTTCGCAAGCCCTATATTTTGTTGAAAAGCATCGCTCATCCTTATTCTTTGTAGTCTGGAGTTCTCCATTCCTCCACGTAAGTCGTCCAACTAATTTCTACCATATATATTGCTTTAATAATACAATTTTGATGCGCTTGAGTTTTGTGTGAATACAAAGGAGGTCTTGATGTGTGTTGTTGTTTAGAATATTTTTACAATCATTAATGAGTTTTTATGTTTTTCTTTAATAATCTAAGTATTTGTAAATTTATGCTTTGATGAAATGATATGAGAAGGCATTTTGGTTTCAAAATATAGTGACTTTTATATTATAGTTTGATGAGTATGATGCCATTAGAGTAACGAAGTGACCGATCGTAGCTCTCCCTTATTGTTGGATATGTGTCGGAATGACCTACGGGTGTTCCAGTACATACCCTACGGTAAGGAGCGTTACATTTAGTGGTATCAGATCATGGTTTGGCATCTGTTGGGACTAGTTGTATATTTAGGCTTGAATTACAGTGAGAAAAGCAAAAATTGATCAAAATTCTTGTTTTATAATAGGTCATCCATTCTTGGTGATCAGATTGATCAACCAGTTGACCAAGGATCAGTCAGAGCTAGTAGGGAGTCATTAGTACATCGTTCTGAGGAGCTGCCTCCTAGAGTTCCTGTGAGACGGGAGAGGAGATATTACATACTGCGTAAGCAGGGGGCTATGGATTTTTATGGCAGCATAAATGCCACTGAGGCTGAGGGATGGCTGGAGATGACTGAGAGAGTCTTCAATTAGATGGACTGTGATTTAGAGGAGCGTTTTGATTATGTCGTCTCTCTTCTACAGGGCCCATCTTATCAATGGTGGAAGACTGTCCCGAGCAGCACCACCAGACCTTGTTTACTAACATGGGAGGACTTCTTGAGGGCTTTCAGAGATAATTATATTCCCAAGGTGTATTTGGAGATGAAGATGCAAGAGTTTTTAGAGTTGAGGCAGGGTCGGATGACAGTAGCAGAGTATGAGGTGAGGTTCAATGAGCTTATGGGCTATGCTACTGCTTTGATTTCTATTTAGGCGGATAGGTGCAGGAGGTTCGAGAATGACCTCAACTTGGAGATCCGCACTAGATTGGCCCGATCTGATATGGGCACATTTATTGAGCTGAGGGCTGCTGCGGTTCGGGTTGAGCAACTGATGAGACAAAACTAGGCTAAGTCTGGTCAGGGGCCCAGGGGTAAGAGGATGAGTGATAGCCAGGGCAGTTCTAGCCGAGGCTTTGGCAAGCACCAGAATAGGACCTTTAGGTCGTTTGGAGGATCTAGACAGTTTGGATTTGGGCAGAGAGGGAGATTTGTTTAGACTGGCAGTGGCAGTGGCAGTGGTCGAGGTTCAGGGCAGATTCCTCCGGTGTGTGAGCATTGTGATAGGAGACACAGTG
>JANJEY010000234.1:22510370-22522340 GCA_024703695.1 Erythroxylum cataractarum | reverse complement strand
ACATCTGAGGACTGGACGTAGCCCACGGTTTGGGGTGAACCAGGATAAACTGCTGTGTTTCTCTCTCTAACTCATACCTTCTTAAATCATAGTTCTTTCATTATCAAAGTTTTTCAAAACGTGTTAAGAACTGATTTTCAATAAAGTTTTCTGAAAGAACAAGAAATTGTTATTGAAGGGTTTTACGAAAAGTTTAACACAATTCAACCCCCCTTCTTGTGTATTTTGTTCATATTATTACTCAATATATTAACGTGTGATTTACTTCAATATGTTTATTTAAGTATCTCCATATTTTAATTATGAAATCGACCTTTTCCTTTATAAGGAAAAACATAACGTATATTAGTCTTTTTACGTTCTATTAATGTCTAATCTACTATAAACAATTTAGAGATAATATACAAATACAATATGAATCTCATAATTATAATCTCATTATATTTTAATTAGCAATGTATAATTATTTCATATACTTTATGGTATATATGAAAATATATACAAGATAAATAATGCCTTTAAATAATTGTCATTAAACTACAATCAAAATGATTGGCTATTAGGGATTACAATGGGCTAAGGTGGTCCTAGGGCTAGCTTGAGACCAGATCAAGCTCGAAACGGTGGGCCCGAGCTAGAGTTTGATTGGTCCAAAGAGGCTCGATCTGACTTGATCAGAAATTATTATTTTTTAAAAAATTGGCAAAAGTATGTTGTTTTGCCTTTACTAGCTACCCAGCCTAGAGCTCGAGGCTCGATCAACCTGAGTATGACTTAATAGCTTTGGGCCTAGTCGGGTTGGATTGAGTTGAGCTCGGGCCCGGATATTGGCTATAAGGTATAACCAACAATATTTACTTGAATGCTATTTTTTTCATTAAATTTCCAACTTCTTAGTTGGACCGTGGGAGAAACTTACAACCCAAAGTTGAAGTTACAGTGACCATGACCCTTTTGCCATTCCTATTGATTATACTAACAATATTTACCTAAATGCTATTCTTTTTTCATTAAAATTCCAACTTCTTATTTGAAGTGCGACAGGATCTTTCAATTCATAGTTGAAGTTACAATAAATTGTTTTCATTTCACATTATTCAATAATAAAAGAAAAATTTCTACAATATATGCATGTTTTAGTTAAATAAAACATACAAGGAACCTTCAAAGGTTATGAGCTGGTTGAAAGTTAGAATAGGTACTTAAAATTTTGTTGTGATGGCTTTGTCTCTTATTTTTGTGTATGTAGCTGTTTAAAATTTAGAATTAGAGTTTTATTTTCTATAAGAGACCTATTTAACTCAAGCATGAATCAGTCTAAATATAAATAAATTAAAGATGTCTTCTTATAATTAAGACATTTTTTTAGAATATAGGGAAGAAAAAAAAAAGCCAAGGTTTTGCTCGTAAGCAGCGCCTAATCGGCTCTGATTACGAGTCTATGACATCATTAAACCTCTCACTTGGTCATCAAAAAGTCGCCAGCAGAGCAGATACAGAATTTTCAGAAAAAAAGCAGCAAAAAAAGTAAAAAAGGGAGACAGACAACCCCACTTCTCTTTCCTTCCATCCTTTCGCCAAAGAGCATCGTAGTTATCCCTTTTTCCTCATTTCATATTCATTTATTCATCAAAACGCAAAAACAAAGAAAAGAGAGAGAGACCATTTTCGCTCAACTTAGGGATCAGATTCTGCTTTCCAATCCTGTTGACCCAGAGGATAAACAAAAAGTAAAGACTTAAGCTTTGTTGAATTCCAAAATTAGACCTCTTCAAGCTCAAATTGTCTTCAATTGCTAGTTCCAAAACTTGACCTATCCTTATTCAACAAATCCCTTCAAAGAAGTTAGATGCTTCCCCAATGCAATAGTGAAGAAAGCAATGTATAAATTTATGGGGACAAAGACGTGCTTTTGTATTCCATATATAGCTAGATCTGTTAAGCGTGTTTGCCATATTCTTTGGTAGAATTCTTTAACCTGTAAAAAAACTTTTTGGGGATGAATAACGGTGGCGGATCATCCCATAATCGGAGCCCCAGAGAGCTGGCATACCACGCCGGCGCCGGCGCCGCCGCAGGTTAGCTTATAAAAGTTCGGAAACTTTTATGTTCAGTTGTTATAGAAATTGTAAAAGTATTGGTTTCGAACCCATTTAACGGGAGAGCTGTAAGTTAGATTACTTCAACTTCTTTCTCTGGGTTATCCAGTGTTTAGTTTATTTACTTTTGTAGATTGATTGATTTGGGTGCATGCAGATGCACTTGGTTTTTTCAGTTCTTTTTGAGAAACAGTATTGATCACGTGGTTGAACAATGGCTTTAGGTTTATGATTTCTCTGGTCGGGCTATTTGCAGGTGCTATCGCAGCGACTTTCGTTTGTCCATTGGATGTGATCAAGACGAGGTTACAAGTGCATGGCCTGCCAGAAGGGACTAATTCAGGTTGTTGTTGTTATTCATTCTGTGCCTTTGATTGCTATGCTTCTTGTATTGATGCACTTGATTGATATAGTTAGTTGCATTTCTTGATGCTGGTTTTATGGTCTGCTTTAATATTGATCTAACTCTTAAAGGCTGGGGAGGTTGAGAAGGAGGGAGTATGGGCTGCTTGTTAAGAGGTTTGCTTTTGTAATGCTAAAATGCACGCTGTTTTCATGTTCTCACAGTGATTGCTGGTTTCATTTGTAGCTGCTATTTGAATTAAGAATCCTGGAGTCAGATCTCTAGCCACTGTTATTCCTTTCCTCCTCCCTTTATAAACCAGCTTTTTTTGTCTTTCTGGATCTGCCGTTCAATTATCATTAGCTGTAATTTGGCTCTGCATGAATCAGAATTGAGCAACATAGATTTAATTCAAGAGATGAACTCCTGATAATGATATTGTTTTACTAATGAATGGATAGTGCATTCTTACTGATGATATACTTTCCTTAGAGTTTTATTTCTTTTGTCAAAGTTTAGGTAGTGTCATCATCACAAGCCTTCAGAATATTGTAAGGGTTGAAGGTTTCAGGGGACTTTATCGTGGGCTCTCTCCTACAATATTGGCGCTACTTCCAAACTGGGCTGTAAGTTTACCTTTGTTGTTACTTTTCTCATGGAAAATGCTTGTAGCATATGTGGGGCTTACGGCTGCATTAATAATTGCATGGGCATTTCTATAACTAGGACTTCAGATATTCCCTTCCTCCCTTCAGAGTGGATTGACCTAACATTACTTCTCCTTCTCTTCCTTTTCCAAATGTGAAATAGAGTTTTTGTGTTGAAGAAATCTCATGCTAATTATGCTCCTTACTGATCACTTTAGAAGGGAAAGGGGTGAAACACTATTTTAATAACGAGCTGTAGTCTTCTGTATCTTATGCAAAGGCACATCCTGTGCATACATTTATCTGGCCACCAATTGAATCTCTTTAGTTTTTATTTTGAGGTGATTTGGACTGGTAATTGATGAAGCTGACCTTTTATTACAAATTTGCGGAAAGGTTTGTAATTGAGGCTTTACATTACCTGCAGCATTGAAGAGGATAACGTTGAAAAAATGGAAACTGTTCTTAACTTTAGAATGCTAATTGCACATTATTTTCTCCTGATGTACTAGCAATCTTTTGGAAGGTCAACTGCTTATTGAGGGAATAGGTTATGTCTGGAATTGATCTGTAGAACATTCTTAGGATGTGTTCGATTTTTAAAGGAAAAACAAACTACTTTCTGACACTTTTATATTTCTCCTAGTGACAAATGTGCTCATTTGATTTGTAGGTGTATTTCACAGTTTATGAACAACTTAAAGGCCTTCTCCTTTCACATGGTTGGTTTTTGCAGTGTCTATCACTTGAGAATAATGCTCATCTTCTCCATGTTCACTTAGATACTTGCTTCATTAGCATTGTCTCTGAACTACAGTTGGTTCAGATTTTGCTAGATTTTTGTTTGTGAGAAGTTTTAATGGGTTTTCATTGTCATATGACAGGGGATGGGAGTGACCAACTCCCCATTGGGGCAAACATGGTGGCTGCCGCTGGTGCTGGAGCAGCCACAGCAGTTGCAACAAATCCATTGTGGGTTGTGAAAACCAGACTCCAAGTAAGTCTCTGTTATCATAGTATTTCTAATAAATGTGTTACTCAGAAGACATTTTTGTTTCAGCTGAACAATGCTGGTTGTCTGGGTAGATGATGGGTAGCTTTAAATCTTGTAATACTTTTCAGCTGATTGACTGTTATAATTCTGTTCCAAGAGATTGTAATGTGTGAACCATAATTCTGTTCCAAGAGATTGTAATGTGTGAACCATAAATTCTGGCCCTGTGGTTGCGGGGCATAAAATGAAAGAGTTACATCCTCAGATATATGTTTCTCTTTTCAGTTCCTTATGCTAATTGATTTAAATATCAGTTTCTTGAACAAGTTTACAAGTTTTTGAAAGAGATCTCTCTGTAGGACCATTTTGTGATTTGTTAGTTCTTGAATTTTTACCATTTTTCTGGCGTATTTGAGGATGTGAGTATTGTTTCCTTATAATCAAAATCAAGTAAGCTGGCTGAAGAACTTTTGAACAAATTAAGATATGAAAATTAAGATTTAGATTTGAGATATTATGTGGTGTGAATTAAAATTTTCAAATAAGTGATATTCAAAATGCAAGGCTGAATGAAGATGATAAGAGACAAACAAAAGTTCCCATTGTTTGATTATCTACCCCATAACAATAGGTGTTTATGGCTTAATGTTTCAGCTTTACTAACAGGATTTAGCAGCTACAGATTTTTGCAATATGTTATTTTTAACTTCATCCAATCAATTTAAACTGAAATGCTGATCTAGATTCCTAACATCAACTTATGAATCCAAAAGCAGTTGCAGTCCCAGTACCTAATTTCTATTAGAATTGTAGTGCAATTTCATAATGCTCTTTTGTGCTTTGCTGATGAATTGTCTTGGTTGGAATTAATTGTGTGGGATCATTAGAAAGAAGTTTTTTCGGCGCTAAGGCCCAAATAGAACAATTCTAAGTCTATGCTTGACTGGATACCCTATTTATTTGGTGAATCTTCACTATACCCACATAGGCACACATACATTCCATCATAAACTTTATATATTGCTAGAGATCATAAACTTTATATATTGCTAGAGAATTCTATCTTGCAAGAGTTCTGATCTGCTGCTCTACATGGACAACCATGACTACTTAGGTGAAATCATACTATAGGACTTGGCATGGCTTTGTTTATAGCAGCATGTGGTTTACTATATGCATGTAACATCAATTATGATCAATAAAATGTTACTAAATGCCTGTAGAGAAGGGAAACTCAATGAAGACCTTTTAACATTATCTTCTTGTATTCGGTACTTAGAATGTACACATTTTCCTAACATGTCTTCTTGATCACCCTGCTTTCCTGTCTACTGTCAAGTGTGGCATCTTAGCACATATGTGCCAAAGGTGAATGGGATAACTAGGAGAGGAGTTGGTGCCTGATGTGCACTGGAAATAAAATCATGTTGGGAATTTTCTGATAAGCTATAGTGCTTCTGAAGATTTTTGGAATTCCTTTCCAATATGTGCATTCACAGTTCTTAATATTTCTGATATCCATACTTTGAAATATGATTTATACAAGTCCAACAATTCTGCTTGCCCGTCAGCTACATCTGATGCAAGTCTTAATCATTTCGGTTCCATTACTGACGTTAATGAAGATTCCATCTCTTTTAAGACTCAAAGAATGAGACCAGGAGTGGTTCCCTACAAAAGCATAGCTTCAGCTTTGAAAAGGATTACTCATGAAGAAGGCATACGAGGGTTATACAGGTAAGCATTGAACATGAGCTTTAACATAGACATGCAGATTGCAATGGTAATGCTCATATGCATGAGTTCTTCAAAGCTCCATTGCTACAATTTTCTATGAAAAAAAATTGCCTTTTTTTTTTTCCGAAGTTCATAACCACTCCTGGCTTGCTACAGTGGCATAGTGCCTTCCTTGGCTGGGATAAGCCATGTTGCAATTCAATTTCCGGCATATGAGAAGATAAAGTCTTACATTGCCAAGAAAGGTAATAGTATACAGGATTTGGTTATTACTTCTTGACTCCAAGATTTGGATTTTGAACTGTATTGATCATATTGTTCTGAATCTCGTAGAAAATACAACTGTCGACAAGCTAAGTCCTGTAAATGTGGCTATCGCCTCTTCAGTATCAAAAGTATTTGCCTCCGTATTGGCTTACCCACATGAGGTATGTTGTTGGATGGCTGTTCTCTTCTGATAAATTACAGCAGAGTTCTCTAGCTCAATTCATGTGGTGCAATTATAATCAGTTAACTTGAAAACCAGGTTGTACGATCAAGGCTTCAAGAGCAAGGACAGAACAGAAACGGTGTCAAATACGGAGGAGTTGTTGATTGCATTAAGAAGGTGTTCGTGAAAGAAGGTTTTCCAGGATTTTATCGCGGCTGTGCAACTAATTTGATGAGAACTACTCCCTCCGCCGTCATTACATTTACCAGTTACGAGATGATACATAGGTTTCTGGAGCATGTCCTGCCTCGGGACAAGAATCATTGAGAGCCAGCCTAAATCTGATGGGCATATGGAACCTCAACAGGAAGGAAGTGGAAGTGGGATGGAAAAATTTCTGGGCAAGCATTGGGATACGGTCAACAGGTGAAAATAGATGTCAAGCTTAATAAAACAGAATAAAGCAATTTTGTTTTCTTCCAAAGTAGCATTTTTTTCTCTTGCGCTGCTCTCACTTGAGTTATCTGGGCATAATTAGCTTGATCAAGTCCAGTTGAGTCACCAAACACATTTTGTTAGTTTTTAGATGCAAAATTTTGTATTGGGCCAGAGCCAGGTGAAGTATGGCAGTGTGCCTTTGGTTCTAACTGCCATCCGCTCCATGTATAATGGCTGTGTTTAGAGCCCCCCAAACGCCAAGAAAAGGCATAATGTTTTTTTTTTTAATTTATAAATTTGAATAATTATTGACTGAATTATAGCGAAGCTAGCCCAAACATTAATGAGTTCACCAAAACTCAAGTCAAAACAAATTATGAAGACTTAAGAAAATTAAAAGAATTTGTTAAAAGTTCCATTTAGTTTTCATTCCTATGGATGGAGCATATTGGTCAGATTTAGCTATCATAGCGGCCTAGATCTAATTAAAAGTATCTTCAGCTAAGTTGTTAACTCCCTCATTTCTGCAAATTCTCTTGTTTCTTTCCTCTTCAATATGGTGGTGAAGGCAGTTTTATATATTGGGGCATCTTGCAATCTATGATTAGGAGTACAAATGATCCAATTTAAGGGTAAGGTCCGATCATAATTGAGGTAGGCTTTAGATATCAAATGTAAAATTCTACTTCAAACCACTTTAGAGTATCTGCATTGAAATAATAGATGTTCGTGATCCTTTTCAATCTCTTTACAAAGCACACATATTAGGTCATGGGTATCAAATCATTTGTTTTTTTTGTTGTACAGATCTTGTTCTTTATTATCAACCATTTGAAAATATAGGCTTTTTGATTAAGGGAACATTTCTAAAACAAGTTAAACCAAGGAACATTCTCACCTCCTTCCTGTAAAGTCTTATTTGAGCTATTTGAGATCTAAGTTACCGCATCCTGCCTATGGTTGCTAATAATTTAGGGTAGATAACCTACTATTAAATTGAATCCTCTAAAATTACCTATGCAATGAGATTGATTCATCAAAGAAGATACTTTGGAGTTGAGTGGAAGCTTGTTCGTAAGATTGGATAGTTCAATCCTTTGTATTAGAGGACAGTGATCTGTCCAATTATCAAACCATACCCAAATATTATCACAATTGCCTAACACATGCTTAGTCAAAGGAAAAACCTCCTGTCTAAATTTCAACATTTGCAACATATAGCTATTGCTTCCTTCCAGTCCTATCACTCTCTTCTTTCTAGGATGACCTACTATTGCTAGAACAACGAAGTTTTTTTTTTCCCCATTGCTAGTACACCAACCATTGTATCTAAAGTTGCGACTCTTGCTCGCATAAACTTGTTTATTATCTACATCTCTTCCTCAGTGAGACCAATTCCCCTTGTAGCACCACTTTGTTTAATCTCAGAGCACCATCCCTCAATATGTTCTTCCTTAATGGACCACTTTCTGAGAATGCATTATGATATCTTTGGGCTCTCTCAACCCTTTACACCTGTGCTTTGACCTTACCTCCTCTACAAGTCTACCAATATATTTGTGATGATGACAATGCAAGTTCATTCTTATGGACTTTCCTTAAATGGTATCAACCACTGGAATAATGGAGAAAACAACTTTCCATAGTCATTGAACAACACCGATTATAGGAAGCACCATTAAAGAAACAATCTACACTGTTTCTTCATTCTTCATCGACCTTATTGTACAACATTTACTTTTGGAATTTATTCTGAAAATCTTGTCTATTTTCATCATGCTTTACTTTATTGGCCAAGGTACATGGCAAATGTTCTTAAATCTCTTAGGAGTTTTCTTAAAGAAATTAACCATTTTCTTTAGCACACATCTATCATATGTACTTCCCTTAAAATCCAAGAGAATTTATTCCTGATAAACTTGAAGCTCCAGACATAGATATACCATATCTAAACAGCCCAGTGTATGCTGAAACTAAATCTCGTAATTCAACACTACTTTGATACTGTAGGACCTTTACAACCTTCAAACTTCTTCCAAGATGCTCAAGATCCTAATGAGGACATTTTCAACCCTAACAAAGAAGAACTCAATCAATTCCTGCAAAGACTTTGCACTGACAATGCTAGCCCTAGTAAAAGACAAAAGACTTACAGAGCTCATTTTGATACTGTAACACTCCATACTCGATAATGAAATCGGTATACCAAGTGTTACCATATTCATAAATTCATAAATACATAATACCTTAATATTTTCTATTTAAAACCTCATTAATCTAGCAATGACTATTCACTTTATAAAAATTTAGATAGAATTTCCTCTATATTTACTTAAAACCTCCTGCAAGAAACTTAATACATTGCTCATACATATTACTCAACTATCCATCTCCAATTCTTTCGAGATACTCTATGTGACTCTTGTCTTATAGTAGAACTACCACAACTTTCTTCTAATTCTCTTCAAAACCTACGTGTATAAAGAAAATCCACACATTAAGCTATAGGCTTAGTGGTGTTCAAGTAATTCTTTTTCTCATTCAATTCAATTCAATCAGTCATAACATGCATAATATATAATATTTTTCACATATAAATATCTTCATTTATTTCTAAGCATAAATAGGCATTTAAAATCAAGTTATGAAATACAAGCATATACAGTATCTATTTTAATAATTCATATCTAATTATACAATGATCAATTAATTGTATATTCAATCACTACTTTCATTTGAAGTTTTTTAATCATTAATTATGCATTTATCTACTTTCTATAATTTCCCTAAAGTAAAATCCATCGGAATTGTATCATCGAGCTGAATAAACTGGATTAAAAAAATACAAGATCGGGTTCTCGAAACCATACGATCCATTTTTATTCCTTCATATTGAAACTGAGAGCTCAGAGCCATGCAGCTCATAACACAAATCAAATGTCTTACACCATAATCGTTCTCTCTGAGCCATACAGTCTGGTAACATATATCATGACGTAGTACTGCTAACTCTCTAATTGACATGCCAATCTTATCACATTCCTCCAATTTCTATCTATTTTACTAGGGCAAATCTGATTAAATTTCATTGAAATTTCATAATAAAGGCTCATAATAACCAATTCAAGCTATTTCCTGTTTGGCTAAAGTAATTGTCATTCTTTAATGTTATATTTTTTCTTCTGTTATTGGTTTTAATTTATTTCATGCAACATTTAAGACATATTCATCTCACCAATTAATCAAAAATAACATGTATATCATGTTTCTCAATTCAAACATAATATATGCCAATAGGGTAAAAGTACAAATTATAAGTCTAAAATCTCAATTAATCACATATACTACTTTATTTAACATCCAGTTAAATATTTTTGACAACAATTTCATAAACCCTCAATTTTACTCAAGAACCCTAAATTTCCTAATACACAATTTTTAGGAAAAAGCAAAATTGTAAGAACACATACCAAATTGATATCTAAATCTTCAAATTAAACATCAATTTCATCATCAATTCCTTATTCCTTCTCTTTCTCTTTCTCCCTCTCCTTCAATTCCTCTTCTTTATCTTCATAAGATTGCATAACAAATTCAATTTTATGCATTTTATTCATCAATGCATGCAACTATATCAAAATCATGTATTAAAAATAATTATAACTCCATGAACTCACCTTATAAATTTTCGGGTACTATTCATCAAAAACACCCATATACCTTTTCTTCATTTTTTCCCAATTTTTTTTGTTAATATGGTGAATTTTGAGACCCAGGTTGATGATTTAGTGTTTAATAGGTGATTTGGGGGGTTA
Organism: Erythroxylum cataractarum; assembly: GCA_024703695.1. Taxonomy (NCBI): domain Eukaryota; kingdom Viridiplantae; phylum Streptophyta; class Magnoliopsida; order Malpighiales; family Erythroxylaceae; genus Erythroxylum; species Erythroxylum cataractarum. The sequence goes on along the minus strand of JANJEY010000234.1, from coordinate 22,511,837 downwards.
AAACGAAAGAAAATTGGCTTGAAAATGTAAGAAATGAAAGAAAAATGGAGAAGAATGGAGGAAGGTATTCTTGGCAATTTTTTGGAGAAGAAGAGAATGAGAAGTTGACAAAAATGTCATATGGTCCCTCATTAAAAGTTTTCCAATTCTTTTTTTTCAAAAATTAACCTTTTTTAATCCATTCTTTCCTGTTCTCAACAAAAATACCCATAAGAAAAATATTAACTTCACATAGAGACCTCAATTAATATCATTTACTTCTATTAATATTTTCAGGTCTAACTTTCACCATTTCTCAGGTCAAACTTCGACCATTAGTTAACTCTTGATCAAACCCTCAAAACAAACTCATTTGAAGCTCTAATTTGATCCTCGGGTTGTCCTTGAACACTATTATCCGATACTAAATAAAATAAAATGTAGTTTGGGTCCCAGGTATCATTATTCACCTTGGGATATACTATTTAGGACCCAAAAAATACTATTCATAAAATCGATATCTTTGGGGCGTTATAGATTCTGACAATTCAAGTGATGAAGCCTCTCCCCACGATCCCCAATCATAGCAAAAACCAATTTGTCATAAATGATGAATTGGATTCCATTCCTCAATGTGTGACCTCTCTTTTAGATGTCATTATAGTTGTGTGTCATTATGTTGGTAAGATAATCTTTGAGGACCACAGTCTCTTTAAAAGATTCTTTGTTATCCCTTAGGAATATTTAATCCCAATGTGTTTCCTACTTTTTACTGTTTTCTTTTCGAAAGTTGTTTTTTTAAAGTTGTATGAATTAGTGTACCAAGGGAATCTTTTCCCTACAATTGTTTGTTTGCGTTCCCTTGCTTCTTTTAATTTCTCCTTGTAATCAGAGGTTATGATCAGTTAAGTTTGAGATGAATGAAAGTTTGAGTGTGTTTGCTTTCATGATTTTTCTTTAAACTCTTTCTCTCTTGAAAGCTTAAGTTTTGAATAATGTAAACCATCAGTCAAACCTAAAGACAAGTATGCTCTAGGATCATGAGTATCAGAAAGTCTTGGATAGTAGATCCTCTTTGAGATCATAGTTTAATGGGGAAAGATTGGTCAGTTTAGGATATCTAAGAGGCAAGCCTTGAGATTTGGTGCCCACAGAGAGAAGGGGCTTGTATATCTCGGCCAACATACTTGAATCCTAAACTACAGTCAATCTTTGTTGTCTTTGAACTTTGATGGAGGTTTGATCTGTAGTCCACTAGGTTGGTATATAGGCTGGAAACTCGTGATGCAACTTTTGTGAGGCTTATCGGTGCAATATTTCATGAGCCTAAAGTCACAACAAAAAGAGCCTTTCTCGATTCACAAGTATAAACAATGCCACGTATCTTTAGTTTTTGGTGTCTTTCTGTAACGCCCCAAATTAGGGGTTAGTATATTAAGCAAATTTAGTCCGATTTAGGTTATGTCTCTTTGACATTTTGGCAGGCAT
>JANJEY010000234.1:22408012-22422175 GCA_024703695.1 Erythroxylum cataractarum | reverse complement strand
GAGTTTCTGACGATGAAGCTTCTTTAGTATCACCTAAGGGCATTGAAGGGAGTTCACTATCCATATCATCTTCCTTACTTGGTTGGGAACTATCATCAAACTTGACATGAATAGTCTCCTCAACATTCTTCGAAGTATGATTATAAACCCTAAAAGCCTTCGATGATAAGGAGTATCCTAGAAAAATTCTTGAATAGGTCTTTGAATCGAATTTGTCTAACATTTCCTTTGTATTCAGTATAGAGCACTTGCAACCAAATGGATGAAAGTAGGATATATTTGATCTCCTTCCACTCCATAACTCATAAGGAGTTTTCGTCAACAAAAAGCACAATAATATTCTATTCTGAATGTAACATGTTGTATTCACAGCTTCTACCCAGAAGTACTTAGGAAGATTCATCTCACACAGCATAGTCCTTGCCGTCTCTTGAATCAACCTGTTCTTCCTTTCAACAACTCCATTTTGTTGTGGAGTCCTAGGAGCAGAGAAATTGTGGAAAATTCCATTATCCTCATAGAATATTTTAAACTTCTCATTCTCAAATTCTCCACCATGATCACTCCTAATACTAGCTATCGACATTCCTTTTTCATATTGTAACTTTTTGGAAAGGGTTCTAAAACACTTAAAAGGCTCATCTTTGTGTGACAAAAACAGTATCCAACAAAGTCTAGTAAAGTCATCAACAATAACAAGTCTATATTTCTTTCCGTCAAGACTTATTGTCCTATTTGGACCAAATAAATCCATATGTAACAACTCTAGAGGTCTAGATGATGTTACAATATTTTTAGAAGAAAACAATGTTTTGACTTGTTTTCCTTTATGAAAACTTTCACAAAAGAAATCCTTGTCAAAACTTATTTTTGGTAAACCTCTTACCAAATCATGCTTTAATAACTTTGAAATATGTTTAAAACTGACATGACCTAGCTTTTTATGCCAGATTAGTCTTTCTTCATCAGTTGATAAAAAACACGAAACATTTTGTTTTTGAAAATCTTCTAAATCAATTTTGTAAAGATTATTCCGTCTTTTGGCAGAAAAGAATATAGACCCATCTTTGTTTCTGACTTCATAAAGATTTTGATTGAACGTAACTTCAAAGCCAGAATCACACAATTGACTGACACTAATCAAGTTGTATTTCAGACCATTAACAAGCAACACATTATCAATACATGCAAAAGAATCTTTACCTATTTTACCGATTCTAATTATCTTGCCCTGCTGGTTGTCTCCAAAAGTTACCGACCCTTTCTTTTTATACTGAAGATCTAGTAACATAAACCTTCTTCCTATCATGTGTCGCGAGCATCCACTATCCAAATATCAATGGTGCTTGCTGCCACTTCCAAAGAGGGATATCTGCAAGAGATATTATTTTATTTTTCCGCACCCAAAATTTTCTTAGGTCCTTTCGGGTTAGTAAAATGCACAGAATGATAGTGATGCATTTGATAAGATTGTTGATGAAAATGTGATTGTTGGAACTTCTTTTTCTAAAAGAAAGACTTCCTTTTCTGTTGAGACCTATTTTTAGTAAACCCTAATCCAGTTTTATCACTCGGATATCTACACTTTCCTAACATATCATTCATTTTTCTCGTACTTTCAGTGAAAGTTGCTAGATCAGCTGAAAGAATTTTGATCCTAAGCTTCAGTTGGTTGATCTCTTCATATCTATCTATGACTCCCTTTTTCTTAATTTCCTCTACTTGCTTTTTTAAGTAGGTGTTCTCTCTTTCTATCTCTTACGTATTTTTCAGATTTTCTACATACTTTTTCTTCAACAGTTTGTACTATTTTAGAATAGCATGGGAATCTTCTAGTAGTTCAGAATATGCATCTTGGAAGTCATCATATTTAGAGGTTACCTCCTCATCACTTTCTTCTTCAGCTACTAGGCATATATTTGAATGATCTGATGTCTCAGAACATGTATCTGATTTGGATGAATCTAGATCCTCCTAGGTTGCCATCATGCTTTTCTTGCCTTCTCTACTCTTCTTTGGTTTCCTCTTTAATGATGGTCACTCGGACTTGTAATGTCCTAGTTTGTTTCACTCGTAGCATATGATGGATGTCTTCTCTATCTTCTCATCATCTTTGTCGTTCTTTTTGAAAATTTGATTTCCTTTGGACTTCTTCTTCACCATCCGTTTGATCTTCTTGGAAATGAAGGATAGCTCATCATCATCTTCACTCGACTCCTATTCTGACTCACTAGAATCATCGTTATTTGATTCTTCAATCTTCAGTGCTTTTGATGAATTCCTCTTCCTTTGAGTCTTATGATTCTTTTTTCCGGCCCTTAGTGCTATCGACTTATCCCGTTTGGGCTTATCTTTAGCATCGAGCTCAATTTCATGTATCTTCAACGATCCAAGCAGTTCGTCAAGTTTTAATATGCTTAAATCATTGGCTTCCTGTACAGCAGTAACTTTTGGTCTCCACCTCTTTGGTAGACTTTTTAGGATCTTACGAACATGATCTTGGTTATCGTAAGTTCTTCCAAGAGCTTTTAGTCTATTGACAATTATTTGAAATCTTCCAAACATTTGATCAATAGATTCTTTATCTTTCATTTTGAACAGCTCGTACTGATGCACAAGAACACTTGTCTTGGATTCTTTAACTTGGTTCATACCTTCATGTGCAATGGATAACGTATCCCACATCTCCTTCGTAATATCGCATCCGTGGACTTTATTGTACTCACTTCTGCTGAAGGCACAACTCAAGAAGAACTTTGCTTTGGAGTTTAGTTGAAATCTCGCCTTTTGATCAACCGTCCATCTGATTCATGGAATGAGATTTCCTTCTTCATCCGCTGGTGTGTATGGTCCATTCTCTATTACATCCCAAAGGTCAACATAAGTAGATTCGATAAACAATCGCATCCTATCGTTCCAGTAGTGATAGTCTTCTCCGTTAAATGTCGGAGGTCTAGTAACTGAGGCACCTTCCGCTATGTATGTATGTGATTCCGCCATAATCTTTAATCAACACTTTATTAAGGTGATCCTTGGACACCAAGCTCTGATACCAATTGAACTGAATCATACGTTAATACAAGGCTTATTATACAATATACAAATGTACAAGAAGGGGGGTTGAATTGTGTATTTTTTAGTTAAGCCCCTTCGAAAACGTTTTGTTAAAGGAAACTTGTTCTTTTCACAAGAACTACTAAAAATCAAAGTTATAAATTATTTTTCGAAAACTTGTATAAAAACTAGTAAGATCGAAAATTGAAAGATAAGAGAGATTAAAAGTTGAGAGATGTTGACACAGTGATTTTTATACTGATTCACCCCCAACCGTGGGCTACGTCTAGTCCTTAGATATCTTTCTGAGATTTCACTATCTCTTAAAACGTTACAAGTATTCTCTGTCTCTGAGCCTCATCAGGTCTCTTACAATCAGTATTCTTTCACACTTAGCCTCTGTAGGCTATTTGGACTACTTTCAACTGAAAGGTTTTTTTAGCTTTGTTACAGAAAGGTAGCTCTAGATTTTTTGCACAATAGTTTCTCTCAAGTATTGCTAAGCTCTTTGATTTCACTAACTTTTGTAACTTTTGCAATCTTCGTAATTTTTGTAACTTTTTCAATCTTCGACTCTGACTCATATTTGTAGTCTTCGTCTTCAACTGCTTCTTGATTCTTGCTTCTTTCAAGAAACGGTTATTCAGTTGAGTTCTGTAACTTACTCAAACTGAATCTTGATTTGACGTGGTTTGTTTCCTGTCTGCTTTTCTGTTTGCTTCCATCTGCTTTTCCTCGTCTGCTTTTCATTTTAGCTTCCTTCTGCTTTTCTTCGTCTGCTTTTCATTTTAGCTTCCGTCTGTTTTTCTATTTGCTTCCGTCTGCTTTTCTTTGTCTGCTTTTCATTTTAGCTTCCGTCTGTTTTTCATTTTAGCTTCCGTCTGCTTTTCTTCGTCTGCTTTTCTTCCGTCTGCTTTCTTTCTTTTGTTTTTCTTCCTTCTGCTTTCTTTCGTCTATTTTTCTTCTGTCTGCTTTCTTTCGTCTGTTTTTCTTCTGTCTGTTTTTCTTCGTCTGCTTTTCATTATTATTTGTACTTCATCAAAATCATTTATGTAACGTCATTTTGACTTAACAAACTTACCAAAGAATTTCTTTTGTAGACCTTCTACAATGGAGTCCATCCATGAAAGGTATCATAAATGCAACATCAAGCAGATCGCTTATGCAAAAGACTAGCAAAGGAGTTGCTTGAAGAAATGGCCAATAACAATTGTTTGTGGACGAATGACAGGAGGAGACAACCCGCAACCCTCCATGAGTAAAAAGGAGCTTTAGCCGTTGACCCAATTATATTAATGCAAGCTAAGATCGACAACTTGACTCGAAAGCTAAACAACATGAAAGCTTTTTCTTCAGCCCTTATTAAGGCCATTTAACAAAGATGCAAGCTATACGACCAGGATAATCATGATAACATCAACTACTTCCTAATGCAAGGCAATGAAACAAAGCAAGTTCAGTATATGGGAGCGTAATTTGGTCGTGGTGGAGGAGTGAACAACCCCTATTCGAACACGTACAATCTTGGGTGGAAGAATCATCCAAACTTTTCGTGGTCAAATAATATTGGAGGTCAATTCTAACCTCAAGGGCCACCTGGTTTTCAACAAGAGAAACCTAATTCCATGGATGCCAAATTAGACAAAATCTTAGATGAGATTGGAAGCATAGATGATACACATAATAAATTGGAAGAAAAATTTCAACAAGTGACAAAGAATCATGCATCCTCCATACACAACTTGGGAAGTCCAAATGGGCTAGTTGGCAGATGCAATATCTGCACAAAATGTAGGGAGCCTTCTAAGTAACACAGAACCAAAGGAAAGGATCATGGTTATCACACATGCCACTGAGTAGAAGTCGACCATGCTGAAAAAGATAGGGAGAAGGAAAAGAAAAGGGTTAACAAAAATCTTGTACTAAATGAACATAACCTGAAGGAAATCAAGGAGTATTGACCTGCAATCCGATACCCAACTTTAGCACAACAAAAGTCAAAAGAAGCGGAGCAGGAGGAAGTCCTTGAGGTAATAGAGTAGCTTAAAATATGACTCATTCTTATGAAATCCATATAAGAGAGACTAATTAGCATAAAAGAGCTGGAAAAGCTGGCGAGTGAAATGGGAAGCACGAAGAACTTTAATGATGGCAACATTACCATAAAAACAAAATGATGCAGGGGATTTTTACATTCCTTGCACCATAGGTAATGTCAAAGTAGATAAGGTTTTTGCAGACTTAGGAGCTGGCATAAGTATGATACCTTACACTTTATGCCAAAAGATGAAGCTAGAATAGACCATGATGAGTGTGCAGATGGATGATCGATCAATTAACTGTCTAAGAGGTACACTCAAGGACATTCTTGTTAAGGTGGAAAAATTTTCCTTTCCTATTAACTTCATTATTTTGAACATAGGGTAAGACTTGGAGATACCAATTATCCTCGGACAACCATTTTTATCCACCGCTTGATCTATTATAGATGTTGATGAAGGCAAGTTGACTTTAAAGGTGGGGAATGAGAAGGTGTCCTTTAATGTGTCCAATGATAAAAAAGTTCTCACAATTCCATAGACATCATTAAGAGAATCAAGTATCATAGAGAAGTCGAACATAATGATGATCATAAGGATCCATCTGGAAGGCCACAATTTCCAAGGAATAATTGGAAAAAGAAATCTAAGAAAAAGGGTGTTGGAAATCACATTTTAGTAGCTCATTTGCAATTCATGAGACCTATGATCATGCTAACATTACACAACTTGTTCAAACCACCATGAGAAAAAGAAGTACATCGAGCTACTGACAGTAAAAGAAGCGTTGCATGGGAGACAACCCATGGTTTTTATCATCTTGTTATGTCATCTTTTATAGTAAGTAAGTTTTGCATCCTATGTTTCTTTTTGTGTGTTTCAAGCCCAGTTGAATATCTTAGGAGAATTGAGGATTAGTTGGCATAGGAATGTAGTGGAAGGCAAGCATAAGGAGGTGATAATGTAATTATAAGGTATGGAAAGATTTCACGATGAAATGAGGAAAAAAAAAGCACAATCGAAAAGTATGCTGGAATTTTTGCGGGGCTATGATCATAGCTTGCGGCGGGGCAGAACAGGGATGAACAATTTTCAGTTTTTTCTTCCAACTTTTCACCCTTCCTACCCTATATATTTACACTCACCCTCATTTTTCTTACACCTTTCAATTTCTTACTCTCTCTCTCTAGACCTAAGAAATCAACTCCTCTCACTTCTTTCTACCCATTGTCAAACCTTCAACTCTCTCCAAACTTTTCACAACTCTCAATCCAATGGAACTACGCATCAAGCAAGCGGTTAACTGAACCTAACCAAAAGCAAATTCCAAGTATCGGGCTGTAGACAACGAAACAGGGGCAGTGAATTACAGTCCTTTCCTGATCTTCTCAAAGGAGGAAGGTAACCGCTATCACACCCTTAGTTGAAAGAACATTATTATACCTAAATACTTAGATTTTGATACTTTAAAAACAATTGGATTGAGAGAACAAATTGAGGCTTTAGGTAGAAGAATTTAGTGGGAAAAATTTATGCGATTCAATTATCCTGTTTACTAGGAATTAACCCTAGAATTCTTCGCCTCCCTTCAATTTGAGCCGACCAACCCTAAGGACCTATGGTTTCGGATGTGGGATCAACAATATGGGTTAGATTATGACATTTTATGTGAAATTGGTGGATTCCCCAATTTAACCATAATCGATCAGTACAATGACTTTTATGCCACCCAATATTTGAAGGAATTAATTGGGCTTGAGAGCTTCGATGTTAAAAATTCCCACAATAATATTGTTAGAAGCCTTGAACACTTGTTATTACACAAATTTATGTGTCAAGCTATCTTTGACAAAATCGAAACTAACAAGTGTTCAACTAAAGAACTTTTTCTATTGTGTTACATGGATCATAGCGTCCAAATTTATACCTCCACCTATATCTTTAATGCAATTTCTACTTCTCTAAGAAAAGATAAACAATAATTTATGCATATGGTGCTTGGTCACGACCATTTCGGTTACTATATCGACAATTGCAATGGACTTACTATCTATTGTCCCGAGTTTCTTAACACTTGTCACTTGACGAGAGCTGAAATCTTGAAGTCCCATAATATGAAACTTTGAGATATCATCGCTAAATCTCATGTCAAGACTAGGGCAGGATAGGCCAGTTCGAACTTGACTCCACTGCAATAGAAAGAGGACTCAACCAGTGAGGAGTCGGAAGAGGAAGAACAAACGGGATAGGAGAAGATAATGGAAGCAGTCTTAAACACTAACAAAGTCATTTCAGAAAATGCCAAGGTGTTGAGGGAGATGTTAAAGTTTGGACATACGACGTATTCATAGATATATCGAGGCCCAAGTTGTTCAACTACCACCTCTAACACCATCACCACCTTAATCACCATGACAGGTTCCACACTCTAATCCTTAGCCTTTATTTTATTGTTATTTTCAATTGTTCTCTTATTTCATTATTTTTATTCCCACCTTATCTATTGTTTGTTTGTTCTTCTCATATTAGGATCAATGTGTTGTCCAAGTATGGGGAGGGTTATATGCATTATAAGTTTTTTATTTGAATGTGAATTTTGCATGATGTATGGTGGTTTTGTTTAGGATTGCATGGTGTGATTTGTGGGAATGTTTCAATGGCTTGGACTTAAATAGAATCGATTTATCTTTGAATATAGTCTTTTAGGTTGCGAAGATTTATTAGCTTGTGAAATTAGAGTTCTAGGTTGTTTCGGTTAAATATGCATGTTAATTAGGATATGATGTTGGTTCATTCACTTCATAAATTTACCACATTTATTTATAATTTTAGGTCAATCGAATACGTAGAATTGTTAGTACCTTTTCATGAGAATGATTAGCTAAAGAAATGAGGTAGGCAATAAAATAATAAAAAGCGTGTGTTTTGTTTAATAAATAACTATTATACTAGCCCTTTTTGAAATAAATCGGGTTATGAATAAATTTAGTAGCCATTTGAGAATGTGAGAGTTAGTAGCCATTTGAGAATGTGATGTAACAAAAGGCTATAATGACATTCCAACCAAGCTGGTTAATAAAAACATGGCCTAGTTATGTAACTAGGAGACATTCATCACAAATATTTACCTTCGCATCAAAAAGCTAGATTCATGTCAATCAAAAGTAACAAAAATAGTACGTTGGTTAATAAATCATACCGATCTTAGTTAATAGCTTGAATTTTCATAAAAAGCTATTTAATGATAGTTACAGTTTTGATTGACTGAATAATTATCAATGTGTGTGTGAGAGTGATATGAGTGAATGAGTTTGACATTAAGGTCTTCATTAGTATATATATTTGGTCCAAAATACTTAGACACATACTTCATAAGTTAATAAGTTAGAACAACTTAAGGGATCGTGTTTGTAATTAAATTTGTTTCGTGAAGTTTAATGTCATTGACCTATTATTACATATGTGTGTGTTTTTTTTGTTAATTGTGTTTGGTTTTTTATGTTTTGTTTATTTTGTCTTTGCTTAAGGACAAGCAAAAGTTTAAGTGTGGGGACATTAATAGTGGTAGATCGCATAATGCTTTAGTGGGTAGCTTAGTATGCGTTTTGTTGTTAAATTGAATAACTATCTTTAGGCTAGGATTGTGTTATTTAGTTAGACATTTGTGTTTTGATTGTTTTATGGGTTATAGCATGTCATTGAGCTTAAATTTTGTGTATTTGAGGTGTTTTGATGTGATTGTTAGTATTTTAAGTCAAATATCAAAGAACGAAGGAGATTCGGAGGAAGCCCGGAGCAAAACCTAGGGCCATAATCGTGATAAAAGCTTGGCGGAGCTGGCATGATCATGGCCTTTTCTACTACAATTATGATAGAAATAAAAATTTAACGTCATGATCGTGGCAGTCCACAATCATGGCTTGTAGATAGAGACGCGAATAGCCTTCCAAACTTAAGTTTTTGAGGGACTTTCAGGCTTTTTGAGCATGAAAAACCCTAGGGTTTATCCTAAATGGAAAAATACTATATAAAAAAAGAGAAATGACCTAGAAAATAGCTCCAACCTCTACCACTTTGAGAAAGATCCAAGGAGAGAGGAAGAAGAAGAGAGAAGGAGGAGAAAGGAAGAAGGGGAAGAAGGGGGCTGCTATGCTGCCATCTTCTCGATCGATTTGACCCTCCTATATGACTTCATTTCATTTTTATTGTTCTTTCTTTTGAACGTATAAGATGGATTTGCTAGTGATGGATTTGTTAGTGACGGATTTAAGATTGATAATGACGTTATAAACTTCTTTAGGGATTTGTTCTTGAATCAATGATAATGTGTTTTCTTTTGATGTTAATACATTGGGTGTTATGACTATTTGTTATATTTGCTTGCTTCGGTAATAAATTGAGAGAGTGAACCAATAGCAAAACGATTAGATTGGGTAATGAGAGTTAAACAATCTAATATATCACACAAATAATAAAATTGGGAATTTAGATAAAGAGAGATCTCGTGTGAGGACCCGATTGTTTATTAGTGGGCTTAAGATATGATTGTAATTGTGGTTTTTTTGTTAATTTAGAGATTGCAAATTCCATAATTCAATTAGGGATTATGATTTTGGGTTTAATGATTTCAACCTGAGAGAGAGTAATCCTCCCTTTGAAAGTCTAGGATCAATACTGTATTAACTCAAAAGTAATCATATTAGGATTTAATGATAGGGTCAATCCCCTTTCTCATAGTCTCCTAATCTTCCTTGTGTGATTTCCATTGTTAATTGGTGGTGCTCAATTTGATTCTCTTTGTGTGTTAATTTTACATTTTTATTCCAATCAATCATCTTCATGTGTTTACTTTTTTGTGCAATTTTATTTTCTTTTCAATAACTTTTTAGACTTTAGATAAATTAAAATTAGATTAGTTCGACAACTCTTCGAGGGATTGACACCTCACATACTACACCCACGACTTGTGTGCTTGCAATATTTTTAGGTTTTTGATTATTTTCTTCTGCTATCATTCTTTCGATCTCATCTTGTTGTCTCGCTCTTCAAATTGCTTGTTCTAATCTCGTGATATCAACTGCTAGAGTTATATGACTTTGTTTGAACTTCGAGTAACTCTTGTGTTTATGTAGTTACGCGAACACAAGAAAGGTGAAAAAGAAATTCCTTAGAACAAAGGAATTTAACAAGTCCTAAACTAATTCCTTGATGACGGAACCAAAACTTGTTGAGAAAAATTTACCTATTATCAAGATCAGCAAGTATACGGATAGTAACTTGTAGTATTAAACGTATCGATCTCACAAGGAAATAACTAAAATTAAGTGAACCTAACTTTTTATAAGGCTGTGAAATATGATTTGAATGAAAATAAAATATCATAAATTAAAACAATTAAATAAAATTGAGCCTTAACTAACTAACAATTGAGCTGCCACAATAAAACAAGGATGATTAAGTGTGAAAGTTTAGGATTCATTCTATCGTTATTTTGCCTCTTTAACCACTATTGATTCAATTGGGTGTCGATCCTAGATTTCCGAAAGGTTGATTATTCTCTTTCAAGACCTAATCATTTAAACCCAATTGATTAACCTTAATTGATTACAAACTTCCAAATTTTGCAATCTCTCGATTCACAACAGCAACCCAATGTTTTCAATTAGTTCTTAAGTGACCTATTGAATAATTGAGTTTTCACATAAGATCTCTCATCGTATGATTATCAATTTGATATTTGCGTGACTTATTAGGTCATTAACTCTCATTACCTGACCTAATCAAATTACTTTCAACTCACTCTCTCGATTTATTATCAAAGTATTAGTAAATACAAATAACACAACACCATATATTATATATTAAAATAAAAAATGATCAAGTCATAAAATAACTGAAGAACAATTCCTAATCTGAAAATTAAAACATCATAAAATTGCATAACATCTTTAAGCGCAGTTCATACATCAAGCTTAAAGAAAATAAACAAAGGAAAGATGAAAGAACTTAATGTCAACTGATCTGGAAATGTTAGAATAGCTAGAACTCTTTAATGCTCTCTTCTTAATCTTCCTTGATTTAACCCAATTTGGTAAGATAGAGGTTGATCTCTTTGATCTCTTTATGTTCTTTTATAGTAAATGTGGGACTTAAGGTTAAGTTAGGGCTTACCCAAGTCATTTTGTTCCAAAAACACCCCCAACACAAAATCAGATGGAAAATCTCGTGTTTAGCGAGTGTCTCTCATGATTGTGACATTGGAGAAAATTCCTTTTATCAAGATCGTGACATAGGGTGCACGATCATGAAATTAGGGAAGAGTGTTTTGTCACGACCATGGCACTACATGTAAGATCGTGACCCAACCTTATAGCCCATGCACGTTCCATCTTCCTTCATTCTTCACTTATTTGATTTCATTCACAAACAAACACATCAAAACACCTCAGGAACACATTATTAAGATCCAAAATCATGCTTTTAACTACATAACACTTAAAATACATATAAACATTAACAATAACATAAATTTAAGTCTATACATATGATAATCATCTAAGAAACACTTAAAATCACACTTAAACATCTAGCAAAACATAGTCATTTGTGATTTATGTTGATTTGTGATTTTTTGGAGATATTTATGTTGATTATGATTCATTTGTGATTTATGGAATAATTGGGTTTGAATATTTGAGTTAGAACCGTTTTAGAATGATTGTCAGTTGATACAGAACCTCAGAAAATTTTGTGGAAAAGAAATTTTGAGGGTAAATGTCCGGACCGGAATTTCCCAAGAAACGGACTGATTGACTTTATAGTACTGTCATAACTGTCCAATGGCAATGGAAAACTAGATTTTTTTGGATTTTAGGAATAAAAATGTCGAACCATTAGAATTTGGAGAAAACTTAGACTAGAAATGATTTTTTTATAAATGAGTTTGAGATTTAAGGGAGTGTTTGAGGAGAAGAGAGTAACCCCTTTAAATACCTTAGGTTTTGAAATTTGCAGAAAGGCATTTTCTCTTCTATCCTAGGGCTCGTTCTCTTTCTCCTTCGATTGTGTTTCATTTCCCTCTTCCTGCGCGATCCTTGCTTGCTTGTTTTCCTTTGTTGTTAAGACCAAGCTTAAACCCTCAAGAAGATGATGTTCTGTGTGGCTTTGGGAGAGAATTGTGGGTTTTAGAGTTTGGAGAAAATTTCGGACGACTTGAAGATTGAGAGCTTGATTGTAAGTAAAATGGTTGTAATGTTGTTTTATTGTTGTTGAATGTATTTATGGTGTTTAATATGAAAGATTTGGAGTAGTTGTGAGGAGTTATAGCTGATTTATAAGAGAAATAGGTAAAAATCTAGTCGGAGAAGACGACCGGAGCCCCGCACATCGCGATGTTTGAAGAGGGCCTCATTGCGACGAGTAAATACGTACTCGCCGCGACGAGCGGTTAAGTCCTCGTCGCGACGTCGCGGCGAGCCCAAGTTTTTACGCCGCGCCTTTTCCATACGTCGCGGAAAGCTACTCCCACGCCGCGGTGAGAGTTCTTTAGCTGCGACGAGCTCTATTTTTCTGAAGTGAGGTATTTTATTTTTTGGGGCATAACTAATGGTGTAGACCTCCAATTAAGGTGATTCTTGATTCGTTAAACTAGAGAGAGAGGTCTACAATTGAGGTGAAAAATGAAAGTTTGAATTTAAATTAGTAGGATCTCAACTATTGAAAGAAAGTTATGGATAATATTGATCTAATGAATAGTAATTTGGTTTTGAGGTCTTTCTTGAGGATAAAGATATGGTTTAAATGTTGTAGTACTTATAGAACGAAAAATTGGTTTAGAGGCAAAAGATAGTGAAATTGGGATATAGCGCCGGGAAAGTCGCGAATATGCATTGTACATTTCTGCATTTCAGCATGTGCATTTGTGAACCCCTCTGATTGTGTATTTAGTAATGAGAAACTATTTGATTGTTATAGAGGCACCGTTGGATCGACATTTCATGGATATTGCTGGGACTTCCAGGCAGTAGTTCGGAAGTTGCAGGTGAGTAACCTAGTTGGTTCCTCAACCTTTATGTGTCAAATATTATGTGCTTATGCCATGTGGAGATAATGGAGGGTTTATGTGTTTGATTTTGATTGATTTCGGACCATAGGTGTCCGAAATATCAGGAACTTGATATCGAAGTGTCATTTGTGTGTGAATTGTAATTACTTGGTTTTAATGCGATTTGAGACATATGCATTCATGCATAAAGGCATGTTCAGATAATGACAGTTGTGACTGGAGCAGCCACCGTATTTCAGACCTTAAAGCTCAACGCAACAGGGCTTCGAGCCCAACATAATTCAGAGTCACAGGCTCACCGTTAATGAGCCCATTTTTGGGATAGATCAGGCTCACGGTCACAACACCATAATAAAATGGAAAGTTTCACATGTGCATTGCATATACGAATGATTAAATGTGGACCATGTGAAAGGCGAAACACCTTATATTTGTGAAATGATAACGCATGTGATATTTCCGAATGTGTTACTATGTGATATTTTGTGAATTAGTGGTATATGCATGAGTTGAGCGAACCATCGATGATGGTTTCTCGCTGAGTTCGCAAACTCACCCAACATTGCAAATATTTTTCAGGACATATATAGTAGACTCCTAGCTCCAGTGAGAGAGAGACTTTTCCTGCCTTGTAGAGCGTGTCAGCAAGAGAAGTATGGCACAAAGGTGGGTCAGCTGGGACTTTTGGAGATGACCTAGTGAGGAGTTTGTTTTAGTTCTTTTGAGTTTTGTACTGACCGTCGATAATGACAAAATTGTGTATTTATGGTCTCAATAGAAAGAAATGAGAAAGTATTTTGGTTTCAAAGATTAGTGATTTTTATATTGATGCCATGTGGATCATAGTTGAGTTTGCTGGTAGTGCGCCCTTATCGTGGGTTATGCATCGGAACGACCCATGGGCGTCCCGATGTGTGCCCTACGGTAAAGGGGCGCTACATTGGGTGGTATCAGAGCATGGTTTGACATCTATTGGGACTAGTACAGATTTAGGCTTGAATTGTT
>JANJEY010000234.1:22386378-22405261 GCA_024703695.1 Erythroxylum cataractarum | reverse complement strand
AAACTGTAACTGAAGAAGATAAAGTTACATGTAAATACACTTGCTTTCCAGGGCACTATATTTACATAACTCCAACATGTTCTTAAAGCAATGGAAGACAACAATCATGATCTCAACATGTATTTAATATTTTAATGAGATATTTATTTTTATTTCTCTCATCAAACCAAAAAATGTGTGTAACAATATTATAGATATAAAACATGCAATTTACAAATAATATATCAAACATATATTAAAACATGTAATTTATGCACATATAATGAAATTAAAAGGATATAAAATCAATTTATGTTTGATTATAGTTGTTGTTCTTCTTAATCTAAAATATTTTTTCTTTTATTCTAGTTATTAATCTTCTTAATCTAAAATAATATTTCTAACTCCTTAGAAAATTAAATTAGATTAAACACATTATTTCCAAATGAATTAAACTCCTATCACTACAAGAAAATAGTTAGTGACAAAAATTACCGACAGAATGTGAAGGTTTTCCATCAGTAAGCTAAGTTAGTGATGAAATTTACTAGTGGAATGACTCATTAGAGAAATAGTCGTAGGTAATAATTAGCGACAAAGTACAAATTTTTTGTTGCTAATTTATCGACGGATATTTTCTGTTCTGTCAATACATTTAGCGATGGTAATTTTTGTGTTGTTGGTAAATTTAGCGATGGAAGGTTTGTTTCGGTTGGTAAATGTAATGACAGACAAGGCTCCTCCATCAATAACTTTATGGACAAATTTCCTAAATCCATCGGCAAATTCATAACTAATTTTACTGATGGATCTTAGTGGTCCGTTGATAAATCCACTGTATTTTACCAACAGGTTTTGATGATCTGTTGGTAAATTCACTGCATTTTAAATACGGATTTTGTTTTTCCATCAATAAATTTACTAATATTGTTTTTTTTTTAATTTTCTTACATTTAATTTTATTTAATAATCTTATGATTGATGGATAATTTATACATTTATCTGTTATCTGTTGATAATATTTTGATATGTTTCTATATTTAATTTGTTAAAATAGAAAGTTCATTGATGATATAAAGTAAAAATTATCTTAATTGATAATAAAAATATTATATACAATAATAAGTATTTAATTCATACAAAATGACTACAACTACGTTATTCATTTAGTGAATGTGGATGCTCTGAATATTATGATGAGGTGCAAAAAGAGTCGACAGGGTGTAGGCTTCCTACCCATAGACCTTTCTTGTATCAGAATAAAATGTTATAACTGAACTACAATTTACAAAAATTTTGACAAAATTTCCTATATTTTTATGATATTTATCCCTTATTAAACAAAAAAGTAACTCAACAACACAACCATATATGACACCAGACATTTATAACATTATCATTTTTCATAATACACATATTTTCATTCCAAAATTCACACATCAAATTAAATTGAAACACATCAAAGTAAAAAAAATCAGAATATAAGTGTAAAGTGTAGATACTTACAAGTCTCTCTACATACTCGTGGTGAGGTAATAGATCCTCTAGTGTGTACGGGAAGACTCTCTTCTCCCAGTCCTCCATGTTTGTTAGCAGAATTATGCTCTAAAATGGGCATTGCCTCAGGTGATGTCTAATACTGATGCCAGTGACTCCATATTTCTTCAGAAATATAAGGAGGTCGTACACCAATCTTGTGTATCACACCAACAAAGTCTCTATAATGTGTACGTGCCTACCCCTCCCATACTTTATAAATAACCATGTCAAATTTATAATCTTAAAAAAAAATCTTTGTGAAAAAAGGGTAAAACATATGATAAGTATTTATAACCTACAATATTTATCTAATTAATGTATAAAATTAATTAAAATATATATTTTTTTGTACCTCAAACTCCTTATAATAAAAATCCTTTATCACCATATATAACTCTCAAGACCATTCTTCTCCTTAAACTTGGATGTCATGTTTTTTTAACGCGGTCCAGATAGAATCAACTTAATATAAAAACAATTTTATATCATTTTTAAATTTAAACCTATAACTTAATTATAAGCATATGGTGTTTCATGTATCTTCACTTATAGATTGTTGACAATTATGATTTAAGTTCTTCCATTAACTCCCTCAGTTCAAGAGTGGAGGCCGCCTCCTTGATTCACAATGTTTACCCCTGATATCTCCATCAGTATAAGGGTGGTGGATAATGTAAAGCTGTTGGATGGTGTAGTAGTAGGTATGAAAGGTGATGTCTCATTTGCATGTGTAGTAGTTAGAGGTACAAAGTCTGATTCTATTACAGCTGTAGGATGTGATGTTTGACCTGAAAAGTAATTGGCTCTAAATTGTGGCATGAACCTTAGTCACATTATATCCTGTTTTCTTTTTGGAGGCATATTTTAACCTAAAATTCATATTTTTATTGAATATTCCAGAAATATAACAATTTCAATTCAATATATAGCAATATATTGTCGATTTAATAATTGATTCATTGAATATAATATTCTATTATAAACAAAAATTAATCATTATTAGTACTTAATTGTAAATAAAAATAAAAATCATCATCATCTTTTTTTTTTTTAAGAATTAGAATCAAACTCAGGCTCCTTTTCAGATCTGTCGCCCTCCTCATCCTCTCCAGATAAAATTTCAACATATTTATTATTTGGATCGTTCAAATGTTTATTCTTGTCATATGTAATAGATGTATTTATTTTGTAAACTTCTTCCTGAAATGTTTCAATTTTAATTCTTTGTTCACCTTTTCCATGTAATTCAAAAATACCTCTAGGTTTAACTTTGCAAATAGTCAACCAATCTGATTATCTAGTCGTAAGATGGGAAAAGGGACATAATACACTTGGATCGCTTGCATCGCCAACATAAAAGGTTCAAATTATCTAAATATTCTTCACTAGTTGATTTCAGTTAGATTGTATCGACTATGCGCTTTAGTACCACATTAGGAGTTGGATCAAACAAGTCACACTTAAACATCACACTCCGCTTTATTAGCAATGGATGGTACTCAATTAGTGTCTACATCTAATTCCTATAACTAGATAGAGTGTAATTACATTCATTCATTTTTGTTAACTCTTCACACCGAATTAATTAGTTAATATGCATAATATTAGTTACAAAATAACTCTAGATATAGAATTTTTAACTAGTATTGATTGAATATGTAACACCCTACTCCCGCATGACCTGAACGCGACATCGATGACGATATTCGAGTCAGTGCCCCGCGAGAGTGGCGTGCTAAACAATTAACACATTCATAAATTGATATAATTTTTTTTTTGAACCACAAACATTTTAGGCGGAGATCGACTCAAATTGAGCCCATTTGATTCATAAACATTTTTAATCCACACAATAAAGACAATAAAATTTCAATGCCGTTTGGGCCCATTACAAAAATAGAACACTTGTAGTCATAGTTTCATTACACTTCAAAACCAACATTTACAATTTACAAAGTTGATACAATCATTACTAAAAACACAATTTGATATAAATACAAGAAATAAAAATACAGATGCGAACTGATCCCAACCTCTATCCTTCACTTATGTGCAGGTATAGTCCCGTTGGCCTAACGGGGTATTCTTCTGATCTGAAAAAAAAATGCAAATTTTGGGTGAGTTTTACAAACTCAATGAGTGACCATCATCGATGGCTCACCCAGTCACATAACACATAAATTCACATATTGCACATTTCACATTATTTCACTTTCACACTTCATATTGAATTCACTCAAACATTCATATTATGCATATGTCGTCTGTATGAGATTCACTTTCGTTCTTATTGTTGTGACTGAGTGCCTGTCACTCACTTATACAGAATATTGGCCCGTAGGGCTCAGTTAGAATAAAATTATAGAGCATAGCTCTATGCACATAACACATATCATGGAGCAAAGCTCTATGTGCAGAATCAGAAATCAAGAAGCAAAGCTCTACGTGGATGCGCGTCATACAGGCAACACAAGTCACAACACCTTTATGTTTCGTGCATTCATGAGATGGAATGCATAACTTACATTGCATGCTCTTATTCAATCATAACTACTTATCATCGGACTGTAGTCCGGCATGCAACACATAGTTGAGAATTTACACTTTTATTTGCATGCAATTTCACATTCAGAATTCACTTAGCAATCACTTCAGTGCACTTACTTCAGCTTATTCACATACAAGCAGCACTTTGATATCCAAATCAAATATCACAATCATCGGACCTCCTGTTCGAAAACCAACATAAACAATCACATTCAGATTCAGAATTCAATTAATACCGAAAAGTCAAACAAAACATATAATGGAATGAGACTAATTTAGGTCTACTTACAGTATGCTCCAGATTAGCATTTGCTTTCAAATTCTGGGAACGCCTGAATGCGGACACTTGACCTCATCTTAAAGGTTGGTAGGGGGTTCGATCTTTTCTTGGAATAGAAGAAGGAAATATCATAGTGGAAGTGATGACAACATAAAAAAGCAAGGTTTAACTTCTGGGAATATTTGAAGAAAAGCTCTGGGTTAGAGGAGTTCTAGAGAAAGAAGCTTTGAGAGAAAGAAATGAAAACCAGTCCCGTGACTTCTTCTTCAAGGTTATTTAAAACTCCACTTTAACTAGGACACCATTCCAATTCTTAGCCACTTATCCATTTCTAGATCTTTCCATTGACATCAAAATCACTTAATTTGGTTCAGTACTTCGGAAGATGTGCCTCAAATATCTTCGGATTGTCATATTCCAAAACAGTTTACTATGCCCAACTTCCGTTTAGAATTTAAATATCTTATAAAATGAATCACAATTATACTTCTAAGACAATCTGTAGGCCTATAACTCTAGTCCGCTCCAAAAAAACAATCGTCTCATTTGGAAACCTACAAGTCCAGATACTCAAAATACTGAAGTGTTGCTCAGTGGAGTAACCCTAGTTCATAAAATTTGAAAGCACACTCACTATACCCGTTCCACATTTTTCACTCAATCTTTCTTAATTTATTTTAGATGGCTAACATTTTTCAGTGGAGATGGAGGTTAATGTCTTACGAGTCCAATGGTTCAAGAATCAATTCATTTGGACTCCTATAGAAGAAGTTATGGCCAGGCGAAGAAAGATAGAAGAAACAAAAACTCAGAAGAAGCAAAACACAAAAGAAACAAAACCCAGAAGAAGACATGTCAGCAAAACACAAAAGAAACAAAACCCAGAAGAAGACATGTCAGCAAAACACAGAAGAAGGCACGTCAGTAAATACAGAAGAAGTAAAACTCAGAAGGAACAAAACCCAGAAGAAGACACTTTAGCAAAACACAGAAGAAATAAAACCTAAAAGGAACAAAGCACAGAAGATAAAAAAAGGCAGACGATACAAAACACAAAAGTTACAAAAGCCAGACGATACAAAAGGCAGACGATTCAAAAGACAGAAGATACAAAAGGTAGAAAATACAAAACATAGAAGATACAAAAGGCAGACGATACAAAACACAAAAGAAACGAACAAAAGATAGAAGGAGTTCATGAACAGTAACATAGAAGAAGTTTATGAACAGTAGTACAGAAGAAGTTCATGAACAGTAACACAGAAGAAGTTCATGAACAGAAACACAGAAGAAGTACATGAACAGTAACACAGAAGAAGTTCATGAACAGAAACAGAGAAAAAGTTCATGAACAGTAACACAGAAGAAGTTCGTGAATAGTAACAAAGAAGAAGTTCATGAATAGTAACACAGAAGAAGCAAAACTAAGAAGAAGCAAAACTCAGACGAAGCAGAACGCAAAAGAAGATGATGTCATCAATGATGTCATCATAGAAGAAGCAAAAAGAAAGAAGAAACAACTTCTCTTTCGACATCTCCCCTTACAAGGACCCTGACTTTCAGCTCAGATATCCAAGTTTTCATACTATATATTGTTAGAAAGATAACAGAAAGATCTATAACTTTCATAAAGGCCATTTACTTACAAATGATAGTAATTCATCAACTTTCTTTCATAAATCCCCTACTCTAAGGGATTTATTCACTACTTACCTTTTGAAAACTCCAAAATCTTCAAGCCCTAAACTCCATACAAATTTACGCACTTCACTCAGTTCTCACATCATGACAACTTTTGAGACTCTTAGAGACAGAATTGAAATTCGATATCTCATAAGAAATGTAGCCATATGTTTCTAGTTTAATCCAAACAAAGAGTCTTCTCATTTGGATAACTAGAGAAAAAGTTATGGCTAACATACCAAAGCACACTCAGTGAACATTTTCCAGATCAACCACCACTTTTGTTTCCAAATCTTTCCTTATCATAACTCATACCCGGAAGTTGTCAAAGAATGTATGTACAATTATTTTTATGTGCAGAAAAATTTACTATTCATATGTATACGTATGCCATATTATGCATGAGCATGAAATGTGTTTCCTACTTCCTCAGTAATCTCTCTCATCTATTGATTGTGCCTTAACATGGATAACGGGATGTTACATAAGATCTGATTGGATATATAGTTTTTTGTTAATTTAGAGATTGAAAATTCCATAATTCAATTAGGGGTTATGATCTAGGGTTTAATGATTATAACTTGAGAGAGAGTAATCCACCCTTCAAAAGTCTAAGACCAATACCATATTAACTCTAAACTAATTATATAGCATTTGATGATAAGATAAATCCCCCTTCTCATAATCGGCTAATCTTCCTTGTGTGAGTTCTGTTGTTAATTTGGTGGTGCTTATTTGATTCTTTGTGTGTTAATTTTACATTTTAATTCCAATCAATCATCTTCACATGTTTACTTTTCTGTGTAGTTTTTATTTTCATTTTAATAATTCTTTAAGCCTTACATAACTTAGAATTAGATTATTTCGACAACTCCCCCAGGGATCGACACCTCACATACTATACCCACAACCTATGTGCTTACAGTATATTGAGGGTTTTAAATAGATTAAAACTCGCCTCAACACTCGATAGAATAATTTCTGAACTAATATAAAACATTTACTTACACCTAATCAACCTAAATCATAGCAAGAAAAAATAGTGTCCAACTACATAAGATCACATGATGAACCCAGAATTAGGCGAAGTGCTAGAACTGGTTGCTTAGTTGAACGATTATGTTTCCTATAATGTATAGACTATTCCTTTGTCTACCAACTACACAAACCTTACACCAAAAAATTTTCCCTATCATAAATCACCCAATTGTTCTTCATCTTACATGTTATTTTTAGCTATAATATCTAGTATTCAAAGAACCATCTTCTTTCAATCAATTTAGAACTAAAAAGGAGCAGGAAGATGCCACGAATGCAGAATTAGATAAACTTGAGAAAAATAAAACATAGGAACTGATAGAATTACTACCAAGAAAAAATGTCATAGGGTCCAAATGGGTCTATAAGGAGAAAATAAAGCCTAATGGAATAATAGAAAATACAAAACAAGATTGTTAGTTAAGGAATATAACCAAGTTGAAGGGATTGATTTCATGGATAACTTTTTGCCAGTCATAAAGGGGTGATAGTCAGTTTTTTAGCCATTGTAGCTACTTATTTATTGACACTTCTGCAACTAGATATTAGCAATGATTTTTTACACAAATATCTAGATAAAGAAGTATAATAGTGCCACCAGAAAGGTATGAAAAAGATTAAAAAAAGTCAAGTTTGCAAACTAATTAAATCACTATATGGTTTTAAGCAAGCTTCAAAATAGTGGAATTAGGAGCTCGCAACAAAATTACAACATTTGGCTTCGTTAAATCGTCCAATGATCATTTTTTGTTTATAAAAAAGTCTTGACTCATTTTTTTAGCTTAATTGTTTATGTTGATAATGTTCTTCTTACAAGCTCTTCTTAATTAGAAATATAAAAGACTAAGTAGTCTCTGATGAACAATTTACTATAAAGGATTTAGGATATGCTAGATATTTCCTAGAATTGGAGATAGCTAAGTCTGTAGGTGGTCTTCATGTTAACCAGAGAAAATATGCTCTGGATATCCTCAATGATGTTAGATTACTTGGCTACAAACCAACAACCACTCCACTACCAAAGGGACATAAATTTAGTGATGAAAAAAGGGAGTTATTAGATGATCCAGAGAAATATAGATAATTGGTGAGAAGATTGTTTTATTTAGCCTTCTCTCATCCTGATCTTATGCACGCAGTTCAACATTTAACATAGTTTGGTCAAGCTCTAAGATCATCACACTAGGAGGCTGGTATGTAGGTTTTAAGATGTGTTCAAAGTTATCCTTTAAAAGGTTTGCTTTTCCTTCCAGTAATTCATTTAAAGTTGAAGCCTATTGTGATGATTACTGGGCATCTTACCCTAACACTAGAAGGTATTTAATTGGTTTTGTCATTTTCTTTGGAGGTTTACAAATATCATGGAAAACTAAAAAGCATAATTCAATTTCATTTCATCTGTAAAACTAGAATATAAAAGCATGGGAGCCATAGTTTATAAGATACAATGGCTAGTCTACCTTTTACATTATTTCTATATACAATTATAGTTGGTTATACCATTATGTTGTGATATCCAAGTTGCAATTCACATCACCTTCAACCCTATTTTTCATGAAAGAACAAAACATCTTGAGATTGATTTGCATCTTGTGAGAGACAATTTCAAATAAGGGTTGATTACTCCTCAATATATTCCTTCTAAGTTTCAGATTGCATATTTATTCACTAAGTCACTTGCAGCACCCCTTTTCTAGCAGTTTCTATACAAGTTAGGCCTATATAATATTCATCAAACTCTAGTTTAATGAAGGGGGAAAGGGAAGATAAATAAATATTATTTATTTATATGCAATTTTGTTTAGTTGATCCACATGTACATGAGTTTGGTTAAGGGTTATTTTTACTGTTATAAGTCAATTAACATGAACAGGAATAATTACAGAAATTATATATAAGTTTTTAATCAATATAGGAGGAGTAGAGATTCATTCAATTATTAAATATGTTTACCAACAACATTTAGATAAGATTTTAGATTTTTTTTCTCTTTGTATATAAGATTAATTTCAAGAGGATGATCTTAGACGAAGTTTTGAATATTATAATCTCTTTTTTGTTCTATTAACTTCAGTTTTGGAGTCTCCAAATCTTGTTACAGAGAGCTTATTCAATTATACATATATAACTTTTAAGTATCAAAACACATATATAAAGAGCATGCCATAAAAAGGTGCGTTTAATTGTTTAACAACAACCTCTTTAAAACATGAAAAATTAACAAGAAAAATGATATATTTTACAGGTGTCTTCTTTGTTGGTTTATGATTCCATCGGAATTCAATGGAGGTTTTTTTCTGAAAAATGAATGAATTATTATTTACTCTAACAAAAACTAGTACAAAATTATAATAAGCTTCAGTTCATAGGCTAGTTATCATCTTACATCCTTATACAATCTGTTGTTTCTCTCTTTCTAAATTGTGTAAATAGTGGAGGTGAAAGCTACTTTGAGTAAGATTTCATTTTGATTTCTAGATTTGATGTGATTAATAAACCAATTCAAAGTTTCTTCCCATTCTTATGTGTAACTAACCTTAGCAAGTCTCTATCCGTGTCGAATGCATCAGAAAATAAAACATAACTTTACACAACTAAATTTATAGTAATGGTAAATAGGGGTCGTATCCATAGGGAATGTACATGTAGCATTTATAATGAAAAGAAATGATGTTTAGGATATTATAGGAGGGGGTTTGATTGGTTTTTGAAAAACAAAAATAAAGTAAAATTAAACTAATAAAAGCAACATAAAAGTGAGAAAATTGATGAATGAGTTTGGAATTCGGTTTTTGGTTAAATCTCAGCCTACACACAAGTAAACATACTTCATTGTCTTATGGTTTTCATACTTCTCTTAGAAACTAGTAATCGTAGATTAACAATAAGCTCTATTAGCCCTAATTTTCTCTTAGTTCTTATTTAATCAAAATAAGCTCCTTGACTAAACCTAGCTATCATTCGACCTAGAATAAGCTTTCTAGATTCAATAGGAAAGTCGCAATATGGATTAGGAAAACAGATTAATCTAGGCAACAACCATATAAGCTTGGGTCATTTAACCTATGTTATGATATTCCTAATGATTCATCACCATTAGTTTACGACAAATGGATTAAAAATACAACTAGTACGTATTGTATTCCATATTCTAGCAATGGAACATACATAAACAATCTAACGAGAATTAGAAGATTAATAATCTATACACAAATACCTAAAACAATAAGCAAAGAATAGCATAAACAATCTCTAGAGAGAAAAAGAACAACAATACACAATGATAGATGCTTAAATGTTATCCTTGACTTCGATTTTACCTCTGAACCGGAAGAGGGAAGATTATCCCTCCATAGATCCTAAAGAAGTGATGTTTCTGCCCCTTCTCATACTCCAAAAATGATTCATCCTTTATTTGGCCACTCAAATTTCTATTTACATAAAATGTAGGGTTTTGGGAAGATGCACGGTTGGATTCACAATACCAAAATAATGCATCTTTTGAAATTGTGCACAACCATGTAATTGGGTGCACGGTCGTACATCTTCCAGTACATGGTGAATTCTTCATTTCTTGCATTTTCTTGCCCCATCTTCACTCTAATCCATTTCCTTCTTATTCCGCAAAGACAAATGAGCTTGAAATCAAGATAACCATCTCAAAGAATGTGCTTTTAACTCATTTTAGCTCTTAAACTTTCAAATTGTACCTAATACCAAATATGAACAAAAATGAGTATCTTAAGCATTTCACAACAATAATCATTAAGTATTAAGGAGTGAATGTATAAACAATTAAGCATACATCAAATTTCCCCCATATTTAGATTTTGACCATCCTCGGGAAAAACAACAAATTCAAAGTCATAAAACAAACACTTTCATATTTTTCATATTTCCTATTAATAGATAGTCATAAGAGAAATAACTTTCAAAACCATAGTAAGAACTAAACATTAAATAATTTTACTTATGATCAATCAATAACCATTCCCTTCAAAAACTGAACAAGTTGGGGGTATATATATATATATATATATATATATATAGGTACACTCAAACACCATTCATAATAAAGACATTCCACAACTTTAAATATCATTTCATTTCTCTATCGCTAAGATTCACATGCATAATTATATATCAAAGTACTTTTTAAGGTTGTAATATGGGCAAGGGTCAAGGTGAGATGTATTCAGATAATGTGATGCAAAAGCCATCAAAGCTAGTAAAACAAGAAAACGCTCAACAGAACATCAAATGTAAAAACCAACATTCACTCAAAACTGGGTACCATCAGCTATGATGAATGCAAAAACTATATTTCCCAGTTCAAATTCAAGCATTCACACCACAATTTTCAGAAAGCATAAGGAATTAGAAGGGATCACTCATAAAAATTGATGATAAACAATACATTGCAACTATAAAGAGTGATCCTTCAAAACAACATCTACCTCATATGCATCATACTCAAATCACCCATTCCACACAACTTTAATTAATCATGAATAACTTTGTAAAATAATTGCATTTCCTCCTTGACACTCTTATTTAAATACTTTTTTATTTTTTTTAACAAAAATTTGAAAGAAGCTACATCAACAATGGAATTCATTGATAAGACATAAATAAAATTCCATAAATTATAACTAACCCGCATATATGTACACCTCGACACTTATACTTTTGTGCATCCACAATCATCAACAATCAAAAAATGCTCCACTAGCTTTAAGGCTTGGGTATGACATTTTGTTAGGTTAAAAGCATGTAATGTGATTAGCACAAAAAGAAAGGCTAATAAAGCTCAAGGGGACTTATCAAAATAAAAAATCATATTGATAGATAGGCTATTTGGCTAATGTAGTTTGTAAAAAAAAAGAATGCCTATATCATTTTCATGTTAATGTATGTGATAAAAATGTGGTCTTGAATAGAAAATCAAAGCAAAGTTAGGATGTACATGTCATGAAGGTCACACATAAACAAAAGACAATGAGACTGATATGGATATTTTAGTCTATAAAGGCTCAAAATGTCATAGGCTTATATCTACCACCAGTCACTACTTTTCTAAAGATAATGTATATTGACTAATCATAAGAGTAAAAGTGCATGCTTAAGTTACTATGAATTTATCTAGTCAATTCACTCTCTAATTATGACTATTTAGTCCTAGAAGCAATAGAAAAAGAGAATTTGTTTGTTTGTTTGATCTGACTCTCTCTCTCTCTCTCTCTTATAAACTTAAAAACACATAATAAACAAACAAAATTAAAAGCACACATGCATATAAGAAACAAAAAACTTAAAACACACATGATAATCCCCCCGACCCACTTAAAACTTACATTGTGTCCAATGCAATATTAAATGTAAGAAATGGAGTGTTCAATAGAAATAATAAATGCAAAAATGTAAAGGAAAAAAAAAACAAACTTCCCTTAGTTTGTGTCCCAAGTAGTACCTTTGTTTATTATCACCGACTCGACTCCATACTTTCCTCCTTGCGTGATAAAATTATGATCTTTAGATGTCATAACTTTTCGCTTTCTCCACTTAAGGTTCTTCAGGATAGGGCCTAAGTTGATGATCATTCACATTCATTGTCTTATCTATCTTTAAACTCTTAATCTTTGCTGAGTCCCTACACTCTTGAAATATCTCGAATATCTCTTCACCCTTCTCCTCTTTGTTTAATTTCTCTAATCTGCTAGGTAAAGATGAAGGGTTGATCTTAATAACAATCAAGGATTCAATATTTACCTTTGAGCAAAATGATATATACTTTTCTCCTTCAAGCTCCTTCTCAACTTCTTCTTCACTAGCAATCCCTTGAGTACTCTTCTCAAGATTCTCAAGCGGCTCTCCACTTTGTAAGGTTTCTACAATAATGTTCCTTGTATTCATCTGAGGTTGAGATGGTTGCTTCTCTTCATTTTGTAATTCTAAGTGGTTGATAGTTCCTACCATTTGACCCATGTAGCTTAACGAGGCCATGAATCTAGACCTAGCATCTTGGTGGACCCGTTTCACATCCTAATGAAATTGCAGGGTATTAGCAGCAACAACCTTAACTAAGTCTTCCATAAATGTACCTGAGTTGGAATAAAAGGCTTTTAGTCTATGCAAGAATTGTTATGCATCCCTTAGCCTATCTAGGAAGTAGTTTTGTTGGTTATCCCCTTCGTAACTAAAGTTTGTATGATCACTTAAATTTGATTATAGGATTGAGAATATGGGTTATGGGGGAAAATTCCACCAATAGCATTGACATAATCTAGCAATGACATACTCCCTTCACTGTATCCTTTTTATACACAAAGATAAACAAATGTGAAAAGATCAAGATATAAATGTAAAAAATAATTATAAACAAATATATACAAAACATCAATTAAAATTAAGAATGAAGACTAAAGCACTAATCTCCTCGACAACGGCACCAAAATTCTTGATGCATGTCAAATGCATCAGAAAATAAAACCTAACTCTGCACATCTAAATTTATAGTAGTGGTGAGTAGGGATCGTATCCACAGGGAATGTATGGGTAGCTTTTGTAATGAAAAGAATTTATGTTTAGGATTTGGAGGGGATGGGGTAGGGTTTGATTGGTTTTTGAATTAAAAAATAAAGTAAAATTAAACTAATAAAAACTAATCAAACTAATCAATATAAAAGTGAGAAATTTGATGAATGAGTTTGAAATCCGATTTTTGGTTCAATCTCAACTTACAAACAAATAAAAGAATAACAATACACAATAAGAGATGCTTAAATGTGATCCTCAGCTTCGATTTCACCTCTGAAATGGAAGAAGGAAGATTAGCCCTCCATTGATCCCAAAGAAGTGATGTTTATGCCATTCTCATGTTCTAAAAACAATTCATCCTTCATTTTGTCGCTCAAATGTTTATTTATGTGAAAATTTGGGGTTTTGGGAAGATGCACGATTAGGTGTACTGTCATGCATCCAACCGTGCATTACCAAAATAATGCATCTTTTGAAATTGTGCACAACTGTGTAATTGGTTGCATGACCGTGCATCTTCCATTGTATAGTGAATTCTTCATTTCTTGCATTTTCTTGCCCCATCTTCACTCTCATTCGTTCCCTTCTTGTTCCACAAAGACAAATGAGTTTGAAATCAAGATAAGCATCTCAAGGAATATACTTTTAATTCATTTTGGCTCTTGAACTTCCAAATTGTACCTAATACCAAATATGAACTAAAATAAGTATCTTAAGCATTTTACAACAATAATCATTAAGTGTTAAGGAGTGAATGTGTAAACAATTAAGCACTCATCAGCAAGCATGTTTTATATTCTACTCCACTCTGCTTTAGAATAAATACATAGAAAAAATAGATGATTTATATCTTTTTCAACCTCTCTACGTAATACACATGTTGAATCATTTGAACTAAACTGTCTAATTTTAGTCCTAAGCCTATTTTTAATGACAAGCCAAGTGATTAACAAGGCCTTAGGATTTAGAGTATGTTTCTATAAGAGATTATGCCAAGAAACTTATACTGATCTGCTAGTAAAAATTTTGTGACAAGAGTCATTTATGAACCCTCCATTCAGGTTAGGAGTCCAGATGATGATATCTTCTCTATTCCCTTCAATCAGCTCAGGTAAATGTTCAGTAAGTGCAGATTATCCTCTAAAGTTTCCATACCAATCACCATTTTGGATTAGAGATGATACTTTGGAATCCATAGGAATTATCTTCCTCAATTGAATAGTATCATGTCTGTGTATAAGAGGGCCTAATTCTTATCAATTGTCGAACCAAACTCATTAATTTTCACCATTTCCCAACTTTTTGTTTGATACAGGGGTAGATCATATTTCTCAAATTCAGTAATTGATTAAAGATACAAGAAAATTCTCTTGTGTTTGTAATCTATCAGAAGTTTAGATTTCTGAGATAGGATTCATGGACCCATTTAATCCAGAAGGCCTTTTTATCTGTATAAAGTCTCCATATTCTCTTGTATAATAAAACCTTTTGTATTTTTGAAATAGTTATGATTCCCAATCCACCTTGTTTCTTTAGTATGCTAACTTCACTCCATTTAACCTTTGCCTTTTTTGAAATTCTTAGCTTTTCCAATATGGAGGAATGCTTTCACAATTCTATCAATATCCCTAATGACCTTCTTTAGCAATACCATATGAGCTATCTAATGTATATGCAAAATGCTGAGAATAGAAATAATAAGTTTAAGTCTAGTAGTATATGAAAGGTATCTATTTTTCCATGCATTAACCTTAGATTTTATCTTTTCAAGAAGTGGAATACATTCAGAAAATTTAATCTTGGATGTAGCGATAAGCACACACTAAGGTATCTGAAAAGGGTGGGATGCACGTTCAATCCTATAATTCTGTTGAGCTCTGCATGGGTTCTCACATCTGATGAAATATATACACTACTTTGATCAATATTAACCTTTAATCCAGACCACTTCGAGAACAATTCTAAGATTTGAAGCATGATGTTAATGGAATGAGAATCTAAACTACATGTAAGCATGAGATCATCTACATAAATCAATTGAGTTAATATAATTTCTCTACATTTATGGTGAAATTGGAAACTCCCATTGCAAGATGTGAATTTGTTTAGTAATTTGGACAAGCCCTCCATTACTAGCGTGAAACAATAGGGAGCCTTGTCTTATCCCCCTTGCATTTTGAAAGGTTTAGTGAGAATTCCATTT
Organism: Erythroxylum cataractarum; assembly: GCA_024703695.1. Lineage (NCBI taxonomy): Eukaryota > Viridiplantae > Streptophyta > Magnoliopsida > Malpighiales > Erythroxylaceae > Erythroxylum > Erythroxylum cataractarum. The sequence continues at coordinate 22,389,455 of JANJEY010000234.1, read as the reverse complement.
ACCAGCACACTAAGAGGGGGTGATTGGATGTAAGTCACGTTCCATTTCATAAACCTTACTATTAGAACCATTGCTTCAAGACAAATATGAATAAAGCTCTAACTAATTGTGTCAAATGCTTTATAAAAGTCAAATTTCATCAAGCAACTTTTGATTATCTTCCCTTATGTATATTCCTTTAAAACTTCTTGTAAAAGAAAAATGTTGTCACCTATATTTCTCGAAGGGATGAAGGCACTTTGCAAGGGATTTATGATATTATTTGGCATATTCTTCAATCTTTCAGCTAAGAGCTTTACAATGACTTTGTAGATTGCGTTGCAACAAAAAATTTGTCTGAAATCAGCCATATTTGAAGAGTTTTGCTTCTTTGGCACTAAGCAATTATAGGTGTGATTTATCTCTTGAAGCAAATTTGAGAATGAGAAGTATCCCAAAACAACTTCGGTTAAAAAAAAACCATGCTAAGAACCTAATAGGACCAAGTGCTTTTAAGAGGTGAAATTGAATACATCTCATTTAAAAACTATTTTCATATTGTAAGTAGGCTAATTTGTTTCCTCGAATCTCATCAGTTAAGTGAAAAAGTTTCTTGCCAATTCTTACAACCCTTCCTGATATGAGTGTACAGTTCCTCTACTATCATATAATTCTATAATTTTATTCAAATTTTTTATAGAGTCTCCATCCTTCAGTCAGTTAACTCTAGCTTTCTGTTTAAGGATTGAGTTGTGAATATTCAAAGCCTTCTGATATTCCTTTAACCTTTGCAATTCAATCAACCTTAATATTACATCTTATGACGAGTTAAAGCAATCCTCTTGTGCTTGTTTCAATTCTTGCTTAAAGACTATGAGGTTTTGATTTTTGTCCCTGAATAAAAATTTTTAGTGTAGCTCTCACCAATTTTAGATTTTACATTAGTTGATAAGATTTAAACCCTTCCACTTTTTGAATCCAACATCTGCAAATTAGATCCATGAAACCGTGTATTTGTAGATTCCATTAACAAATCTGAATAGGGCCCTAAACTTTTTGTTTTTTGTCAAATTTTGTATCAGTATGTAAGAACGGTCTAAGAACAAGTTTTCACCAAAATTCACATAAGAATGAGGGAACAGGTTTACCCAAACCGAGTTAACTAAGATCTGTCAAGCTTCTTTCTAATATGCATACTACCCTACTGCTTATTTGACCAAGTGAAGAGCCTGCCTGTTGAATTAAGATCCATTAAATCCACTTTGCTTAGGAGGTTTGTAAGCTCTTTGGTATCTCCTAGAGAAAATTTTTTGCCCGCCCCTTTCAACCTCCTTTGAACTTGATATGCAATTGAAATCCCCACCTGCAAGCCATGGATTTGTCAACTTAATGCAATCATCCGTTGTCGAAACTAAGATGGATTTCTGATTCATTAGAAAACATAATGGTATTAAAATTTCCCAAAATAAGTCAAGATGAACTAATGCTATTTCTTATCGGCACTAGATCTAGCTTCTTGTGTATGGTCATTTGTTTGAAACATAAACAAAAGTAACCTAAAAATCCATAACATTTTAGCTCGCAGACAAAACAAAGAGAACAACAAAGTTTAAACACTACATATGAAAACTCCCATATGGTCATATCTGAACAGAAAAAAACAATTTATAATTATGGTTTGCAATTGAACCAATCTCTTTCTAAGGACAAAGCAATAATAATAATCGAGGTAAATTTTTCTCTTACATTTATTTTCCTATTTTCTTATCTTTATAGTTACAACAAAGTAGGATCTCAAGTCAATGCAAAAAAATATAATCTTAATATCACTAAGGTTATGTTTTTGTTTATTATGTTTAGTTTATATTTTTCAAATAAAAACAAAATATGTTTCGTTGTAATTGTCCAATAATTAAATATTAGACCAATTTTAAAAATAAATTATTTTTAAAAACAAATAAATTTTATTTTAATCTCTTACATGATATTTATTGATAAATTATTAGTTAAAAATTATTATATTTATTAAAGTAAATAATTAAATTTTTATTTATAAATTTAAATATATTTTTAATTATTTTGGAGATATTTTAAATTTAAATTACATTTATTAATAATAATTATATTAAAATTATTTTATATTTACAATTTTATTATTTAAATTAATTATAAATTAAATTAAATTACTAAATTAATAATTTATTATTAATAATTGATACTAAATAATTGAATAAATAATATGGATAAATTATTCATAATTATTTTAATAATTAATATTAAATAACTAAATATATATTATCTAGTTAATAGAAAAAACAAAAATCACTTTTATGATTTTTATAAGTTATGAAAATTAGAAGAAACTAATAAAATAGGTTTTTTTACTAAATTTAAAAATAAAAACAAAAAATCAAAAACATAAATAGAAGGGCTAAATTCGTAGGACCCCTTAGGTTTGACAAATTATCATATTAGTCTACCATTCTTAAAAACTATCAAATGTCACCCCTGTGTTTTAGTTAATATATCTTCCAAGACACTGTCCAGATTCATTATATTTTCCATAATACTCACCACCTCTATCAGATCTTATAATTTTAGTCTTTGATATTAAGCTAAAACATTACTTTTGATAAGTTTGATTCAAAGCATACAAAAACATTACTTTTTGGATTCAAAGCATATAAAAACATTACTTCTTAGGCAATATTTTTGATAATATCCTTCTTTCTTGTAAAAGTGTGATTTATCTAACTTTTATCCCTTCCTTTCACCATCAGCAACTTATGGAACTTTAGAAGGTTCTTTCTTCTTAAAATCCTTAGCCTTTGGTTTGAGTTTATTTTCAACACCTTGACCCACAAGGTTAAAAAAATGAACTCCTTGTTTCTTTAATGTCGCTTCCTCCTGAATAAGCTTACTAGAAAATTTATCAACATTCCACTTATCCCTTAATGTGTTATAATTAATGTGGAACGGTCCATATTCAGTAAGAAGTGAGTTCATGATAACTTGCACGAAGAAGGAGTCTTCCACAGTCATACCTAATGTCTTAAGTTTTGCTGCGATATTAGTCATACCTAGGACATATTGCTCCA
>JANJEY010000234.1:22363715-22377544 GCA_024703695.1 Erythroxylum cataractarum | reverse complement strand
CGTTAAAATATCAACATTAGACGTTGATGATGATCATGATCATCATCATCATCATTCAGTCCAAAATTCTGCAATAAAGCGAGGTCTGAGGAGATCTAATAGTACGCAATCTTATCCCTACATAGTAGAGAGGTTATTTCCGGTAGACCCACATATAAATGAAATAATATAATAATGATGCAGGTTACAGAGCAAAGGAAAAACTAGCACGGGAAAATTCTATGGACTTAAAGTTACAATAAAAACATAAAATAAATAAAAATACAAGTAATGGGAAATACCTGATGGAGTCCAGATCTGCGAGTATATGATAAGCTACAAAAGCTACAAAAACTAATGATATGATATACAAAATTCACACTCATGATGACAATAACAATACAAATCTTTCCATACTTAAACAACACATTGTCCTCAATAAAAATACGTCATACTTGCAATTGGTAATATTTTTTTCCTCCCACAATCAACAAGTGCAATCAGCTTAAAAGAAGAACAATCACATGCAACGCATTCAAGAAAAAAAAAGGAAGTATTTTCACAATAAGAGATGTAATGCTCAGCATTTAATCGTACACAAAAACTAGAAGAAAAAAAAAACCTGTCTAAATACACATACATGAATAAAAAATCCACCCTAAGCTGATGCTCACTCTTTCACTTGTTCAATTCACATGACGTTGATAATACAATAAGATTATGATACCTTGAAAAATAAGATTAAGTTGGTAATTAAAATTAATTAAATGTTGCAAGCTATCTCTATAAAGGAGTGGCAGTCCTTGGGCCTGATTCTTCCATCTGCTTCTTGTTTTCCGAATTTCCACCACCATCGCTACATTATGTGGGGCAAATCACTTACGGTCTATCACCTCCATCATAGGTTTTGTTTAACCGTACCTTCCTTTCCTCGTTTTTATTTTTTTCTTTTTCGGGAGTAAACTTCGCAATATAATTTAAAATAATTGAAAAGATAAGAAACACTCAGCCCGCCCCTTTCCAAATCCCAATATATCAAATGAAGGTTTTGGACCGGACCTGCCTGGTCGGTGCATGCAATAATCTCCCTCTCCGACCTTTTAGTCACGCATCTACATATATAAACCAGCGATCATGTGTCATTTTTATATAAATAGTCCCATTGCCATTAGTCTATATTATAATCTACTCGGCCAACCCAGTTTTTTGTATAGAAATAAAGAGGATTCGCAAATGGTTAATTAAACTGCAAAATTGGCTTGAATGTGCATGCGATGGCATGCTATCAATTATTTTAAGTTTAAAAAACCTGAAATCTACTTGAAGATACAATTCCCTTGCCACAGCGTGGACTACGGCATTGGGTCTCCTCTTTGCCGTAACCATTATGGTGAATTCGACGCCTTCTACGTCGTTTAATAGGACGAGTTAGGGTTCATAGAATTGGATCTCGACTTTTCAATAGTTTTCTTTCATAGTATACCTTTTTTGTAAAAAACGATTATGATGATTTGATTAGTTAGGCATTGGGTCATCCTCGTAACAGCCTAGCATTTGAGATCTTTTATTTTTTCTAGTTGTGGTGCATTTTCCGTTTTCTCTTTTTTCTTGAGCGGGATTGCTGCGTTTCAACTATTTTATAATGTTGTACTGTACTCCTTGGACTTGCGAAAATAAATATCTACCGACTCTAACAAAACCAGGAAATGGCAAATTACTCATCCTTTCTCTATCATTTTAGTTTTGACGTAATATAAATCTTTGACAGAGACTGTGACATGTAGGCCGACAAGGGATGACTATGAAATATATGTAGTTTATCTCAACCATCCAAAGTTACTTGTATACATTAACGAGGAGCCTTCAACTTTGCCATTTAGTGTCTGAAATTCCAAGACTGTGCCAGAGATAGAAGGCAAGCTGACTCCATTCAATCCACAAATGCCTACATACGATAGGATATTGGTGGATAAGTTAAGAGGGGTTGTGATGTTAGGCTTCCGTAATCTCTGAAGATAGCCAGTGGACCACAGCTGGCTGTGGGTCTCCTGTCCTATTTTCATTTCCTTTCTGTAGTCAATATCTAATTAATAAATCTTTTTTCAAGCTAATCGCAATTAGGAAAAAAAAATCTATTTTCATTAATAAAGCTTTTTTTGTTATTTAAGATTGGAGTTACAAATTATGGGAATTCGAATATCCTCTTTCTTCCCTACCTGTCACAAAGATGTAACCTAACAATAATTTGGGAAGCATTAACTTAACCAAGTCGTGTTAAAATGCAGAGGTGACGCGGGCAGCACCGCACCCTCCAACTCCAACCAAGGCTGGGCTAGACTCGTCCAAGAAAATCAAACATTAGAAAGGGAGGGAGCGAGGCTAACCGCTAACGTTCGGTCATCAAAATCAAATAGACCGAAAGGAAAAGACAAGTCCATGTGCTGCTTTCCTGATTTTAAAATCTACCATACACGTGTTCAGCTGTCTCTTGGGAACACTTGGCTTTCCCTCACTTCCAAAATATGACTAATCACTCTCCCAACCAGTCAACACCCAGACCCGCGCACCATCTAAATCTTCTTATCCTCTATATTTATTCAATTAAATCATAATTTTTTAAAAAAATCCATGACCACATCACACTATTTTCTTTAAAATTCGTAAAAACAAACTTCATGGTCAGTGTTATCAATTTGAATCTAAATAAATTATTATGACATGAAAATAGTAGTAATAAGAGAAAAAGGTACAAATCCTTTCTGCTTTGCCATTTGTCAAATGTGGGCTTTTATTTAATTATTAGAAAAGAACATATTAGTTTTCCTCTCTTTTTTTTTTTATTTTCAAGTTCCACTCTTTTTAACGTCTCAACCCATCCATCCACTGCGTTTCTCCCCATCCTCTCCCTTTTCCCTCTGTTGCTTGTCTCCTCTCCTCCTTGTCTTTCAAATTCATTTCTCTCACTGAATTTACCATTTTGCCCCTCACCCCTCTCTATTCGATCCATTTAGTCGCCCACCAACCTCTCCACAATCTTCAATCTCCAACCCGATTTCCACATCTCCGATCCGATTCTGTTACAAGAACTTTCGAACTTTTGCATTTCTTTTGCTTGCTTCTTCCGCGGTGTGTGGGTTGGTTGGTTTGTTTGTGTATCGGAGGTGGTGATTGCTTCAGATGTTGGGGCCAGGGGTACAGTTCACGCGCGTCCGTGGGGAGGATCGATTTCACTGCCCCGGCAAGGCGCGTAGCGCCCACCACAATCAACGGAACGATCAACTTCGGAGAGCTCAGAGCGATGTTACGGCGACCACCACATCGCCTTCTTCTGTAAAGGACAAGCCGGCCTTCTTTCGTGAACCGGAGAACCGGATGGGGTTCGAAGACTTGCCTAAACCGGTTGCTGCGTTGCCGGCTTTTGAACCAGTGACGGGCTTAATGCCGTTGAGTAATTTAGACCGCTTTTTGGAGTCCATCACGCCGTCTGTTTCCGCTCAGTACCTGTCCAAGGTTTGACCGATTCCGTTTCATCTGCTCATTTCGCCATTACCTTTTTTTTTTTTTTTTGACTTTTTTCTGTTTAGAATCTTAGTTGTGTTAGTTTTTGTTTGGTTGGTAAGAAACCGGGGGATCTTAACCAGTACATTTAAGTTCGTATCTGTATACTAGTCTTTCATGATGTTGGAATTTTCACTTTATTTTGATTGTTTTACGATGTATAGGAGGAGTTGGAACGGTTAAACCCTGTGTGGGGTTTGAAGAATTTGGAAGAAGAAAAGAATAAATTGTTTGTAAATGATTAAATGATACATCTCCGAGTGTTTTATGGACTTCTACTTCATGGAAACCGAACATGCATTGTTTCTGTTACCAACAACCGGTGTGTTTAACCATGATGTTCACTGTCTTTGACTTTCCGAAACAAAATCAGTAAATGGAATATAATATCTCTAAATGCCTTCACTTTTATGATTCCCTGTCTGAACGAGGACTATCAGGATCGTGCGAAATGGCATGTGTGCATAATAAACTCTGATTATGATGGCGGGGGAGGGTGTGTAATGGTGCTGTAAAATGCTGCAAACCTCGAATAGTTTCTGAAATTGAGCAATAGAATGGTAAAATACAAGTTTCAAGATTGCTGAGACGTCACAACCTAGTGATATTAGTGAAATCTGATTATCAGGCTTCAAAGTGGTTTACTAAATTCGTTTGATTCTATCAATCTTTATACTTCACTGCATGTCATTATATAATCTTTCTGAATCATTATCTGTAGTGCTTGCTTAGTTTTTATGATCACCTTGTAGGCCTTAGCACATATACTGTTGTGAAAATTTTGCTTTTGGTTCATGTTCAGCTATCATATTTACGATGTAATAAATTTTGACATCAGACAACGATGCGTAGCTGGAGGACGTGTGATGTGGAATTTCAAACATATTTCATGCTTGGAGATTTATGGGAGTCATTTAGGGAGTGGAGTGCTTATGGCGCTGGAGTACCTCTGATTATGAATGATTGTGATAGCGTTGTTCAGTATTATGTTCCATATCTGTCTGGTATCCAGATATATGGCAAGTCTACGAAGACATGTGCTGTATCAAGGTGACTAATATTCAATGGCGCCATATTTTACTTGTTAATATTTTAAAACACATTTAACGCAGCATTTTTTCTGAGTTAACCAATATGCTTCACGTGCTATTATTTGCATCGTTCAATTTGATCTCCCTTTATTGCTTGGCTTTGAGTGCAATTACTTTTCAGAGTAATGTTACTTCTGACCTCATTATGTTCCAATTTGTTTGGATCTGCATTATTCACTTGCTGCAGTATGCCTTTATGAGCGTATTAAGTTTATGTACATAAGTGGAAACCTTTTTTATGGAAGGAAACTTTCTTCTGTAAGAAAAATGTCGAAGTTGGAAACTGCTAGATGGTAGCTTGTTATGATTCCATGGAAAAGTTTCGGCTATTCTCAAACACTTCGTATCATGTAACGCATTAGCAAAAGCTTTGTTAAAGTTCCTGACAAACTATGCAAGGCTTTAAGAAAGGGAGGCAAGATGGCTTTTTATCATAGTTGCTCATTTTTTTAAAACAATTTGTTCAAGAATCATTTGCATTTATTTGTGTCTCTAGTGGTGAGACCTGGTATTTTCTTTTTATCATAGTTATTCATTTTTTTAAAAACAAATCTTTCAAGAAGCATTTGCATTGATTTCTTTTAATTGGGACAACAATTGTGGGTTAGTTTTAACTGTTTGGTTGCTCTCTTTCCTTTGACACCTTAAAGCTGTAGATTTGTTAGTGTACACTTGTAAACCTGAACTGATAATCTGCTTTATGACAGGCGACGTGGTGAGGACAGTGACAGTGATTATAGGGATTCGAGTAGTGATGGTAGCAGTGATTGTGAACCTGAAAGTGGATTGAAATGCTCTGTGGAACCATGGACTCATTTTGATTTTAGAAATGAATGTCCTATAAGAATGGATAGATTATCTTTGGGAGACCAAGGCGTTGCTCCTCTAGAGGATGCTTCTAGTGATGAAAGTGAATCTCTTAATGCACAAGGTTATTTGCTATTTGAGTACTTTGAACGAGATCCCCCTTACAGCCGGGAGCCGTTAACTGACAAGGTTGTTATTGTGTTTCTAATGGTAGTCAAGTTCATGAGATACTGTTAACTATTTGTAATATTTTTCATATTTCCTCGCCTATTTCTTTGTAAACAGATATCAGATCTTGCTATCCGCTTCCCTGAGCTGAAGACACTTAGAAGTTGTGATTTACTAGCATCTAGCTGGATTTCTGTGGCCTGGTACTTTTCATGGAGTTGCATACGATTCTGATGTCATGCTATCAATTATTATTCACATATTGTGTTTGCAATTTGTAGGTACCCAATCTACAGAATACCAACTGGGCCAACATTAAGAGACTTGGATGCTTGCTTTTTAACATATCATTATCTTCATACCCCATTAGGAGGTACTCTACGTCTGCCGATTCTGTATTTGTTCCAGTAGGTTCTGTGATTTTGTAGATGATGAATTTTTTCTTCTAATTGTTTTCCCTCTTGATATGATGACCGAATCAACTGTTTATGTGACGCCCTTTTTTGATTCTTAACTGTTAGTGTCGATAAGTTTTACCTTTAATTGGCATAAACAAGACTGGAAGTATGTTGAAGGACAAAAGCTCTTAGCCTGCTTGTTTGTGACGAAAGCAAAACTTTGAGACAGATGAGTAGTAGAAAGCTGCAACTTTATGGGAATGAATAAAAAAATCTCCGATTTGTAGGAGAAGATGCATACTTTTATTTTTGTGAGTCATTATAATATTGTTCGTACTGGTCTGCATCACTTTTTGGTTCATAGAGGTGGGTTCTATCGACACTGTTGACCTTGTTGCTTTATTCTTCAATGACTGCGTAGGAAGTCCATGGGATTATTTATGGATGTGTAATGTTCATGTATCTTGCTTCTTAAACCTGATTTAAGAAATGATGATTAATCCCCTTGATCACTGTATGTCGCTATCGGTTAGAACTATGCCTGCATTGGGCTGCTTTTATTATAGTCATAATGACGAGTTTCTTGGCAGGTGTACGAGGTGCTCAGGCTCCAGTTGTAACATGTCCCAGTGAGTTGGGTGGGGTGCCAAAGATGTCGTTGCCTGTTTTTGGCCTTGCATCATACAAGTTCAAGTTGTCCTTGTGGACACCAAACGGGGGATTTGAATGCCAATTGGCGAATCATCTGTTGCAGGCTGCTGATAAGTGGTTGAGACAGCGTCAGGTCAATCATCCAGATTTCCTGTTTTTCTGCCGTCGGTAACGTGAAGTTATAGCTCCTCCAACTGTTTATGACGGAAAGTTAAGTTAAACTTGGTGAATGAATATGGGTTGCGAGATTTATAATTCCAAGTGTGCGGCTGAAGATGACCGGTGGGTTATATCTATAGTGTTCCGTACTGTCACCTACACCTACATGGATGAAGGAAAGAGCATTTTTGAAAATTAAAAAAAAAAAGGAACAAGAAAGAAAGGAAAAATATGACAACTGCCTCTGAAGCAAAAGAGTTACTTTAGGCAATAAGGCTCTACAAGAAAATGAAATGACGCGATATAGATTTAGGATAAGCTGCTTAAGTATGGTGCTAATAAACTAAGTTAACAAAGTGGTCGGGCTTGTAACCGGTGTCAGCAATGTTCATGATAACATGTAATCTTCTATGTTCTGATGGGTGTTAGACCAGGCAATTTTTATCTGTCCTGACGGTCACAAAGGATGCAAGTTGGTTTACTTTTTAAAGAGGATTTTGATAGGAAGGTTGTAATGCCAGATATTAGTTTACTATAGAGCTTGCTTACTACAGATGTATATCTGGGGACTGACTGATAGAGCTTGATGACTTTTTTCTTCTGACTGACTGGTTAGGTAAATGTTGTTTCTATTATTTTTCCTTCGGCATTCATTTGTGCTCTTCCTGTTCAGTTTTATGCATTAGCTCAAACTCCGTTTCGGAGTAGAATGAAAACGACTTCTATGCCAACAGTACGAGTTCTCTTCGGAATACGGTCATAATTAATTGGAGGAACTGTCTAAGCCATTATATCAAGAGCTGAGTTGTTATTGTTAGATCGAATGTTGTAAAATTGGAATGTTAAATTTCATCCTGTTTATAACTTAAAAAAGACTATTTCTGAACAAAGAAATTGTTATACTGATCAAATTTTGATTGACAAATCAGGACATGGACCAACTCATTTGTTCTCAACTTCATGTACTTTTCTCTCCAAGGCCTCCGAACATATCTTTCCCATCACATGATAAAAGGACATGAGATCTGATAGTTGGCCAACAGACATCTTCCCCATTATGGCCCTTCCAATTCTCTCCCTCTCCTCATTCATCATCAATCTCCCTCTATACCCACCTCCATTTCTCACCGTTGCTCCCATTTGCTTCAGCCTATTCACCTGCTGCAAGCTCAGCGCTGTGTTCGCCTGCAATTATCAATTATACATTCAGCCAGTTACATTTGGTGTAGTAACTCAGTAATTGCAGTACCGTTTGCAGTCTACTCTTTGAAAATCCTTTAACTCTACTAACAACATGTCCTTTTCAGGACTCCGGAATAAGTTTCAGTTCTTCTTTCAAGAAACAACTAACCTGTAGGAACTCAGCTCCAACTTCTAAGTCAGATTCTTGGCCTGAAATCATTCCACATCCTGAGCTGTACATGTTCCTAGCGATAGAGAAACTTCTAACGATGATCCGTCTCTTTGTCTCCAGCTCCTGGTTAAGTTTTGGGGCTTTCGGTACAGACGACGAACAAATAAGCCTTTTCTTATATGCAATCACTGCCTTCACAAATTCCTGCACAATCATAAGACAAGATATTCTGAATTCTAAGTAACTGTGAAGCATAAGAATTCCGAAAGAGATATAGATCTTTCGGGGTCGATTTTAGCTTTACCTTATATGCAGTTGGACAACCAGGATAGTCAAAATCATCAGTGTCTTGACATCTCATTCTCTCTGGATGAAACTGAAGTCCCATAATGAACTTTCCCTCGTCAGGATTGTAAGTATCAGGATCATAAAAACCTTCAACTAAACCATCTGGTGCAAAAGCCATTGGCACAAATCTTGGAGCTAATTTCTTCACACCTTGATGATGATAACTATTCACCATGATTTCCATCTTATTTTCTTCCAAAGAATCCTTAAACCAGCGGTGTAAAGGAGTGTTCTCTTCAACCTTAATCACATGACGGTGTTTGTCGTAATTCTCATAATTGATATGCTCTACTCTTTGGTCCTTAAAGATTTTTAATGAGAGCTCTCTCCCTATATCTTGATAGAGTGTGCCTCCGCATGCAACGTTAAGAACCTGCGACCCTCTGCAGATTCCTAAGTATGGTATGTTTCTCTCAAGGCAAAGCTTTGCCAGCCTCAGTTCAATTGTGTCTTTCTCTCTGTCAATGGCTGTGTCGCTTGCATGAGCTTTTTTAATCTCTTCAAGCTCTTCAGGTGAAAACCCAGAAAGCTCTGCGTCATAGTGGGACGGATCGATGTCTTCACCTTCACAAAGAAGGACGCCATGGATTGGCTCGAAGCTTTCCAACAACATGTGGAGTCCACTTACCCTGGGGACTATAACTGGTACTGCTCCATAGCTCACTATAAGATCTAAATGATACTCTCCTGTTCATCAAATTAGACAAACATCAATCCTTTGAACCAATCTCTAGTCTTCAATCTTCTTTTGCATTATTTAGTGCAGATACTTATAGCATAATGATGTCATTCATGGTTAACATTTGCACATTAAGTCATTCATGGTTAACATTTGTATGCGATTGATGGAAAGGTTGAAAGTAAACATAGATAGGATAAAGATAATAATTAACGGATCATTGATTTAACAAATCTATGCCCTTCTTCAAATGACCAAAGGATATGTGATCAAAAGAATAGAAAGGTAGACAAGTTACAAAAACATACCCACAAAATCTACAAACTTGTTCTTGCGAACCGTTCGCCGGGAGACAATGAGAACCCTTGGAAGAATGATTGAGAGATCTGAATCAGCCATGTCGATTGCAAAATGGTTTTCTAGCCCGGACTCAGAATTCTCGGTTAATGCTAATGGAAGGGAGTTATGAGACAGATGTTCTTCCCAAGGATACGAGCGTGGAGTGATTCTTGAAAAAGGAGAAGGAGAAGGCACAATGCAGGCGTTGTGCATGGACAAATGTTAGTTTTGGCAATTTATTTATTTGAAGTTAGCGAAGTCAAAGTTTGATAGGGTGCTGACGTGGAGCGTCTCGCGTGAAGATAAAGGCCAACGTTAGTTGGGAGAATTAGTTGTACTTGATAGCCATCGATTTCGTAGTGAACAACAATAAAAATAACGAGACGTTTAATTTAACGAAAGGTGCCAATTTTCCCTCATAACATCATCTCTTTCGTTTCATTTATGTTTTAAGAATGAAAGTGTAAAGATTGAAATGCAGTAGTTGTCCCCTTGTTGACAAAATGAGAATAAACAACATATATGATTGGGTCGGTTGTGTTAGGCTCAGGTCTAACTCTAAGATGACGTGTGGGTCGATCGACCTATTCTCAAGATAATGAGTTAGACACGGCAGGTATTTATTATATAAGTTCATTATCTCCTCATAACGCAGGTACGACTCTTAAGAACTCTAATACCCTCTGTTCTTAGAAAAAATCTACGACAAAGAACTGGCTTAAACATCGGAGGAGCAAGCCAGTGATCAACCCCCTGCGTGCCTTTATTATTTTTGCAGGTATCTCCTAACTGAAACTAATCGAGTTCATGGATCCAAACAACGACGTCCAGCTTCACCAAAATCAGGCTGAACCAATATATATTTACGATATAATTGCGTTACTAATGTGGCAAGCAGCAATTGAGTTGCTAAGGTATGTATATATATAATTGGCTTATCTTCATCCATATGAAATCAATATATACAAATTAACACTTGTTAAAATTTACTAGATAAATAAACATTTGTTTATTGAGTACAACCTATAATTAACAATCAATAGATTCTGCATGGTCCTAATATTATTGTTTTCTTACTGTATGATAGTTACAACTAATATCAAATTAATTATATATGATGATTGTAAGTATTAATTATATATTTCAGAAATTATTATATCCTACGAATTATTATAATAAATAGAGTTTGTAATGGTTATAATTGAAATAATAATCTAAACATACTTAAATAATAAGATAAGCTTAACAAGGATTACATAATAAAGAATACATCAATTATCATTTACTTTGGATTTTATATTATAATCTAAATAATACACATACAAACTCTATCATATATGGCGAAATTACACAATACGTTTGTCTGCTAATAGATGAAGGGATTAGCGGCAGTAGTCAATGAAATTTAAAATTCTAGCTCAATCAAGGGGTCAGAAGCAAATTGAATATGGAAAGTCAAACATAGCTTCAGAGTGAGTTGCCAAATTTTGACTTTTGTATGTGATGTTACAAATTTTGAACCGGAAGCTTTGTACATGTGTTTCATAATATGTCTTGCTTAGTATATTTCAAGCGTCGAGGAACACAGATAGGTTTCAGCATGTGTCCACATTATGCCTCATGTACATCTTCTGGTCAATGATCAATGGATGAACTCAATCAAACTCATCCATCAAAGTTTTGTTCAAGTATTTGATGGAGGCGTTGGATTATTTTTATGCATACAAGATAAGGTTTGATAATGCATGCACTAAAATCATAAAAACAAAACTTGTCGTGAGAAGATTATACGAAGCATATACTTGCGATCTATCATATTTTGTATGTACTGTACAATTAGTTAACTGCAAGAGAAAATGGGAAAAAACTGAATAATCTTTATTAATTCAGCTATTGCGTTTTATATGCAATAGTATCTGTACAACCTACAACCTACAATACCTTACAGCTATGTTTTGCTAACTGTACAATTAACTTATGGTATAAAATGAACAGATACACATTTAACTACAGTTAGTTAATTATCGTTCACACTCCCCCCTTAAGTTGGGAATGGATGAGGAAGCAACCCCAACTTGACACTAATGTGATTAAACTGAGGAGCTGCTAATGACTTAGTAAAAACATCAGCAACCTGCTCATACGTGGAAACATATCTAGGATTAACAAAACCTTCCTTAAATTTTTGGCGCATAAAATGACAATCAATTTCTAAGTGCTTAGTCCGCTCATGAAAAACTGGGTTGGCTGTAATAAGGACATACCTGACGAAGCTGTTGCAGGTAGGCTGTGTCCAAGGTTTCATCAGGATTTCCATTACTGAAATCGTACAGACGTCGACTGAAAACTGCGCACCGAGCAACCCCGAATGTGTGTGCTCCTGAGCAAGAAAAAAAAAAAAAAAAAGAACCAAAGCAATCAGAGAATGTTGGTAAATGGGTGATAAAAAATTCAAGGTTTTAAATTGCAGACTCCGAATTACACCGTAGTTGCTGATAAAAGGTGAAGTTACCTGATAGAGCAACAAGATCAGTAGAATCTAGTCCAACATCATCGAACTTGTCTGTAAGATTCCTAAGGTCCTCGAAAGGTCCAGGAATGGCACTAGTTCCATCTCGATTCGCAGTCCTGCTATCTTTTCTTCCTAGTGGTACTTCCCATGTTGGACCGCCTGCCTGTTAATATATTAATTTCTATTAAATTTCGGTTAAGAAAATAATAGCGAAATATACGTAATATAAATATCATACGTGAACTAATCAAATGTTACTGATGATATCTCACTCGGGTTCTATTCATTATAGGAAAACATTATTTGACATTGGACACTATATTCCATTATTTTCCTCTTTTTTTGAACAACATGTGTGTATGCAAGATCTTTTTAAGTATGAATAGGTCATATAAATTTGAATTAGGTTATAAATAAATAAAAAAAGTTTTCAAATGAATGTTGAGAAAATTAGTAATTAAATTTTAGCACTTCAAATTTAATTTTTTTCCAAATAGATACTGACTTATATAAATTATATTTGACTGATATCTTAATCATTTAACTTTAATATAATGTATATATGTTGTAACATTGTATTAAGGAGTATGTTTAATTTATAATTTACAAATTTAAAGCTTATTAATTAATAAAATGTAAGGTTTAGAGCGATAATTGAATATAAATTGAGTTTTCTCAAATAAAATTTGGGAAATTTTTGTAATATTAGAGATTTAAAAGTTGTGTAAATACCAATTCAACTAATATCTCAGATGCAATGGCCAGTATATCTGCACAGGAAACGACACCAGGGCAAGCACTCTCTAGTGCCGTTTTAATGTCATCGACCACTTCATATCCAGTCACTGTTTGATTTGGGACTGCGTCTTGCTCACTGTCTATACCATTCCCATCAACTAGAAGAATGGAACCATCACAACCCTGCAAAATGAACATATTATAACATAAGTATTCGTATGTATACATTGTTACTATCTAAGATTTGAAAGGAAAGGCAACCGTGGCCTAAGCAAGCATGAGTATCTCTATTGTATGCTCAAAGAAGTGAATGATGTATGATTATGGGTAGGTAGGGATGGCATGGGCCATAGTAGCTCAATACCCTTATTTTTGCAACCCAAGACTAGTCTGCAGCTTGATCGTCGAGACCAAACAATGGTGTTTGAATTTATAGGTTCTTCAATTGTATTAACTTAAAGAACATCTTTCTGGTCTGTTATACCAAAATGATGTTCATATGCCTAATAGACGTAGGTTGGGTTGGATTAATCCCCAAGTCCGAGTGCAACTTGAAGTCTGATCAATTTATAACCGACCTCTTTAGTTTCAAGTCAAGCCTAATTTGTCATCTCCATGTGCAAGGATAATGAGCCAACTTGAAATTGACTTAGGATCTACATTAATGCCTTAATTTGAGTCTAATTTAAAATTTGATCAATTCAAACTTAATATTTTAATATCGGGTCGGAACTTATTTATCATTCCGATATGTAGGGAAGAAAAATTAGTCTAACTTGAAGTGAATAAACCATTTTAATTTGACCAAGGTCAAACTCACACTTAACATATTTATTGAGTTTTTCTTCAATTCAACTTTTTATTCACACTTAACACTTAACACTTAACACTTAACAATTCACACTTAACACTTAACAATTCAACTTTTTCGATGAATAAAAATATTTTATTTCTTCAATTCTATATTAAAATTTTTAATTTTATTCAACTTTTACTGTATATCAATTTTATGAGAGTTCAATACTGATTGCTACTCATATAATGACTT
>JANJEY010000234.1:22130817-22141182 GCA_024703695.1 Erythroxylum cataractarum | reverse complement strand
ATTTAGAAGTGTGTTTTTCGATACTTTGCAGGTTTGGGTTATAATAAATGCAGCCATTATGTTGCCGAATTTTCAATAAAATTTGGGATAAAAATGAAATTTTGAGATTTGTATGGATATATATAAGATTATGTATGAATGTTGAGTTATGGGTATAAGAATGAATTTCCTATGGGAAATTATATGGATGTGATTGGTATAAGAAAGAAGGAAAAAGAAAATAAAAAGAAAAAAAATTATACCAGATTTCGGATGTTTCGTCTAGGTTTCCAACGCAATCGTTGTTGTCTTTGTATTTTATTCACGGATGTCGGCATTTAATTCAGTTTGATTCGTTTTCGTATTTTATTCAATTCGTTTTCGCATTCAATTCCGATGTGTATTCCTTTTGATATCCAATTTGCTTTTGATCCGTTTTCGCTTTATGATTCGATTTCGTTCTATCCGCTTTGTTATTCGTATCTGATTCGCTTATTCGATTCGTTTCGCTATTTTTGCTTTCACTTTTGTCTCGTTTTAGCTATCTGCCACTTTATTTCCTTCGTTTTTCAGTTGGGATCCAGTTCCCGGATCGGGTCCCAACACGCTTCCATGTAGAACTTTGCTCCGTGAACTCTGATTCTGCACGTAGAGCTATGCTCCGTGAACTCTGTTCTGATTGAGCCCTATGGGCTAGTATTTGTGTAAGTGATTGGCACTCGGTCACAACAATAAGAATGAACACGAGTCTCATGCATATGGTATTATAAGACTGAAGATCATGAGTGGTTTGCAGGGTGATATTGAATGACTATGTGACCGGCCATCTTATGTGAGTATCTGGATAATAAATGTATACTTACAAATGAGTAATTTATGTAATATGAGATATGTGTATAAGATTCGGTGAATTCATCAATGATGGTTCATTCATTGAGTTCGTAAAACTCATCAAAATTACAACGTTATCTTTTTAGGACTGAGAGAAGACTCTAGCTACTGAGGGGCTCTACTGTTGTGTAGTTTTGTGTATTGGCAAGAGAAGTCATAGCTCAAAGGTCGGTAAGCTGGGATTTTTGGGTGACTTAGATAAATTTGATTTATTTTCCTCTTTCATGCAGTACTCTTGTATTAGATTTTATGAATGTATATATAGAATTTATCGAAAGACTCAATGTAGACATTCGATGTTTACAAAAGGAAATGAAAAAAATGGTTGGTTTTTAAACATAATGGATTTCTTATGATGCTTTACAAGTGATTATAATACCACGTCATGTAAAGTGAGTGTAGCGATCGAACGTAGCGTGCCCTTATCCTAGGTTATGTGCCGTAATGATCTCTGGGCGCCCCGGTGCGTATCCTTAGATAAGGGCGCTACAATTACCATCCTATACCATATCCAAATATAGATCTCATATGTACCCAATCACATTATTCACCAATGTAACCACATTGTCGAATATGCATTCATAATAATTGGTCGACATAACCTTGAAAACTTCTACATATATCACTATCATTTGTTTCATTTTTTCTACGTACTTTCTTAATCAATTTAAAATTATAGACGCATAGCCATCTTGAAATTCTGATCTCATATTCACTAACACAATCTTATATCAAATCATAACTCTTATCACAGTAATTATGTAGCGCCTCCTTACCGCAGGGTACACACTAGGACGCCCGAAGTACTACATGAAAGAGAAGAATATATCAAATCTATCTAAGCTATCCAAAAATCCCAGCTAATCGACCTTTAAGCCATGACTTCTCTGGTCAAATCACAATCTACACTCCAATAGAGCCTCTCAATAACTAGAGTCGTCCCTAGGTCCTAAAAAGACAACATTGCAATTTTGGTGAGTTTTGTGAACTCAATGAGGTAACCATCATCGATGGTTCACTTAATTCATGCAACACATCAATACATATCACAATTTTGCATTTCACATGAGTAACACACTTTCCCTTAAACATAAGCAATTTTGTATTTCACTCTATCAACATACTTAACAAGATGCATATGAAATAGTCATGAGACACTTTTCAATTGTTACGTTGTCGTGACTGGGCGCCTGAACTGTCCCGTATCTATTTTGAATAATGGGCTCATTTGTACTGTCCCTTATCTGATGAGGATACAGGGCTCATTACACGTTGAACCTTAGGCTCTGAAACACTTTTGAGCTCAAGGCTCATTTCCTCACATTGAGCTTTAAGCTCTGATCGTTGGCTGCCTTAGTCCCAACTTCCATTATCTGACTATGCATTCATGAATGGAATGCATGTAACACAATGAATCACGTGATAAAACATATAGGTCTTCACATTCACATTCATTCATTATTCAAACATAATTATAAGCAAACAATAATTGAGAGACCATCTAGGTTACTCACTGGTTGCTCCCGAAACTATTGCCTGGAAGTTCCGACAATGTCTGTGGGTTGACGTTCCAATTACTCCTCTATAACAAATAACATACGCATATATCACAATTTGCACAATCATAGGTGTTTAATCATACACATGAATGCAATGAAATATGTACAAGGCATGTTCATGACAATCCCGGGTATCACTTCATAAATTCTTCACAAAACTATCCCTATACCAAACTCATCTAAGTATAACTTATACTTAGGTTTATGCCTCACTAAACCCATTGAACTCGCAATTCATTTCTGATTGAATCACTTCAAATTTTTCCAAGACACCCCTTTTGGGTCTACAGTTCATGTACAATCAGAAGGTAAAAATGAAGTAATTTGGTTAAACTCTCTTCTAGAAAAATATTCCTCTATGTCTTACGTTTCCATTGATACCAAAATCACTCAATTTGGTTCAGCAATGTGAAAGTTATATTTCAAATATTTTTGGACTACTTTTATTCTGAGACAGTACCCCCATACTCAACTTCGATCTGGAATTTAAATATCTTAGACACTGAATTAGATTCCAAGTTATTCATAACATTTGTAGCTCCACGTCTCTATTTTACCAAAAATTAGAAATCATCTCATTTGGAGCTCTACAGATCAAGATATCATCAAAATACGGAAGTATATTTAGTAGAATAACATCAGTTCATAAAATTTAAGAGTACACACATTGTACCTGTCCCATGTTTTTCACTTAATCTTTCTCACTTCATTTTGGATGTCTATGATTTTTGATGGAAATGTAGAGTGATGTCTTACGAATCTAATGGTTCAATAATTAGATCATTTGGATGTCTAAAGGAGAAGTTATGACTAAAAGAATCCAGTTTGTGTTTGCTTCTGTCTTAGTTTTTCCATCGTCTTAGTTTCCATCGTCTTAGTTCCTATCGTCTTAGTTTCCCATTGTCTTAGTTTCTATCATCTTAGTTTTCATCGTCGTAGCTCCTATCGTCTTAGTTTCTATCGTCTTAGTTTTCCATCGTCTTAGTTTCCATCGTCTTAGTTTCCTATCTTCTTACTTTCTATCGTCTTAGTTTCCATCGTCTTAGTTCCTATTGTGTTAGTTTCTATCATCTTAGTTTCCCATCGTCGTACTTTCTATCGTCTTAGTTTCCATCGTCTTACTTTTGGATCTCCACATAAAAAGATTATAACTTTCGACTCAGATGTCCAAAAATTTCATAATATATACCGTTGGAAAGATAAAAAATAAGATCTACAATTTCAAGAAGGCAACTTTATCAAAATCTATCTAGATTACTCCAGATTTTTTCCCGAAGTCAAAACACAAATTTTTACATTCAGCTCCCAATGTACTGCACCCAGTTCTCAACTTTATGAAATTTTGAGACTCTTAGATACATAATTAAAATTTGATGTCTTCATACAAAATGTAGCCATATATCTCTAGGTTAATCCAAATTAAGAATTATCTCATTTGGACAACTAAAGAAAACGTTATGGCTAAAAGACTGAAGCGTATTCAATGAACATTTTCTAAATTTTCAAACTTTCAATATTTTACATCACCAAAAAACTAAAAATCTTTCAAAAACTAATTTTACACTATAACCAAATTTATTTCCTCCCAACCACCCAGTATTTATGAATATATACTTAAATGTTACTTTCCATGCAGATGACAGTAACTTCTTAACTTTCTTTCATAAATCACCAACTCTAACGGATTTATTCACTACTTACCTATTGGGAACTCCAAAATCTTCAAGCCCTAAACTTCATGCAATTTACGTACTTCACTGAAGATAATGACAAGTTTTTGGTTTTTTTTTCTTTTCTTAGGGTAGAAGACACGAATAGCAACATGGGTTAGGAGTAGGAAGGAAAAACAAAGAAATCACTTAGAAGGTGTTAGAGGGAAAACTCTGTGGACGAGAAGAACATTTGAAGAAGATCCCAATGAAGAATGGACTTAGACATATAACTTAATCTTTCAACTCTCAGAGAATAGTAGCCTACTTCTAGCAGAAGTACATAGACCTAAGTGACATTTTTCACTTCACTCACATCTAAGCTCTAACTTAGTTTCTTTTGAAATTAAATCCTCAAAACTCTCATCTTTACAATTTAACTATTTCAAAGTCTTCATTTGAGGTCTTTTCCTATTTGTATAATTTTCCCAAAATCTATGCCTACATTCACCCAAATTTACAAATACAATACTTTTACTGTCCAATAGAATTTTCAACATAAATAAATTCAAAATTCTCAAAATAGTCAAAAATCACAACTCAATCTAATTATACCCGGAATTATTCATGAATGCATGTACAATTATTTTCAAGTGCAACAACTTTACCATTCATATATGTGTATGTCACATTATGCATGAGCATGCATAAGCATTTCTAAATTCTCATTTTCACTCATATTTATTATTCTAACCTTCCCATAAGTAATGGGATGTTGCAACTCTCCCTTCCTTAAAGAAATTTTGTCATCAATTCTTACTTGTTTGCTCGAACAGGTAGTGATATTGTCTCTTCATATGTTCCTTCGTCTCCCATGTTGCTTCCTCAGTTGAGTGGTTCCTCCATAGGACTTTCACCAATGGAGTGACTCTATTCCTCAACTGCTTGATCTACGATCCCACAATCTTAATCGACTCCTCAACATAACTTAAGTTACTAGCAACCTTAATCTCTTGAGCCGGTATCACATGTGTCGGATCCGATCGATATCTTCGGAGCATACTCATATGAAATACATTATGCAACTGAGATATCTCATTCGGTAAAGCTAGCTTATAGGCTAAAGGTCCAATCCTCTCAATGATCTTATAAGGACCAATGTACCTAGAGCTCAACTTGCCCTTTTTACCAAATCTTAACACTCCTTTCCAAGGTAACACTCTCAAGAATACTCTGTATCCGATACCTTTATATCACGTTGATGTTGATCCACGTAACTCTTCTGTCTATCCTGACCCGCTTTAATTAAGCTTCGAATCAACTTTACTTTATCTACTGTATCTTGTATTAACTCTGGGCCTTTAACCATTCTCATGCCCTCTTCATCCCAATATAATGGCGACCGATATTTTCTACCATACAGTGCCTCATATGGTGCCATTTCTATATTACTGTGGTAATAATTATTGTAGGAAAACTCTATCAATGCTATATATTGATTCCAAGCTCCTCTAAACTCCAATACACAAGCTTTAAGCATATCCTCAACAGTCTTCATTGTCCTCTCACTCTGTCCATCTGTCTGAGGATAAAACGTTGTACTGAAATTCAACTTAGTACCTATAGCAAATTGCAAGCTCCTACAAAACCTTGAAGTAAATCTTGGATCCCTGTCTGATACTATGGACAATGGAATCCCATGCAGTCTCACCACCTCATTCTTATATTCCTGGGCCAACTGATCAAATGAGTTATTCTCTCTCACTGGTAAGAAGTGGACTGATTTAGTTAACCGGTCCACTATGACCCATATAGCATCATGCTGTCTCAGAGTTTTAGTCAATACCATAATAAAATCCATAGTGATTCGTTTCCATTTCCATTCCAGAATGGGGAACGAATGAAGTTTGCCTACTGGAGCCTAGTGCCCAGTGCTCCTCTTTCACCTTGCTGGTAAGTCATACATCTAGATATATACTTCGCTATTTGCTTCTTCATTCCTGGCCACCAAAAATGTTGCTTTAATGCGTTATACATCTTGGTAATACCAGGATGCATAACATAGGCAACTATATGACTTCCTCAAGAATCTCCTTCCTCAACTCATCTCTCAGCTCAAACTCGGAATTGGGATTCATCCTTACTTTCTCTATAAGCTTACCATATTAGGATCTTTCCCTTGAACTTTTCTGATCCTATCATGTAGCATTGGTCTCAGCTTCAACGTAGCAATCAGGGCCTCATTTTGCTCCAGATTCAACTCCACATTCAGAGCTCTCAAATGAATCAAATTAGGTAACCTCGATAACTGAATATGAGCTATACTGATATTAGAATTCTTGCTCAAAGCATCTGCTACCAAATTAGCTTTTCTCGGGAAGTACTCAATAGTGCAATCATAATCTTTCAGTAGCTCAATCCATCTCCTTTGCCTCAAATTCAACTCCTTCTGACTCAGCAAATACCTCAGACTCTTATGATCAGTGAAGATATGGAAAGCCTCCCTAGACAAATAATGTCTCTAAATCTTTAGAGCAAAGACTACTACAGCTAACTCTAAATCATGTACTGGATAATTTATCTCATGAGGCCTTAATTGTCTCGATGCATAGGCGATCACCTTACCATGTTGCGTCAATACACATCCCAATCTTTGATGCGAATCATCGTTATACACCACGTATCCTCCAGTACCTAATGGAATATTCAACATTGGTGCAATCGTCAACTGTTGTTTCATCTCCTTAAAGCTCTTCTGACTCTCCTCATTCCATTTGAACACTCCATTCTTCTTCAAAAATTTTGTCAGAGGGGCCGAGATCAAAGAAAACCCCTCAACAAATCTCTGGTAATATCCGGCCAATCCTAGGAAGCTTCGAATCTCTGACACATTTCTTGGAGCTTCCCAATTCATCATTGCCTCTATCTTATTTGGATCTACATGTATGTCATCTCCAATCACTATATGTCCCAAAAATACAACCTGATCAAGCCAAAATTCACACTTACTGAATTTGACATATAGCTGCTTCTCTCTCATAATTTGTAAAATGACTCTCAAATGCTCTGCATGCTCCTTTTTGCTTTTTGTATACACCAAGATATTATCAATAAACACAATCACAAACTGATCCAGGTAGGGCTGAAACACCTTATTCATCAGGGCCATAAAAGCTACCGGGGCATTTGATAGTCCAAACGGCATCACTAGAAACTTAAAGTGCCCATTCCTGCTCCTAAATGCACTCTTTGGTACATGAGCCTCAGTTATTTTCAATTGATAGTACCCTGATCTCAAGTCCAACTTAGTAAACACTATTGCTCCTCATATCTGATCAAGTAAATTATCAATTCTAGGCAGTGGGTACTTATTCGTCACTGTCACCCAATTTAGTTGCCGATAATCGATGCGCACCGCAAAGTCCCATCCTTCTTCTTCACAAACAGCACTGGAGCTCCCCAAGGTGAAACACTGGGCCTTATAAAGCCCTTTTCCAACAATTCCTACAAATGAGCTTTCAATTCTTTCAGTTTCACAGGTGTCATCCTATATGGAGGAATAGATACAGAAGCAATACCTGGAACTAGATCAATTGTGAACTCCGTTTCTCGATCTGGTGGTAATCCAGGTAACTCTTCGGGGAACACATCCAGGAACTCCTTAACCACTAGAGTATTCTGTGCACTCTGCTCAACCCTTTTATCAATAATATGGGCCAGATAAGCCTCACATCCTCCCTACATCAAGCTCAATGCACTCATGAAGGATATCATCCTAGCTGGCACTGCTTGACTAATTCCTATGAATACTGCCCTTAACTGACCAGGAGATTCTAATACTACCTCCTTGGTATAACAATTCATGATGGCCCTATGGGCAGTGAGCCAATCCATGCCTAGGATCACATCTATCTCCCTCAATTGCAATACTATCAGGTCTGCCACCAACTCTGCTTGATCAATCTTAACTAAGCACCCCTTGCATACCTCACCAATAATAGTAGTGCTACCTAGAGGTGTACTAACCTCTAGCCCATACTGTAGTGACTCCGTATCACAATGCAATCTACATGCCAAAGGTGGTGCGATAAAGGAGTGTGTGGATCCTAGATCTAGTAGTGCAAATGCCTCCAAATCATAAACAAGAAACGCACCTATAACTACATTTGGTGAGTCTTGGGTCTCCTGCCTAGTCATAGCATAGATCCTAGCCTGGGACTGTGGTCGGTTACTCTATCCCTCAGTCCTCAAGGAAGAACTTCCAGCTCTCCCTTTGCCTCTACCTTGGCCTCTCTGTCCAGATCCACCACCTTTACTTTGCTGAACTGTAGTATTACTCCTAGATCGCCCACTGACAGCAAACTGAATTTCTAACATCTCTGGGCAATCTCTAATCTGATGGTCCAGGGGGCCGCATTTAAAACAAGCTCCCGTCGATCTCCAGCACTCTCCACCATGCCTCCTCTCGCAACACTCACAAACTAGGAACTGGTTCTGAGCTGAGCCTCTACCACTATTAGTCTGTGAAAACCTGCCCCTCTGCCTAGATCCTGACTGCCTGAATCTGCCTGATGATCTGATTGCTCTATTATGACGCTTACTGAAGCTTCTGCCATAACTCCCCTGACTCTCACTAGGCGTCTGGACCCTTGCCCAGTCTCTACTTGTTTCTCCTTCATCAGCTGTTCAATTCTAATTGAGGCAGCTCTCAACTCAGTGAAAGTGCCCATATCTAACCTTGTCAGCCTTGTTCTGATCTCCATATTAAGTCCGTTTTCAAATCTCCTACACTTGTCTTCTTCTGTAGGGATCAGAACGGTAGCATAACCCATCAATTCATTAAATCGGACCTCATAGTCCGCCACTGACATCTTGCCCTGCTTCAGTTCCAAGAACTCTTGCATCTTCATGTCCAAGTAGACCTTGGGCATGTAGTTGTCTCTGAAGACTCTCAGGAAGTCTTCCCACTTCAATTGACAAGGCCTGGTGGTACTGCCTGGAATAGTCTTCCACCACTGGTAAGCTGGGCCCTGCAGTAATGATGCTGCGTAGTCAAACCTGTCATCAGGCTCGTAGTCCATCTGATCAAAAACCCTCTCAGTCCTCTCTAATCATCCCTCGACCTCAGCCGGGTCTATGCTGTCATAGAAGTCTACAGCTCCCTGCTTTCACAGTCTATCATACCTCCTCTTCCTTTTTTTGAAAACTCTAGGAGGCAACCCCTCAGATCGAGGTACCGAGGACTCTCTACTGGCTCTTACAGATCCTTGGTCAGTTGGTTGATCAATCTGATCACCTAGGGCGGATGACCTATAACAAATGATAACTTCAATCATTATCCGTGTTACTCAAGATATTTCATGCTTATCATTCCTATATGTCCCAATAGATGCTAAATCATGCTCTGATACTACCTAAACGTAGCACCCCCTTACCGCAGGGTACCCACTGGGATACTCGAAGGTCATTCCGGCATATATCTTACGATGAGGGCACGCTACGATCTATCACTACACTCCCTTCATATGGCATGGTAACATAAATCACTTGTAAAGCATCATAAGAAGATCACAATATTTTAAAACCCACTTTTTCTCATTACATCCCACAAAATCGAAGTCTACATTGTCTATCCACAATATACGTATATACATCATCAGAAACCTAATACAGTAGCACTACGTGAATGAGGAAAGTGTATCAAAATTATCTAAACCACCCTAAAAAAAATCCTCAATTGACCGACCTTTGAGTCATGATCTCTATCTCCAATCGCAATCTACTCGGCTAGTAGAGCCTCTTTAGTAGCTAGAATTGTCTCTTGGTCCTAAAAAGACAACGATGCAATTTTGGTGAGTTTTGCGAACTCAATGAGGTAACCTGTTGGAACCCCTCCTTGGTGCGACACGTGTTCGACGTCCTGTGTGACATCTGAACGCGTATCCCACGAGGAAGGGATTCCTCACTACGAAAGAAACCTCGAATTGAACTTAAGTGCACGTCATCCGAATAAACCTCGATAAATTTACCCTAATTATTCTCCAATAAAATTTGATCTGCTTAAGGCCCATAATTACTCCTATGCCTAAGCTAATCCAAAATTCCATGCCTCTAGGTCAAATGAAAACAGAAAACGCCCCAATCGGATCTTTATATCTCACAAAACGCAATTTCGCACAAAACCGACACACATTGGCCCTAAAGTCCAATGAAGACCCGACACTCTCATTTTACCAAAAAGGAATAGAAAATGTTACTAGTTAATCAATACTTCAAATTTCATGCAA
>JANJEY010000234.1:22104879-22127647 GCA_024703695.1 Erythroxylum cataractarum | reverse complement strand
AACTCAAAGTTAAGAAAATTGCTCTTACCTTCCTCTTCTCAATTTTCGGATTCTTCATGGCTTGAAAAGGGGCTTTCCTCATTTTCCATCATCTTTCCTTTAAATCAACTCAAGATCTTCTTAAAATCTCCCAAAAAAATTGAAAATCCTAAGCTAGTTTCCTCTTCTCTCTTCTTTCTCCACCACCGAAATGCCTTCTCCCCATTCTCTTCTTATTTTCTTCTTCTTTCCACTAAAATCGACTTCCACTCTTTTTAATTCTCTTCTTTAATTTTCTAGACTCTTCCTTACACGGCAACTCATCACATTATGGTGCCATGTCATTAAAATTTGATTAAAGACCAAAATACCCTTTCATATATGCCTAATTTCCAAATTTGCCCCTATATTTTACTTTTAGTCGGACGGAAAAGATATAAGCAAAAGATTGAACGAAGGTCGGATTGAAGGAGGAAACTAACAAAGAAATCAAAATGGCATCGCATGAAGGGGTCCGAAAACGACGCCTTATAAAGCAAAACGCGCGCGCAGAGGAGAGGAGAAATCAAAACGACGTCGCGTGGAGAAACGAAAACGGGGTCGCATCAGCGGAAACGCCCGCGCGTTGGGCGAGGCGAGGGCTCGCTCGCCCTCGCGGGCCGCTCGCTCGCCCTCGCGACAGCAAGTTGGACGCTCGCCTTCGCGAAGGCGATGCGTCGCCCTAGCTACTGCGATACGTCATTTTCATTTTCAATTTTTTTAAAACTAAATAAATCCGAAACTTTCCACAATAATAACTCTTGATCCCGAACTCCAAATGTGATAAACTTAGTCTCTATGGAAAGCTTGGAGGAAGCTCTACAACTTCCATGTAGAACATAAAAATCAATTTGACCTCTAAAGAGATCAATTTTTCAGTCAAACGTTCTGTCCTCAAACAATCATACTAAAATCATAACATAAACTTGTAAAAATCATAACTTATTATTCCTTAATCAAAAATTCCATACTTGATATCAAAATAAAGATCAAATCAAATCCTTCAACTTTCATGAAGAACTTCAAGGCTTAAATAACCTCTAACTAGGTAAATTTTTCAGTCAAAGCTTCACCCATAATATAAGTCAAAAGTCAACCATATCACACATAAACTTTGACTGATCATAACTTCCACTCCCGATATCAAAAAATTGCAAACTTTATGGCTACAGAAAGCTCTTAACATAATCTACAAGTTTCATGTAGATCATTTTATCAAATTTTGCCTAAATCAAAAGTCAACCCTCAAAGGCCAAAAAGTCAAACTTTTCACAATTTTTCATCTTCTCACACTTTTTCTCTTTATTTCTTGATTTTCAACTTAATTTCAATCAACTCATCCACTTTTGAATATTTCTTATTTTCACTCCAAAAAAAAATCGGGGTCCAACACAAAGGGATAAGGATAAAAGCATTCTCAATAT
This sequence comes from Erythroxylum cataractarum, assembly GCA_024703695.1. Classification (NCBI taxonomy): domain Eukaryota; kingdom Viridiplantae; phylum Streptophyta; class Magnoliopsida; order Malpighiales; family Erythroxylaceae; genus Erythroxylum; species Erythroxylum cataractarum. The sequence continues at coordinate 22,126,205 of JANJEY010000234.1, read as the reverse complement.
ATTTGACAGCCTAGAAGTAGAAAATGTGGAGATAGCGTGGAATTTAGAGGAAGCCAATGCAACGAAGACAAGTATCCGAAATGTTTAATTCCCACAACAATTCCATTCAGAAGAAGAATAGTAGTAAGGTCGGAATGTCCAAATCCACTAGTCAAAAAATGGGATCCACCTCAACTTCTAAGTTCATTGAATCAACATGATTTGCAATTGATGTGCCCACGCATGCAATCTTGCCACCCCTTCTATGTAAACTCATTAATATTTCAAGTGAAATTATTACTATACCACCTTTTTTTACATGAAGTCTCCTATGATAGTAGAAGTTAATATTGAAGAAGGCTTATAATGCCCCAAAAATCTTGATTTTATAAATAGTATTTTTTGAGTCATGACTAGTGACACCCGAGACCCATATTGCATTGCATTTTATTTGGCATCAGATAATATTGTTCAAGGATAGCTTGAGGATCAAATTAGAGCTCCAAACGAGTTCGTTTTGCAGGTTTGACCAAGAGTTGATCAATGGTCAAAATTTGACCCGAGAAAGAGTGAAAGTCAATTCCGAAACTATTAATGAAAATAAATGATATTAATTAAGGTCTTAATGTGGGATTGATATTTTCTTATGGGTATTTTTTATTGAACAAAAAATTAACAGATAAAGTTGATCTAAAAAAATTTGGAAAACTTTTAATGACCACATGACATTTTTGTCATTTTCTTAGTCACCTACCTCTCTTCTTCACTAAGGAGTGTTGACAACCACCATCCCTCCTTTCTTCTCCATTTTTCTTCCATTTTTACATTTTCAAGCCAATTTTCTTTAATTTTAACCCCCAAATCACCTATTAAACACTAACTCATCAACGTAGGTCCCTAAACTCACTATATTAACAAAACAAATAGGGAAAAGATGAAGAAAAGGTATATGGGTGTTCTTGATGAATAGTACCCAAAAATTTATAAGGTAAGTTAATGGAATTTTAGTTCTTTTTAGTATATGATTTTGGTATGATTGCATGCATTAGTGAATCAAATGCTTGAAGTTGAATTTGTTATGCAATATTATGAAGATAAGGAAGATGAATTGAAGGAGAAAGAGAAAGAGAAAGAGAAGGAATAAGGAATTGATGATGAAATTGAAGTTTATGGAAGTTTAATTTGAAGATTTGGACATCAATTTGGTATGTGTTCTTTAATTCAACTTTTTCCTAAAAATTGTGTATTAGGAAATTTAAGGTTCTTGAGTAAAAAATGGGGATTTATGAAATTTTTGTTAAAAATATTTAATTGGATGTTAAATGAATTATTATATATGATTAATTGAGATTTTGTACTTATAATTGTATTTTCCTTAATTGTCATACATTATGTTTAAATTGAGAAACTCGATATGCATGTTATTTTTGACTAATTGGTGAGATGAATATGTCTTGAATGTTGTATGAATTAAATTAAAACCAATAACGGGAAAAAATGACATTAAAGAATAACATTTGCTTTGGGCGAATATGGAATAGCTTGAATTGGCTATTACGAGTGATTATCATTAAATTTCAATGGAATTTAATTAGATTTGCCCCTAGTAAAATAGATATGAATTGGAGGAATGTGATAAGGTTTGCATGCTAATTAAGGAGTTAATAGTATTGCATCATGATATATGTTATTAGACTATATGGCTCCGAGACCTCGGTTCCGATGTAAGATATTTGATTTGGGTTATGAACTGCATAGCTTCGAGAGCTCAGTTCCAATGTGAATGTATATAAAAAATGGATTGTATGGTTTCGAGAACTTGATCTTGTATTTTTAAAATTTCGCTTATCTGGCTCGATGATGCAATTCTGATGAATTTTACTTTGGGGAAATTACAGAAAGTAGATAAATGCCTGATTAATGATTAAAGGACTTCCAATGAGATCATTCTATATTTCAATATAAACTATTATAATAGATACATGCTTGTATTTCATAATTTGATTTTTAAATGCCTATTTCTGTTTAAAAATAAATGAAGATATTTATATATGCAAAATATTATATATCATGCATGTTATGATTGAATGAATTGAATTGAATAAGAAATGTAAATTGCTTGACACCACTAAGCCTATAACTTAGCGTATGGATTTTCTTTCCACACGTAAGTTTTGAAGAGAACCAGAAGAAAGCTGTGGTGGATCTACCACTAGACAAGAGTCACATAGAGGACCTTGAAAGATTTGGGGGTGAATGTACTACAAATTTTTATTTGATTTTTAGTTATGACATGTACATATAAAGAAGTGAAGGATCTTATAGGATTTTATTGTGAATTATATATGAATAAATGAAATTTATTTATGAAATCTGGTTTAGATGTGTTGAAAGGTATTGGATGATAGGTAAATTATTTTGTCAAGGAGTTTGACATAGAGATGGATAGTGGAGAAACATGCATGAGAAATGTATTGAAGTTTCTTGCAGGAGGTTTTAAGTAAATATAGAGGAAACTCTGTCTAATTTTTTTAAGTGAATAGTAATTGCTAGATTAATGAGGTTTAAATAGAAAATGCTATAGTTTGAAGTATTAGGTATTTAAGAATATAGTAAAACTCGGTATGCCGATTTCATTATCAGGTATGGGGTATTACAAGGCCCCCATACTCAGGCACAAGTTATACAAAATGCTTCTTTCAATATTGACCCAGGTCCTAGTGTTTTGCAAACATTTAGATTCAGTGACCAATTTGAACCAGATAAAGTGGGAGATGAGCTCTCCTCTGAGATTATCGGTAAAGAGATGGAAGTGGGCAATACACACGGAGTACGTGCAAGAAGTCAAAGCCCACTTAGGTATTAACCCTCCCTCTTCTTTTAAGTCTGTTATTTATGGATTTACATATTATGTTAAGGAATATTGGTGGGGTAAAAAAGGGAAGTTTCTCCCTTATGTTTAAGGATCACTACAAGAGTAAGAGAGTTGATATAGCTATTATTTTTTAGCCTTATATTCTAGCTTAGTGGATGATGGAATTATCAGGAGATTGGGGTTCCCTCATTTTCTCAAGGCTGACTTAGACAGATTTCCCGACGGGGGGTCGAGGGGGGAAGGAAGGGGACTGCTTTGGCTCTCATGGAATTTGGAATGGTTTGGCTTTCATGGAATTTGGATAACTTGAAGATTCATCCCATTCTTTTTTCCACTCAAATATCCATATGTTATTAGTGTGCCTGGGTTTCATCCTTGGTTACTTACTTCGTGTTATGTTATCCCCGTAAACATGTTAAAGGAGCAATATTGGTAATCTATGGTCGACATTTGGGTCTTTGATCTTTATGTCATGGTTACTAATAGGGGACTTTAATGATATTGTCACGAATTATGAGAAGAAGGGTGGTAGTTCGCCTTCTGCTCGCCAATGCAGGGCTTTTTATGCTAGGTGGAATGGTTGTGTGCTGAAGGATATTGGTTTTCAAAGGCCTGTTTTCACTTGGGTTAGAAAATCTTCATGTTTGGTTTAATTTAAGAATGGTTAGATCATGCTCTTGTTAATCATTTTTGGAAGGACTTATTCCCAAATGTTTCTCTAGTTAATTTGCCTCAAGTTCTTTCAGACCATAGTCCAATTCTACTATGTATTAAGGGGATTTCTTTGATTCCTAGATTGAGAACATTCCGGTTTAAGGTTACATGAGCTATGCATCAGGACTATCGTAAGATGGTAACGAATGTCTGGGGTCGCAGATCTTAATGTCCTTGTACATCTCTTCAGCAGGTTCAACAAACTTCTGTGGAGTGGGCTAAAACTGTTTTAGGGACATAACCAAAAAAAGAGGTAAGTGATGGGAAGTATTAGGGGAGTTCAATCGTCACTAGTTGTTAGGCCAACATAAATTCTCTATAGGTTGGAAAGAGATCTGTTGCGAAGTATTCTTCCATTTTGCAGCAATAAGACATGCTTTGGTTCCAAAGGACTAAAGTTAATTAGGTTATGGATGGGGATTGTTGCACCAAATGTTTTCATGCCATAGCGAAAACTAAACAAAAACGAAATAAAATTGAGTGTTTAATAGATTCCTCGAGCAACTGGGTTTCTAATGATAGTTTCCTTCATAATATAGCCCATAGCTATTTTTCAAATATCTTTGCCCCTCCTAACAATTTTATAGAGATTGCAGATATTGTGCTTGATAACCCAAAGCTTACGAATTCAACTAAATTGACTCTTTCGCATGAGATCACAGCTCAAGAGGTATGGACAGTTGTATCCCACATGGGACATTGTTGCCACTGATGTGGTTAATTTAGTCCATTATAGCTTCAAGAATAGTACAATCATGGAAGGTGTTGCTAAAACAAACGTTATTTTGATTTCGAAGGTTGATGCTCCTTAGGTAATCTCTCAATTTAGACCTATATCCCTTTGTAATGTCCTATTTAAGATTATTACAAAGGTTTTGTTTAATCGTTTACGTCCATTTTTAAATGAGGTTGTAAGCCCTTTCCATAGGAGTTTCATTCCTGGACGGCACATGATTCGTTCATATTTTTATATATTTTTAGGAGTTAATTCAGAGTGACTTGCATTCATTTTACGTTCATCTATAGTCGGTTTATCATGTTTTGGAATTATGTGGGTTTCATTGACGTAAAATGCATAAATAAAATAAGTAGTCTAGAATTGCACTGTTTTTGAATTTTGGACAGACTTGACCTCTTATCATTGTGCAATTTTTATTTTGAAATTGGCCTAACAAATTAAATTGAAGCAGCAAGCGTCGCACAGGAGAAGAAAATAAATTCAAAGCACATGAAGCAGCAAATAAATCAAGTGGACACAACAGCATGAGTGGCGTCATTATCAGCAATTAAATCATGCGATCAAAGACAGCCAAGAGGAAAGGAAACGCTGCGTAGAAGAGGAACTCCAGCGCTAGAGGAACGACGACGCATCAAGTGGAGAAGCAGCGTTTTTTCTAGAAACGCGGAAGCCAGAGCACGCAGAGAGAAGGACTAACGCAGCGTTGTGCGTTAAACGGGGGTAGGGTAGCACAGCTGGACAATCAATCAACCTTCTGGTTCTTAGCTCCCAGGCTTACTCCTGACTCGTTCATAGCTTTAGTTCATAGGCATTGGAATTATAGTATTCCTACATATCAAGCGGCTGGTGCTTTTGCAACGGTGGTCAAAGAATGGAACTGTACTGTATTTGGCAACATTTAGCACTGAAAAAGGTGACTTAAGGCTTGCCTAATTGGCCTCCAAAAGGTATTGGAATAGTACCCATCACAAAATTTGCAGAACCTAGAACATACTTTATTAGAGGAGTAAGAGACTATTCTCATACAAGAGGAATTGTTGTGGCACCAATGGTGAGCTATGATTGGATTCAGTTTGGAGATTGTAATACCTCTTATTTTCATGCTAAAACAAGAGCATAGGGACGGTGAAATCGTGTCAATATGTTAAAGCTAGAAGGTAACAATTGGTGTAATGACAAGGAGGCATTATGCCAGGCAACAATCTATTTCTTCATCAACCTACACACCACAAAGGAGGGGGGACTTCGTCGGTATGTACTTAGGGGTAAATTCCCTCTCATCGTAGACCGGATATGCAGCACCTTGTGAGTCCCATGCACCAAACTGAAGTGCATCATATTGAAGTGTAGAACAGGATATGCAACACTTAAGCCTTGTAGCCATGAGCCCTCCTATGAATACAACTAAATGTGATCAAATATATAATGGTTAGATGGCTTCGGGATGCTTTTGTGTAAATCCGCCTATGAGAAGCTATGTAATCGCTCCTGGAACTCACCGAATATTCACTGGAAACTTGCGTGGAACTTCAAGGGTCCCCAACGCATTCGCACGTTTCTTTGGCTAGCTCTGAAGGGCAAACTTTTGACTAATGTCAAACATTGTTGCAAACACCTCAGTACTGATAATACCTGTGGAAGGTGCTTAATTGTCAAGGATTCTTGCATCCACATATTGCATGGTTGCCCAACCATTGCCACAGTTTGGAGAAGGTTGCTTCCTCACCTTTTCTAGAGTAGTTTTTTTTTCTCTGCATAATCCAACCCATGGTTGATTGATAATTTATCCCAGGCCACTTATATTGTTGGTGAGTTTGATTGGAGCATCATCTTTGGTGTGACTTGTTGGTTTCTATGAAAGTGGTGTAATCAGCGGATATTCTCTGAGGTCCCTCTGAATTCCCAAGTGGGTGTGATTATGACCTAAGTTAAAATAATTGTGCAGGTAAATACTCTTACGAACCTAACTAACCTGCGGAAATCTGGTGATGTGCCCCACCACAGGGCTGGTGCAAGCTAAATATGGATGGTGCCATGAAAGGCACTAGTGGATTGGCATTAGCGGGAGGAGTACTGCGGGATAAACAGGGATATTGGAAGACGAGCTTTGCCTTTCGTATTGACAGTTGCACATCCATCGCTTCCGAATTATAGGAAGCTTTGAAAGGGTTAAAATTGACATGGAATACAAGTGTGAGGCATGTCATCATAGAGGTGGATTGTACAAATATATTGATACTTCAAACTGAGATAAATCCTGTTGTCCATTACAACTAGATATTGGTCTCTAAGATCAAAACTTTTCTCTCCAAAGATTGGGAAATCCGCCCAGTACACACTTATTGTGAAGGAAACTGTGCAGCAGATTGGATGACAAATTTTGCCTTAAACTTCCTGTTCAGTTACCATGTTTTCACTACCCTTCCTCAAGGGATCATCACCACTTTAGACAAAGATTGCTTCGGTACCACTACCCTCAGGATGTGCCCGCTGTAATCGACAGTTAGTGACGTTTGCCTCCTATATTATATATAAAAAAAGAAGACAATCAATACAAGGGAGGTACTTGTCTTTTTGTTATAACTAACTAATTATTTAAACTATGCATCTAATACATGTGAACTATAATATGACGTTACTACGAAATTCTTCTCTCTATTTGTAACAACAAACCAACTCATTATAATTAGAACTCTCTTTCTCAAATCAATACCAAACTATTTGTTTAACCCTTAAATCTAACAAAGTGGTGTAACAATTATCCTTCTCCGAAAACAAAGTAGCTACTAAGAAAATTGTTGTTAGCATTCAATCATTATAACTTGTTATCTCTAAAAGAACAAAGTAGCTACTAAGAAAATAGTTGTTAGCATTCAATCATTATAACTTGTTATCTCTAAAAGACTGATTAGGTTTCTCATAGAAGAAATTATGTCACGTTAGCAATTACATAAGTTATTTAAGATTTAAATTAAATCTAACGTGAGATTTTGTTTTGAATATTTTTAAATATTAGGATCTGGCTTATATTTTAATAAAATGCTAGAATTAAAAATGCTTTTGTCAAATTTTTAGTGAATAATCTTTCTAAAGCAAGGCAAAGCAAATGTTGCTTGGTTAAATCTCAACGTTATAAAAGCCCACTAAAATATAAGGCCCAGTACAAACCCCTCTCATTCTGATGATTCTTTGCCTTCCTCTCTATTCCAGTCTTCGCGAACTGACGCTCCCACTTTATAGAGTTGATGAAAAAGCTTCCAAGACGTTGGCGGCCATTGAATATCGAAGAAGCTTGTACGCACAGAACTGAAACTGCCTCTTCAAGATATAGTCATGTCCAGCAACGAAGCAGTGGAAGTGAAGAGGCTGTTCATAGGAGCTGGTTGCAACAGAATAGTTAACAACGTCTCATGGGGTGCTTGTGATTTGGTTGCTTTCGGTGCCCAGAACGCCGTTTCCATTTTCTGCCCCAAGGTCTCTCCTTTATTCAGTTTCTATCTGTCTTTAACCGCTTTTTCAAGTCCTAAATGTTTCCAAACGTTTGTCTTTAATTTTTCCTGAACAGAGAGCTCAGATTTTAACTACGTTGCCTGGTCACAAGGCCTCCGTGAACTGTACTCATTGGATTCCAAGCAATAAGTTTGCTTTTAGAGGTACCTGTTTGTTCTTTTAGTTCCATTTTATTTTCTCAAAACATGGATTTTTAATTTATTGTTGTGCGTGATGTCATTCTATTTTTGATTCTTATGCTTTTGCTGTCAGAGTTCAGGATTTTTTAGTAAGAGTAGTCCGGTGTATCTATTATTACTATTTAAACATATTAATTGCTTATCTTACCTTTGTTTTCTGGGAAGTGCTGAGAGATGAGAAAGAGTTGGAATTTTGGTTTTGCAGTTTTATGCATTTGGGCTTTGTAATTTGACAAGTCAAGATAATGATGAGAGGCTATAAATTCATACCGGGAAATGCCTTTCTGATTGTCTAGCTGTGGTTATATTTTATTATTTTCTTAATATACGTTTTATTTGTCAGCAGCAAAGAAGTTAGAGCAGCATTATCTGCTGTCTGGAGATGCTAGTGGTGCCATTATCCTATGGGAATTCTCAATTGGCGACAGCAAGGTTTTTCTTTTTCATTTTTTTAGGTTTTTATGTTTTGTTAAAAAAAGTACCTTTGAGGAATCCAAATGTTGCACCAGGGTTCTGTGGAATTTCCTTTTCTTGGTTGTTTATCTTGGTCATATTTCTAACTCCTTTATTTTGGTTTTGTTATCAGTGGAGGGAAGTGCTAGAACTACCACAATCACACAACAAGGGTGTGACGTGCTTAACTGGAATTATGATTTCTGAAACTGATGCAATCTTTGCCTCTAGTTCTTCAGATGGAACAGTTTGTTTATGGGAATTGATACTGCCTTTGGCTCCTGACGGTGAGCAAATTTAACCGATTGTTTGCTCCCTTAGTACTTATTATCCTTGCAAGATGTTGTTGAGATAGAGCTTGGAATTGTCTAAAATGAAAATCATAAGTCTGCCTTTCTTGCAAGCATCTTATCTCATAAAACTTTCTTCTTTCAGCTTTTGTTAATCCTTTTTGCCAAACTTTAAAGCTAATCTTCCAATTGGCTAGTTGATTTCTGCAGTTAAGTGATCTAGTTGTGTACTTTTTCCTGTCATGTCTGTGTTTTGAATAGAAGAAGTTATGCTTACAATGTTTCTATGTACTTTAAGTTCTTACTAAGTCTGTATGTGATTCAAACCAGATGCTCTTCCTGCTGGCAAACTAGAGGTTGGCTGAGTAGATACATTCACTGAATTCTAGATGCATTACTTTTAAAAATACTTTGATCAAGCGTTATTGGAATCTAGATGTTGTGAACGAACTAATCTGATTTACAGTTTGTAAAGTGTTGCTTTACTTTTTAATGATTGTTAGGTTAGGCTTCATAGATTTTATTAGCATTATTCTCATTACGACTCGATTACGGTTCTGTATTTTAAAAATGGATTGTCAATCCTGTTTGGTATCTTTAGTGTAAGAATTAACTAATCTCTGTTTTTATAATATGAATGCTTAATTTGTTTTTTCAGGAGACTATAAATTGCAATGTCTGGACACCATCTTTGTTGGTTCAAGGCCTATGGTGACTCTTGCATTGGCGAAATTGCCAGGGACTTCTGGGCATATAGTCATCGCAATGGGTGGTGTAGATAACAAAGTTCATCTTTATTGTGGAGATAGGAAAGGAAAGGTATCTAAGTTTTGATTTACATGATTCTTGTGCAGAATACTCTTGTGTCCCATGAATATATTGGTCTGATAAGTGTATATGCATTCAGTTTATTCACTGTTGTGAGTTGAAAGCTCATACAGATTGGATCAGGAGTTTAGACTTCTCGTTACCCATCTGCTCAAATGGTCAATCAAATAGCATTCTGCTTGTAAGTTCGTCTCAAGACAGAGGAATACGCATATGGAGAATTGCTCATAAAGGTTCATCGGTCACCAGCAATGGTACAAGCAAGCAAGAGGGAACAAGTTTAGCATCTTATATTGAAGGTCCTGTACTTGTATCTGGCTCTAATTCTTATCAGATATCTTTGGAATCTCTTCTAATTGGACATGAGGATTGGGTGTATTCAGTGGAGTGGCAACCTCCTTTAACTGCATCTACAGATGAAACATTTTTCCATCAACCTCAAAGTCTTCTGTCTGCTGCAATGGACAAGACAATGATGATTTGGCAACCTGAGAAGAAATCTGGTATTTGGATGAATATTGTCACTGTTGGGGAGCTGAGTCATTCTGCTCTGGGGTTTTATGGCGGCCACTGGAGTCCTGATGGAAATTCAATTTTGGCACATGGATATGGTGGAGCATTCCATCTATGGAAAAACATTGGGGTAAATGTGGATAGTTGGCAACCACAAAAGGTTCCATCAGGGCATTTTTCTGCTGTAACAGATATTGCTTGGGCAAGATCTGGTGAATACATATTGTCAGTTAGCCATGACCAGGTACTGTCTATATCCTTTGCAAGGTCGTCCCTCTTCAGGGTACTCTTGTACATTGTGCAATGTCTATAGAACTACTTGAATTTCATTGTGTTAGTTACAAGTGGATGAAACTCTCTTGAAAAGAGAAGCTGAAAAGTTAGTTATGTGACGATCATTGGCCTGAGGTTGGGCACAACAAGAAATTAAGTAGAAAGGCTTGGTTTACAATCAAGCATCATCCTTTTGATTCAATTAGTTACTAATAACTTGATAAAAGTCGGTTTACAAGTCCAACTACATGTCTTTGGGAGATTGCTTTGATTCAATGCAAAAATTTTGTTAGTATTGTTATTTCAGGCATATCTACTTGTTACCTGTTCATTTGAGTAAAAGAGAAACTTAAGGATTAATTAATCCTAATGTCAGAATCATATTTTGATGTATTAGACTACTGTTTGTTGATTAATAAAATATCGAATTGCTTCATTGAATCTATTTGATTAAGCAATTTTGAATCCTTAAGAAACAAAGTTCTGTGACAGAGCTCTGAATTTTGCTCATGTGTAAACTTTTTAAACTGTATAAATATATCTTGCTTTCCAGACAACCCGTGTCTTTGCTCCTTGGAAAAATGAGTCATCTTGTATAGATCAACAGTCATGGCATGAAATTGCTCGGCCTCAAATTCATGGCCATGACATTAACTGTGTGGCTATGATCCAAGGGAAGGGAAACCATCGTTTTGTTTGTGGCGCTGATGAGAAAGTTGCTAGGGTATTCGAAGCTCCTCTTTCATTTTTGAAGACCTTGAATCATGCCATTTGTCAAGAATCTACTTTCAGTGAAGATCTCCACGTCGATGTTCAGGTTCTGGGAGCCAATATGTCTGCCCTTGGCTTGTCACAGAAACCTATATATGCCCATGGTGACTCTCTCTCCCTTTCTGTTGCATCCATGTAGCTTATTGCACTAAGATATTAATTAGATAACAATGGAGTTGAATGTTGTCTGCACCCTTATGTGTGCAAGTGCTCATTTCTTCTGCCAAATAGAGGGAGCTTTAGCAAACAGCTGATTTGTTATTCACCCGCTTATCAGAGACATATTTAGCTTCATGCATTCTATTTTACTATTCTCACATAATATTTAACAACTCATTGTAACCCATTGAGCTTTTATTATATGTGATGGCCTTGAAGTTTTTCTTGGTAATTAGTGTACTTTCAAGGCCCCATGTATAATTCTGGATTTTATGATGTTGAAAGCAACCTGAGTAACAATTGCACTTTTCAAGTCCATGATAATAGCTCTTTTACAGCATATAAATTGGGAAGATAAGAGCTTAACCTGATCCTGCTATCAGTGCAGGAAGTTGTTATATCAACCCATAATAATGTTATAGATTTTGTTGACAACTGTAAGTTGAGCTGCCGATAACTTTACTTAATACGGCTCATCATCAAATTTAATATGTTGAGAGATGCTAGCTCAGGGACATATTGTTAGGATGATGTGATTAAAACTTGGATTTATTTCAGTAAGCTACTTTAGGCTATTGGTGCATACTTTGAGATGTGTGAGGGATCAGTTACGGCATCAATAACCTGCCTGCTTTTCCCATTTTGGTTTGTTAAGTTCTGCATCACGGAAAATTGTTTTGATACAATGACGGAAAATTGGTAGTGCTAATTATCCTTTGAAAAGAACAATTATTTTAAATAGGCTGTGGCTTGGACCAGAAGTTTTATCTATCAGAAAGACCTAATGTAGTTTTCTTGTGCAGCTGTACGTGATATCCCAGACAGAAATGCAAATGATAGTCTTGACACTCTTGAAAGCATTCCTGATGCAGTTCCCGTTGTGTTGACTAAGCCTCCAATAGAAGATCAACTGGCATACAATACTTTATGGCCAGAGTCGCACAAACTTTATGGTCATGGAAATGAGTTGTTTGCCCTTTGTTGTGATCGCGAAGGGAAGCTTGTTGCTTCGTCATGTAAGGTATCTACTTCTAATACTTATCTTTCTGATTTAGTCACACAAAAAATAAGTAATGGGTTTGGGCGTGGAAAGGAAACAACTTTTTGAGGATTTGCATTTTTAATTTTTCAGTAGAAAGTCTGGATCAGTTTTCCTGACTGAAGGGAAAGATAATAAAAAGTTACTACTACAGTCTTGCTTTGAACAATTTGTCTCTGTGTAGTTAGAATAGGTGAACTTTTTACGTGCCAAATGATGCAGATGTAGAAACGATAATGAGGGAAGAAAAACGAAAATTAAAAAAAAATATAGATTGAAGGGAAGAAAGGAGGAGGGCAGATAAAATGAAGAATAGATGTTATATGGTACTATGATAGAACTTATGAATAATCCATTGCAGCCCAATTGTTGCTTTCCAACTGAAAACCTTAAGATAGCCCTCAAATTACTTTCATTAGAAAAAAACATCCAGAGTCCCCTTACCCCACGCCAAAACGAAAGAAAAAGAACATCCTGATCTTATTTTATGATTTTTTTTTTTTTTTGGGTATTTTGCAGGCCCAGTCAGCAACAGTGGCAGAAATATGGCTATGGGAAGTGGGTTCATGGAAGGCAGTTGGTCGTTTGCCATCACATAGCTTAACAGTGACGCAAATGGAATTCTCTCACGACAATACTATGCTTTTAGCCGTCTCAAGAGACAGGCAGTTCTCTGTTTTCAGAATCATAAGAACAGCAGGTACCATCCTCTCCGCAAGAATATGTGTTGGGTCACAAATACTAAGTTGCTCAAGAGTTGCAGGCAACAATAAAAATGGAAAAGTAAATTGCGAGGGAATTGTATTTTTTGTGCACCACGACAGGCTTAAGCAGTACCTTGCTTTTATCTCTTGTTCTTTCTATATCGGAAATAATATCAAACTTACAGATTACAGTTTTTGGTTGTGAAGTAGATTTTGCTAAGAGTAATTTATAACCCACCCTTAAATGACTTTGATGGTTGATGGAACATGAGTATTGTTACAATGATGATGACATCTGGTATTTGCTATTTGCATAGGTGGTGATGAAATCAGTTACCAGCTTCTAGCAAGGCAGGAGGCTCATAAAAGAATTATATGGTCATGTTCTTGGAACCCTTTTGGTCAGGAATTTACAACTGGATCAAGGGACAAAACGGTGAAAATGTGGGGTGTGGAGGAGAAGGAATCTTGTGCCGTTAGGCACATGATAACTTTGCCACAATTCAGCAGTAGTGTGACTGCTCTGTCTTGGGTTGGTATTGATCGTCAAAGAAACTACGGGTTCCTTGCGGTTGGAATGGAGAATGGGCTGATCGAATTGTGGAGTCTCGTTATTACAAGCAATCACAGGAATATGTCGTTGGCAGGCGTACCTGCATCTGCAGCTCTTGTTGTACGGCTAGATCCCTACATGTGCCATGCTTCTACAGTCAACCGGTTGTCCTGGAGAAATCCCGAAAAGACCCAGAATAACATGAATATGCAGCTTGCTTCTTGTGGATCTGACCAATGTGTGAGAGTTTTTGATGTACTTGTTGGTTAGTAGAAAGATTGTATTCCTTTTTTATATATAAATTAACAATTTGTCCTATTCTATACTCGTCTCTGCACTCAGAAATTGGCTTGCCTAGTCCCATAGTTTCACAATAGAAGGCTGCTTAGCTTAGGTGTTTCTCTCTCTTGGAAGAGAGAAGTAAGCCTTAACCGTTTGCTTAGCTTGTCCAGTTGTTTAATTATCTTACCGAAAACTCTGATCTCAATGTGAAAAAGCTCATAGACACACTGAATCTAACGTAATAATGTCAGGGGTCAGTCACATGAGAATCAGTGAGCGCTAACTGGCGATAAGTAATGATAAAAGGGGTGGAGTAATCTAGTGCTTGCGGTCATAAACTTTTGATAGTAGTTGATAAAATAACATTTAATTATGTTTTAAAAATTCTTCTAATCAAATAAAAATTTTCAAGTTAAATTAAATTACTTTAAAATTAAGCATAATTAGTTAAAGTCGAGTTGAATTCAATTATTACATCACATGTATTATTAATATTTCATACTTTTTTTTTAATGAAAAGTTAAACCATAATTAAAAAATTAAAATTGAGCAGCCGTATACTTTTGACCCTAAAATAAAATCCAATGGTGGAGGTTGGGTTAGGGCTGAGGATGAGCTATGGAAAGAATGATGAAAAAGTAGGAAGTAGATAAAGGTAGCCAGTGGGTGGTGACCTTTTTCAAATAATCTAATAATTGGAACATGAGGGGGAAGGGGTATCGGGACAATGTATCATCTCCACAAAATCAAACCTAAGCTTCTTCTCTCTTTATTGTTATATGAAAGTTACCAACTTTATTCTTATAACCAATGTTTTAAGAATTAAACCGACGATTGAATCAAAAAAAGTAACTAATTTAAAAGTTAATGATTTAATGTGATCAAATAGGTAATTAATAAATATATAAATTTTTATTTCATATATTATATATATAAGATAGGTTTTAAACATACTACTTAATTATTTATCTAATTGTAAACTTAACTTAAACCTTCGAACTTTAAAATATACAAGTTTTTTTTTTAATTCATCAACACAACACCAAATAAGATAATAAAACTCATTAGTCATATTTTATCAAAAAAATTAAAAAAAAAATCATTAATCATAATATTCATTCAACTTGAAATCATCAAAATTAAGATATTTTAAATACACCGGTTAGTTCCTTTTTTCACCAGTTCAGCAATTTTTACCGATTTGACCACAAAATAAACAGATCAATCACTCACAAAAAATACGAGCTAAACTGGACCGTTTCATGCTCCAGGTCACCAGTTCTCTGATCTGACCGACCAGTTCGGTCTGATTTTCAAAACACTGGTTATAACACAGCTCACTTGTCAGCATCTACCCGTGCATTAGGAGCTAATACCGGTTGCTCAAGTTATGTGTACTGCTAAGAATCTGAGTGAGTGGCAAATAATATTTTGTACTCAACACAAAAGCTTAAACTACAGCATAACACTTGATTTTGGAATAAGAAGCAGACCTAAGATTGTATACCACTCAGAACATCAAGGCAGCCAATAGTCGAGGAACAAAAAAGATCTATCTTCTTGTTCCATGACAATCTCAAATCCTAGCAACAACTGATGTTAGTAGACTGCAATAACTCAAAAAATAATTCTGGATCAAAAGCCTAATTCTGTGGAAAACCTTATCAAGAAAGCCTTCCAAGTAACACAGTTTGCATATGAGACTAACATTAGTTTGTGCATTTAAGCAACAAAAAGAGAAAAAGTAGTTGTTGCACATCAAGCCTCTGACCAACTAATCTCCCATGATCTAAGCATCCAAGAGTACAATTTACATAAAAGCTCTTACCATTTATATGACTTTTATTTAGTAACTCATATTTCAACTGCACAAGCACACAATATAATGTTGTTTCCAGCTTACAGTATACCCCCAGACCACCTTCATTTCTTATGACATTGACAATATGACAGCAATGAAAGAGTAAAGACGATGAAACTCCCTTATTATCTATGACAAAGCCAAGACCATGAAACAATACCAATAGTAAGACAAATACTAGACACAAAATTTAATACAAACCACAAAATCTTCTCCCAAAATTGTTTCTCCTCTTTGGAACGACTCACATTGGCTGTGAGGTTCTGATCTGTTGCTTAGTGTTCTCGGTAGCAAGCTGAGCAGATGCTTCTGGCAATCCAACACCAGCAGCAGCTGCCATGGTCTGGTACTGAGAAGGAATTGTTGGAGCCAGAGGTTGAGTGTAGTATATCTGAGCATGAGCAGGATCTGCCAATTCATATGAGTAGTTAGCAGTGCCAGTGGAGGTAGGCGCAACAGATTGAGATGGGTGATGAACTTGAGCATAGCCAACATATTGTTGTTGATGTTGGTTAGGCTGGACGTGAACTAGTTGTGGTGTGCCTGTAGTGGTTGTTCTGTACATCCCCGCAGCAGTCACTTCTTGCTTAGCCACTGGAGCATTTTTTACTGGGTTGTAAGCTGAAGGAGGAGGCACCCCGGCAGGATTTGGAGGAGTTTGTGGACGAGTAGCTAAGATTGTAGTAGTTTCAGCTATATTGGGCTGCTGAACAGGTAGATTATAAGCTTGGGGCTGCCTCGTCTGCACATAGTACACTGGGTATTGCTGCTCAAGCTGGTGATGATGCTGGTGATGATGTTGCTGCTGCATAGGATATACAGAATAATATGCTGACATCGGGACTGCCCCAGTGGGGTGATGATGAATGTAATGAGGACCAGCATGAATATACTGTTGCGGTTGCTGCTGTTGTTGCTGCTGCTGATCCAACTGAGGTTGCATCACATACCCAGTATCCTGAACATGATGTTGAATCTGAACCCGGGAGCTCGGATCAGAGGCGTTGATTTTAAGATCGCGGTTAGTTCCAGAGGGAAATTGCACAACCGATTCTTGATAAATCACAGGCTTTTGGCGGTTTATTGCATTGCTAAGACTACTATCACTGAGATATTCGAATAAACCAAAACAACGCAATTCAATTCCTGATTATTTTTCTCTAATGACACAACTGAAAAGGGCAAAACGTTAGATAAATACCTTGAAACTGAATCTGGGGAAGGCAAATCGATTGCGCCACCACTACTACCGCCACCACTTGACTTCTGTTGTGTTTGTGGAGGCAAAGTCTGTGTCTGCGTTTGTGTTGGTGGTGCCTTTCTCTGACCAACGGTAACACCATGGTCCGATCTCTCATCATCAGAGAAAACCCGGTTTTGATAATCACCCACCACCACCGGAGCACCCACCGGCACACCGGAACCCGCAATAGAGACCGGAATCTGCGACGACGGCGGCGGCGGACCACCAACAACGCTAATCTGCGAAAACTGTTCCTCAAAACCCACCACCTTCTGCTCCTGCACAACACCTCTGTTGTCCTCAACATGAACCCTTATCGGAGGCAAATTGGCAAGAGACGGAGAAGAAGAAGCGGACCCAAACGACGAAGTGGTCTCCAGCATAGGAGAGTCCGGAACAGAGTGAACATCCTGCCTCACGGTCTTGTTCAAACCGTCAACATCTCTAATATTGTTACTAATCACATTCAACCCACCGTCATCGTCAAGACCCAGCAAGCAATTGACGGTAGCTGAATCAGAGAATCCTCTATTCAACAACCCGGGAGTCGTCCCATTCAACGCGTTCAAGAACCAGTCTTCTGACTTGGCACTACCCTCGAGAAGCGGCCCAATCGACTGCGATGAGTCGGGCTTAACGGGGAAGAGAAAAAGACGAAGCCTGGAGGGTTTAGAGGAATTGTTGTTTGTACGGTCGTATTCGTCGATCATGTTGTCCAAGTCCTCGTCGGTAGTGACAGAGATGAGAGAGTCCAAGTCTTCGCTGGGAAGCTGATATTTGAGAGTGAACGACCTGCCGTTGAGGAGAGTGTTGGAGAGGCGAGTGGAGAGGGAGGAGAGAGTGGTGTGTCGGTCCACGACGACGAGTCGGGTGTCGCCACCTATGTAGCATAACGACTTGTCGTGGGGGCGCGGGACTATGTGGCCGCCGAAGGAGCACATGAGGCGGAGCTTTGAGGAGAGGAGCTGTGGGTCGTCTAAGTAGGAATCGGTGGTGCGGGAGCGAGGAGAGGAATCGATGGAGTCTGGATAGGTAGCGGCGGCAGCGGTGGCGGTGGCGGCGGCGGCAGAGAGTGGGATAGCAGGCGGTGCTTGGGGTGGTGGTGGGGGGTCCATGGTGGTAAGTTGGGGAAATGGAGAGCGAGGGCGAGTAGCAGTAGGACTTTATTATGATGTTCTTATTGTTAATCTTATGTTATATGTGCATATGTAATGTAATTGATGGGAAATTGAGGGAAAATAATTAAAATGTATTGACGTAGGAGCGAGAAAGAGATGGTAATTTGTTTGACAGCTGTTTTACTGATTGGCTACAGGTAGGCTGCTTGTGGAAGGTGTTAGTATCTGCTACAACCGCAACCATGGTCTACATAGTGATGATGAAGTTGAGAGCGTCGGATATACCGATTCAGTTAGAATGGTTAGGTTGAACAAGACATAGAGAATTAACGTAGTGGGATTGGGAGGAGAGATGTATTTATCAACTTACATAAAAGAAGCAAAGAAACTCCAAAACGTCACAAATAATACAAATTGTAATTTCTTTATATTCAAAATAAGTATTGTTTTTGAGAAATGCATACTTTTTTAAGAAGCTAATGAAATATTTGATATACTCTTATTAATTGTATGTTGAATTATCTTGAAAATGTAATTTGTATAATTAGGATGTGAGAGAAATTAAAAGATAATTTTGAATATAAAATTATAAACATGCATTAAAAAAAATCGTAAATGATATTTATTTTAAATAATTAAAATTTCTAAAAAACGATATTATTTTAGATAAGAGAAAGTACTGTTTTTTATCCTCTTGGAACAAACAATCCTTCAAGCTCTTACTCTGGTCTAGTAATGGTATCGTTGTTTTGCATAAAACAGAAACAGCGGAGATTCTCAAACGTATTGGGCTGATTAGGTGGGTGTGACAGTTAGACAGGCGGCTTGGCTTTCCATTTCCATGCCAATGCCACAACAAAAATTGCCAAAGATAATTAAAAATAAAAAATAAAAGCCCAATAATCAGGTTCTTCTTGTCTCCTCCTACCCTACTTTTATCCTCTTTTTCTTAATATTTTCAATTTGCGTCAGATGGGATACATTTTGGTATAATTAGAAGGAATAGATTTATTTGACGGAGATGCAGCCAATGCCTCCATGTTTGAAGATGAAACATTTATTTGACCTTCTCATTCATTTGATCAAGCCCTTAACTTTCTCAGTCAACTATGTTAAATAAGCTATACTGGATCTTATCCTATTATTAACTTTACCAGTTTCATTCAATCTCAATAAACACAAAAGAGCAGTCTGTTTACTCCCTTCTTGGACTTGGTTTCTTTCTTTTTCTTTTCCACCTCTTGCCGCTCGGTTTTAATGCTTAGACTAATTCTTGTGATGCTTTACTTGGAGTGATTAATAAATTTGCAAATCTGAAACAAAGAAATTGAAAGTCCAGAATTGTTAGTCACATCCTACCAAAAGCATAGCCAAGTATGGAATACTTGTAGGTGTTACAACTTCGATATAATTTGAAGCTTGAAATAGGAAGAAGGGATTCGGTTTCTTTTGAAACTGTTCTTGGAAATCAGATAACCCCAAATGCTAAAAGGAAAATGATTCTCGCAAATAATCATAGATTCCAAATGCATGCTTATCTCGATTGTCTCCTTCCGGTCATTATCTTGATCTCCAAGCCAGTCAAAGTTTTGTCCGTTTGATTGGCTACGATCATCTGTCCTCATCTCCTTGTTGCTTCTGAGATAGTCTCCTACCATGATTTTCCTTTTAAATTACCAGTTCTTCTACATTCAAGTCAAATAAGATTTAAGAGTTACAAGATCAAGTTGTTATATATGTCGATTTCATTGTCCCCTCCCACTTCTGCTTTTCATTAGTTGTAAGATTTTAATTGGGGATTAATATTAATAAAGACTAAACATCTTTGAATTCAATAATCTATTGGTTTAAGAAACAATATCTTAATTGAACTACTCACGTAATCTTTGCCTAAATGGAACACTATGCGGCCAAGTTGACCTTGGTTTAGATTACTAGTTCATCCACCAAGAGGTACTTTAGTGGATAATGTAAGGTTTTAGGTTAACTTCCTCATTGGTTAAATTAAACAATGACATCAAGATCGTTTATCTCACTTTTCTATTGTTGTTGTCCTCGGCTTCAATCATGCTCTTCTTGGTACAAGGCAACCGCCGAACCGTTTGCCTTTGCTAGTAAATTTGGGATTCCACTCGTAAAATAAAGACCGATCATTTAAAATAAATGACATGTCATGATTAAGTTAAAATTTTATCTAACTCTATGTTAAACACTATTGAAATTGATAAATACAAAATTTTAACTTAAGCAAAAAATAAGATTCATAGTATAATGATCTCAATTTCCCAAATCAATTCATTTTTTTCACATACACATAAATTTAAATAAAAATAATGATTTTCTAATTGCATTTATTTTACATACAGTAATCTATAACTAAAGAAATTTGAGAAGCATAGTAATTTGAGGGGAAAAAATGAATATGAACATTTTTATATACAAAACTTTATTTATTATTCTAAGATTTCAAATTGTCTTCCATAAAAAAACATAGATGTGAATAAGAAAATAAGCACATCTTTATAAACAAAAATTTATTCATTGTAAAATTTCAAATTTTCTTACAACGTTTTATTCAAACATGTTTTTATATATATTGAATTGTAATTAAATATTTAAGATAAATATTAGAAATCAATAATATTTCATTGAAAGATGAAAATGATTTATTAAAACTTTATTATCAGACAACAATAAAGAAACACAAGGAGATAAAACTAAAATTAGTAGCTTAGGGACCATTTGGTTTCACTTTCGTTTTTCTGTTGTTGTTTTTAGTTTCTGTTTTCTATTTTTTGTTTTTGTTTTTTCTTAAAAAAATAAAAAACTTGTTTGGTTGAGATTTATAATATAAAAACTGAAAATAAAAACCTATTTGCTTGAGATTCATAATAAAAATCTAAAAATAAAAAAATGTTTAATTTTATTATCATGTTTCTATTTTTTTAATATATATCAAATTTAATGTTTAAGTTTGTAAATCTTCACATCATTTAATGTGAAAAAGATTTCTTGTCCTATGACAGAAACAAAACAAATAAACAACTTTTAAAAATACCCCTCCCCAACAAAATCTTGTTATTCTTATTATTATTGAATATTGTTATAAGTTTTCCACTTATTATTAAATTTATCATTTTTTTATCTTAATTATATTATTAAACTCATTATTATTATTATTATTATTATTATTATTATTATTATTATTATTAAGTTATTCTTATTCTTATTAATTTTATTTTT
>JANJEY010000234.1:22053498-22064220 GCA_024703695.1 Erythroxylum cataractarum | reverse complement strand
TATGATTAATTAATTAATTAAAATATAATAAATTTTTATTTCTCAATATTTTTTACAAATCAACTACTGTTAATGGTAATAGTAATCATTCATTCCTCTTAACCAACCATAATAATAATAATAATAATATTCATTCTTATGTCTCATTATATTTATTTTCATTTCAAACAGTGTAATTGAATTCATTTATATTATTACTGAGTTTATTCCAAACAGTATAGATTGAATTCAATTCAATCTTATTAATGTAGTTAAATCCAATTCGTAAATGAATTCAATTCAAAGGTTTCCAAACAGCCTGTAACTAACAGCAAATACCTCTTTTACTCTTTTATTAGTTTGAAACTTGAAAAGAATAATATTGTTTATTGATAATGGGATCTCTTTTAATCCACTTCCTTTATACTGTTGCCTACATATTGATTGTTGGAAAATGGATGTTGTCTGCTTAAAAGAACCTCACTAGTGTTATAGCCTAGCTTTTAGCTCCACCATTTAGGATTGCTATATCATATGCAACAACAAGGCATCTCTCTATTGTCTTAGGAGGGTAGTACTCCAATAAGCCATCATCCTTTTTGCCCACTAATTTTTTTTTTTGGTTTTCCACGAAGTGTCCTAGGAGGGTCCCAACTATGGAAAAACATCTTTAAACCATTCACATTCAAACTAATCTCCGTTCGAATCAGGTAGGTCCCTTGTGGGAGGCAAAGTTCTGGCTTCAAGTTTTAAATGGCTGCATATATGAGGACGATTCGAACTCGTGACCTCACTTAAGCCAGAAGAGTCCCTTATCAACTCACCTGTACCCTGGGGTTCCCACCAATTGTCTTTAACTTAACATAAGGCTATTATTCTTGGGAAGAGAATCCACAAACTCTTACTAATCCTATTTACTAAGGAATCTGGTTTGGAATGACAACCATCAAATGAGGTATCTGGAAATAAAGGAGGTCCATTAATAGAGGGAATAGTTGAGTTTGAGTGCAAGTTTGAGGATGGGTTAGAGGGAAGGGGTGGAAATGCCAAATCATCTAAAATTTTGCTTCCTTGGACTATAGTAATAGGCACCATAATCTAGAAAAGAAAAAAATTGGATGTTGTAGTTGAGCTCTTTAAAATATCGTTACAAAAAGAGTAACATATGGGGAAGGATGGGAAAAGATACTAAAAGAAAGGATAATGATGCCTTTAAAGTTCAAGACCTGTTCCATACCACATGAAATGATAAAAAAAAGGCACTAAGAAACTAGATGGGAAAGAACAGATAACTAAGCAGGCACTGGGAAGAGAATAGAACCAAAGATAAGAAAGAAGAGAAAAGAAATAATAGAAGATCAAGTTCTAAGGTGGATGTGCTGAGAACATGTGAAGAGAGGTGAGAGCTACTCACTGTGCTTCATTTTTTAAGAACACTTGATTTATTATTTACAAAAATAATGTAAGTTGGTCGATAAATTATAAGCATAACTGAGTATACTTACCTTAAAATTTTGCATACTATTGAATTAATTTAAGGTTTATATGTCTCCTCTTGAGATTTTTATATTTTTTACTATTCAATTTCAGATTTTTTTTTTATTTTTTAAAAAAACTAATCGATTTTTAATGTTAGTATAATTATGCATTTATTATTACTAATATTTAAATATTAAATAAAATTTATAGATAAAATAATTTTATGAATTAATTAAATTTATTAAAATAAATAATTAAACAAGTAAATTATAAAGATTTTTTTATAAGTATTATTTATTTTTAAATTATTAAAAATTGTTATTATTTAGAGTTAAATATATAATATATAAAAAATCTTTCATCAATAAAATTTTTAAAATTTATGTATTTTATAAATGTAACAATTTTATTTTGAAAATAATGTTATATTAATTATAAAATAAAAAAAGATTAAATAATTCAGTTATATAAGTCATAATTCTTATTATTAATTAACAATAAATAATATATTTATTTAATAATAAATTAAATTAGGTCCAAAAATAAAATAAAAAAAACTTATTTTTGTAGTTGTCATTAATTATGAAATTGGTAGAAACTAAATAATTAGAAATAAGAAATTCAACCAAACAATTTTTTACTAAATTCAAAAATAAAAATAGAAAATCAAAAATTACACAGGTCTTTAGTTTTATGAATAAATAAGATTGTGGAACTTTTTTATTTGAGAAATTAATTTAATTGTATTGCTAATTAAAATGTCATATAATGGGTACAAAGAAAACAAAGAAGTCTACATTTATAACACTTAAACTCCTTACATTATTAATCCCCACATTTAAGCTTTTGCTTATCCTCTAGCAAATCATAATCTAAATTATAAATCTTACAACATCTATCCTTTATTAATCTCAACCTAACCATTCATAATCTAAATCATCATGCCATATTAGTTAAATTAACATATAAGTAGAAGAATATCTGATCTTACCATGTTTTCTTAAAGAGCATTGTTCACCTCGTGCCAAAATGCTGTTCACCTCCTTCCTCAACCTTTTCGTCATGGATTTTACCTTCTTAGCTTCACTCTTCTTGACCACCTTTTGCCATCTTCTCCTTCTAGCAGCATACTACCTCATTCTTCATAATTTTGACAACACTTATAAGCTAGATACACCATAACTTACTCACTCCATCCACCTTAACAGACCACATCATGCTTCTCCCTTGCTTTATTTGAATCACCTTTTACTCAAAGCACCTTCCTACTGTCTAACCCTGTATATCTAACTATTAACCATTAGTCCATAGGTTGTACCTATGGACATACATTTCCTACTTTTAAATGCAAGCTGCTCTAATGAATCATCTGGGAGTCTTCGTGCATTAACCTCTAACCCACCTTTTGCAAGCCTCAATAACCCTTCCATTTGAAAGACTTAGACTCAAGTAGTAGCCGAATCAAAATCAAAACAAAAGCTATCATATTGCCCTCCTAATGAGTCTCTTTAGTAGAGAATTGTTTTTCCTCCAATAGAGCTATTGAAGGTTAGAGCAGGTAAATGGAGAACTACACTTATTGGGTTTTTCATTGATAAGAGGATTGCCTTTCTAGTTATGAAGCAATAGGCCCTTAGTAACTGGAAACAACATGGATTGGTAGATTTGTTAGCAAATAATGAGGATATACTTCTGTTTCAATTTTCTAGCTTAGGAGAAGCCAAGTTAGTGTTGCCATCTAGATACTGGCATGTGTAAAATAAACCCCTATTATTGTAAGTTTGGACGCAACTAATTAAATTAGAAGGCCTCAAACATGACAACATTACCATTTGGATATGCCTGCACAAGTTTCCATTTGAACATTGGACTATCAACGTGTTGAGTCATCTTATAAGTACATAGGCAGGCCAATGGCATTGGATGAACCTACAACAAAAATTAAGTGCATTAATTATGTTAGAATTTGTATTCTAATCACTTCCTTATCTAATCTACTAGAAACTATACCTTTCCTCTAGTTGAATAAAGATCTAAAACCCATAAAAGATCAATTATAGGTTATATATGCATATAGACCACAATTAGACAAGAAACATTTATGGAAACCAACAAGGTGCATGTTTAAAATAGGAGAGCACAAGAATTGATGGAAATGGATACTGAATAGAAGAACCAAGATGAAGAGACCACAATTGAAATTCCAGCTATAACCGATAAAGCAAATAAAACAGAAAAACCTCAAAGTGAAGTTATCAATGAAATGTTACACATCCAATATGAAAAAGAATAAACCGAAGATCAATATAGGCTTACAAAGGTTGATGTAGACAATATAGAAAAGAATACCATATAAACACTTAATAAAAAGTTTCAACAATAAATTCAAACAGATTAGGATTTTAAGACAATGGTTAGAAGAAGATCAAGTAGGAAAAAATTGGATACTCTCCGTAGGAGAGACATGAATATCCTCACATTGAATAAAACTGATGATCAAGGATACTATTTTGCCTAATAAAGTAGCAATTGCTGGAATCTTGGAAACTAGAATTAGGAAGAAGTATTGAAAACTACTAACCTATTTTCCTACTAATTGGCATATGATTTTTAGTCATACCTATCATCCAAATGGAAGAATCACAGTTCTATATGATTCCAATATATTATCTGTCAACTCTTTTAACAATATAGACCTGATGATGCAATTATAGGTTTTTGTAAAGAAACTCAATCAAAAGACTTGCTTATCCTTTATATATGCACATAATAGTGCATATTAAAGGAGCTTCTTGCGGAATCAAATAAAGGAGTTAACAGCTACAATCAACCTACCTTGGATGATCTCAGGTGATTTGAACTCTATCTTGAAAATAGAGGAAGAAGATGGATCAAGACAAAACTGTAGTCCCTGTACAGAACTTGGAAAATGTTTTAAAGAAGCTTAACTCACTGACCTCCCATTGGGGAGCTATTTTTAAACATAGAATAATAAGAAAAATGGTGATCATCTAATATGGAAAAAGTTAGATAGAAGTGTCTCCAATGTTGATGACTGCTTTCCTTAACTGTTTTTCCTTGTACTCAAACAACATGTTATCAGATCACACCCCCATTGTAACCAAATTAGCAACATTAGACTCTAACTTTCCATTCAAATTTAACAACTTCATGTTACTTCTAACTGGAGTTGAAGAAGGAATCTGCATGAAAGGTACCAAGCAGTATATCTATGTAAGGAAAATGCAGATCATCAAGAATGAAATGAAGATGTTAATTAAAGCCAATATTGGCAATATACATAATCTTGTAAACATCACAAAAAGAGAATTTGAGTACATTTAACATGTTGTATATAGAAAACCTGGATCTTGATGCTTTACATAGATACAAATAAGCACTCCTTTATGATTCTTCTCTAATGAAGCAAAGCACAATGGTTGATTGGTTGAAGAATGGAGATAGGAACACCTTAGTCTTTCATAAAACCATAGTATCGAGGAAAGCTAAAAACAAAATAATTTCTCTTAACCATAATGATATCAATCTTGACTATGAGAATTAGCTATTAGAAGGGGATTTCAACTAATTTAATGACTCAATGAACAAACCCTATGAAGCACATTCATCTATACTATTCCTTAAGCAGGTGTTGAAGAATTCTACACATTCATCTATACCTGGACCAGATGGTTTCAATATCAACTTCTTTAACTAGATATGGTCTTTCACTGAAGACATGATCTTAAAAGTAGTTT
The DNA here is from genome assembly GCA_024703695.1 of Erythroxylum cataractarum. NCBI lineage: Eukaryota > Viridiplantae > Streptophyta > Magnoliopsida > Malpighiales > Erythroxylaceae > Erythroxylum > Erythroxylum cataractarum. The sequence goes on along the minus strand of JANJEY010000234.1, from coordinate 22,059,004 downwards.
TGGAATTCTTCATTAAAGGCACACTTCTAAAAGAGATCAACAAGACATTTATAACTCTGGTTCCAAAGTAAGGTGAATTAAACCAAATTTATGACTTTAGTAATATCGCTATTTGTAATTCCCTTTATAAATTATCTCAAAGACCATTAGTTAAAGGCTGAAAGGATTACTTAGCAAGCACATCATTCCTAACTAAGGAGCTTACATACTTGGAAGGGTGATTAGAGATATAACATACTCATTCTGCAAGATCTCATATTATTTACTATCATTATATTAAACTTTATTTTCCTTTGTTTCACTAAGATTTAATTACGTGTTCTGAATTATTTTTGAAATAATATTTCCAGGGTATTTATTCATGTATGATTTGATGCAATTGTGATTTAGAAATTCCATGTATGAATAGATCTAACATAATTGAAATAAGTTGTATGAAAACTTAGAGATAAGTCGATATAAATCTTTTCGGTTAGAGTCAAATCTAATAGTAAAATTCATAAATTGATTAATAGGATTCCAAGGTTTTAATTAGAAAGATATTTCAATTATTCAACCTAGAATTATGTGTTAATAGTAGGAGAAAGATATTAGTATAATTGAAGAATTTTCACGATCTAATGAACTTTAGATTTATTTGATTAGTAAATCATGGTTCCATGAGAAGTGCTAAAAGGATTTGGATTTCATGTATTATTATTTTACTGGTTGATTTTGCATTCTTTTTCCATTCTAGTTTATTTGATTGTGTAGACATGGCCTAATTTTATTTTATTTTAAATCCAATTTATCAATATCACCTCCATTATCGATTATATAATAGGAAAAGAGTTATTACTATTAATCATAGTCCTATGTGATTGACAATTGTTACTCAAAGTCTTATATTATAAAATGATATATACACTTGCCTTAGAGAATTTATAAACTAAATGAATTAAGTTATATATAGTCATTATATAAGTCCACCACATATGTAGTTTGTATATATGTAGGTTTAGTACATGCAAACTTAGCATATGTAGGTTTAACATATGTAGGATCAACACATACATTCTTTGCACATGTAAGCTTAGCGTATGCATAGGAAACATTCATTGATAGAGCATGGATGAAGCTAGTGAAGACGAACCTAGTAAGGATGGACCTAAGAAACTAATAGGGACAAACCTAATAGAGATAAGCTTAGCAAGAATTAACTTTACAATATAAACTTAGCAAGAATTAACTTCACAAAGATAAGCCTATTAGGAATAAATCTATCAATTAAGAACCCTAGAGTTCTTGATAGATATAAATATGACCTCTTTAACTTTATTCAATCTATCGAATGAATTACATGAAGATTCAAATGTTAGAGAATTAGACTTACATTGAAACTCATTCCTTATAAAAATTCACAATAAAAATATATTAATTATAGAGGTAACATTTATTTGCTCCATTCTTAATTCTCAAGTTAACACTTGTTTCCTTTAATAAATTAAATGTTAGAGTGTTCCCATCAAGATAGCTTTAACACCTTTAACTTTCCTTTTTCAAGTCTATTAGCCTAAATAAAGTTCTTAGTCTAGGAATTATAGGAAGTAGTTAAAATTATAAAACATTTAGGAATAAAATTAGGAAATTTGGGACTTTTTATAAAGATGAAACAATCATAATAAATTAATTAGTGATTTTGTAAGATATTTTTTGAAAAGAATATTATTATTTTTATAACATAGTCAATAAAAAAACTAAATACTAAATTAGTATATTGATTACATTGGACCCTTTCCCATAGTGATATATACCTTTTTCGCTTTAGTCCCTAATTTTTTGAAATTTTATTCCTGTTATAGTTTTTTTTACCTGTAGCATATGACATCATTCTCTATTATAAAGCATAATAAAGAATGAGGGTACAACATTGTCTAACTAGTTTAGGTGTTATATAGCGTGAAATATGTCTTGATTGTGCCATATAAGACAAAACATCACATGGCATTGCAAAACCACAAAATGTCAGCTAGATTTGGATATTGTGTTACGTATATACACAAATTCACATAATGACGACAATGTCTATTGAAAACCCCTTTTTTATGGCTTTTGAAAATCCTCTGAGCGCTTTAGGAGATTGTTTGGTGGGGGTGGACGACGGGATGACATTTTCCCATGTTTTGTTTGATAGGAATATTAAGTTAACTTACATGCTTACTAATTCATCCTTGTGTTTTGATCATGCAAGTTAGTTTTGTGGCATTTTCTTTCAATTTTGATGTTTAAATCTCCATTTATCATATGTCTTTTTAGCACCTATTCTTTTCCTTGTTCTGTTGATTCTCATATAGACTTTAACATATATATCTTTGTCTAAGCTATATATTCATGTTCAATTCATTGAGTCTTCATTGAATAAACATCAAACCTATATCTTCTAACAATTATTCGAGGTTCTAGGTCGAATTCAAGTTCTTATACATTACGTCCCTACTTCTTCCATTTATCTTTATTCTATATTCCATCTTCTTTTCACATATTATAATATAAGATTTATATAATATTGGTCATATGATGCAATCTCTTATCTAAGCTAATAAGCTTTGATATAATATCTATTGTTTTGCCTCTTGTTCTTGATATTTTTTCATTTATTTCTCATGTACACTAAATATTAAGGCTATCTTAGCCAAGTTATGCTCTTCTTTTATTTGTTATCTCTTTGAATCCAATGACACTAACTTCTCCTAATCAACCTCTTTATAATGATGATTGCAAAGAGCATGAATTTTCAGCCACAATACCTTTGGATAGTTGTATTTAATGAAGAGACGGCCCTTTGATTTAGACACTATATTGTATTACTTGCATCTTGGATTTGTGTTTTGTTAACTCTTACTTCTATTTAAAATGTTCAACGTATTTCTTATAGCAAGCCATAAAATAAAAGATGTCTTGGTGGGACTTTGATTAAACTATACCAACTTACTCCAATTTACCTTTGGTATAGAGTTTATGAACACTTAGTAGTGTGGTTTATTTGTGAAAAGGCCTGATGGATGTCTCAACTACCCAATATTATCTTTTAGGTGTTGATTTGAGTTGTATTTTGGTAAATTATCCTGAACAATGAAGAATCCTTTATACTTTATATGGCATTCATGGCCTCTTATAAGCTGTTTAACCTTTTCTTTGGGGTTTAGCATGTGTCATATAAGGTTTAGCATTAGGTTTCTTATGCGCATCCCTAGACCATATGAAGTTTCTCATCATTGTTTCTATTGTTTTTGTAAGGTTCCTTGGTAATGCCATCTGTGTAATCCAATAAACATGTAAGTTGATTAGGATATATTTGATGAGCTATAACATCCCTATATATGAAAAGCTTTTGATACACTAGTTTGCAATCCTTTTTTGGAACATATCAAATAAAGTAGAGAAAGGAATGTAGCAATTTCTTTGAGTATTATAATGAAAATTTTACTTTAAGAAGTATAGATTTCATAAATGAATTAATAGAAAAGAACATGTTAATGATTTGAAATGAACATAAGTGGGCACTTTAATGGATGCCCTAGTAGTTCCTTCAATAGCTGTTATAATGGATGCCTCAATGGCTACTTCAATGATTGTTACATAACTACTTCAAAAGCTACTTTAATGAACATTAGACTAACACCATCATCAATTATTTCAATAGGTATACTTTGGGACATCGTCATTAAGTGTGCATAATTTAGGATAGTTCTCTCTATCTAAATACACCTTAATTGTCTTTAATTTTCTTTCTTCAATTGTTTATATCAACATATTTACATCGTTATCATTTTTAGTGGCCTTATATCACTTTAAATGATTCATATAAGAATTTATACATAAATTCCCATGTTTTCCCATACGTAAGCCTTTTAGCATTGAGCATAAAGTCAACTAAGATTATCTCATCTACCTCACTACTAAAATAATTTCTCTCCACTTTCATATCAAGTATGAACTTGAACATCTACTATAAAAACATTGAAACCTAATCTAGGGTTAGAAATAACAACTATTTTTTAAACTAGTACCTATAATAACATTTTAATAAAATTTATTAGAAGCTACTCCATGTCAAGCATTTGACAATTCCATTAAACAAAAATCAATTGGATAGATTTATTAGTTGTGTTTCACTTTAAAGTGTAAAGTACAAATAACGCAAAAGGAATGAAAACCAAATTTACTTATAAGACTCGACATAAATAAGTTATAATATGCCAAAGATGATACTACCTAAGATGAAACCTATAAAGTTGGATAAGGAAAAAAAAAAGAAAAAGAAAACCAAACGGGAGTGTAAAAGATGAAAACTACTACATCAAGATGGAATCTTAATGTTTAAAACTTAAATACTTCTTCAGTTGAGACCAACATCATTAAGCATATACAACTGAGCTAAAACAGACCAAAACTCTACTGTATTCCACTTCTCACCATCATACTAATAAGAGTAAGTTCAACAATAAGTGATGGATAAATGGAAGTATAAAAAATATACTCTTGTTAAGAACTACTTATCCATATAATTGATAAATTAGGTTCGTGTCATTTAGCATGTTATTATTACTAGGTTCATTGTAATTATCTGGCCAATCCTATAAGCACAATCTTCAGCCTAAATTAGGTCTCTTGAAGTTCAAGACAACTCAGCAAGGATAACATTGCTCACAATTGTTAAAGTTAATTCAACTCCACCAGCTTTGATATATAACTGTACCATTGCATTTTAAGACAAAATGTAAATCAGGTTAATCTTAACCAAACATATCATAATTGAAACCTTAATAGCCTAGCAATTGAAAATCCTTAAATTGAAGAACCCTACACCCCAACCAATTGAAGCACCTTAGTTTTTGCAAATATATGGAATAATTGATATTAATTTAGTGCACATATATCTTCAATTTTACAATTACCAAGTTTGAGCTGACTATGCACCACCACCATCAGACAATCTCTCAAAGCTTAAAGGATTTTTCGTAAAGCCATCAAATGGAGAAGGGACTAAGATAAGTGCTGTGTTACGTAACACCTAATTATATCAAACAACATTATTCTTCCATCTCTAACTTAGAGTGATATTAGGGACTACAGATGATATAAACATAAAATTATAAGAAGGAAAGTGATAGTTCTAAAAAATCGTGGACCGAAGTGAAGAAAATCAAATAAAAGGGGAGGTCTGTTGTAATTAACTCATTATAAAATTATGTGAAATGAAAGAGAAATTGAAAGAGAAGACTAAAAATTTGTTTTCATAATCAGGATAAACTTACATAATCCCTAACTTTGGTGAAAAATCGCTACATAATCCTAAAATTAATGAAAAATAAGTTATAATCAATACAACATAAGATAATATGCAACTAAGGTTAATGTCTTAAGAGTCATATCACTCGTAAGAATATTGTTAGGTAAAGGGACAAAGTCCCATATTGGAAATGAGAGAGGGAGGGGGGAGGATAAACAAGTATAAATAAACCCC
>JANJEY010000234.1:22037563-22053398 GCA_024703695.1 Erythroxylum cataractarum | reverse complement strand
AGCTGGGATCCTTTGGGATATTTTGGGGGATGATCTAGTTAGGAGTTATGTTAATCCTTTTGGTTCTGTACAGTTGTTATCGGATAAAATGGTGTATTTATAGTTTTAAGAAATGAAATGAGAAGTACTGCTGGGTTTTAAAAGTTAGTGAATGTGATATTACTGCTTTATTATATTGATGCCATGAGGTATATAGAAATGATCGAATCGTAGTGCACCCTCATCATAGGTTATGCATCGGTACGACCTACGGGCGCCCCGGTGTATACTCTACGGTGAGGGGCGCTACACATCTTATTGAAATCTGACTAGGTTTTGATGTCCCAAGTGAGTCCTTACATTGTTGGACCAACCGGATTGTACGTGTTCCAATAGAAATGATGACTTCCCTAACCAAATTGTTCCTCATTGAAGTCTGCAAAGGCCCTTTGATTCCTATAATGTATTCCCTCCATCATTTAACCTCTTAGACTCCTCATAATTGCCTAGTGATGTCCAAATTAATGTCTCTTCTACTCTGCGCCTAAACTTCTTTCTTTTTTAATGTAATTTCTTAATCCTTAGACTAAAAGAATTAAAATAATTTTACGCCTCCATAACAACGGAGCCAAAAACTTGTTCGTGTGATTTGCAAACTTATAATTTATATCCTTCAAATATCGCAAGTGCATAGGTCATGATTTGTAGTAAGTGAAGGATCGATCCTACAAGGAGGGTGAAATGATCTAATCCTATGTTATCTAAGGCTCTAAAAAATTAATAAAATAAAAATAAAAATTGCAACATAAAGTAAATAAGAGAAATTGATTTCAAGAAATTAATTCAAAAATTTAACACAAAAAGAAATTAAAATTGAGAAACACAGAAAGTCACAATGGAAATCAATCAAGAGAAATTACCAAGTTATGAGAAAGGGAATTTTCCTTATCATTAATGCTAACCTAGCCATTTATGTGTTAATGGGTTGTTGGTTTTAGACTCTCATAGAATTTATTACTCTCTTTCGAATTATAACCATTAAACCCTAAATTATAAACCCTAATTGAATTATGAAAATTACAATCTCTCAATTAACAAAAGACTCACAACCTTAATTAAAACTTAAGCCCTCTAATAAACTACTGGTTCTCACACAGGATCTCTCTTCATACAATGACCGATATGATTAATCATGTGATCTATTGGATCGTCTAAGTTTCATTAAACTAATCCAATCATTTTTATCCGATTCACTCTCTCGGTTTATTACCAAAATATATAAATACCGCAATTAATCTCAAGACCCAATCAATAAAACACAAAAATGACTATATTAATATTAAATCAAGGTAAAATCCTAAAGAAAGAGTTAGAACATCATCGATAGTCCAAAATCCATCATCAAATAATCCATTTAAATCTTATACATTGAATGAACAAAAATGAAAATGGAAAGGAGGAAGAACTTTGATCGGATAATTTGAAAGGCAACAGAGTCAGCAGACCCACTTATCTGAGAAATTAGCAGCGTTGGAAGACCCGCTTCTTCTCCTCTTCTTCCTCGTCCTCTTTCTCTTCTCTCTTCTTTCTCTCTCCTTTATGGTTTTCCAAAAGTACTAGAAGCGAAGGTCCCTTTTAGGGTTACATCTCTTTCCCTTATATAGTCTTTCTAATTAGGATAACCCTAGGGTCTTTTCTGGGTCCAAAAGGTCTAAAAAGTCCCTCTAAAACTTAAAACTAAAAGAATCCATGTGTTTATCCATCTGCAGGCCACGATTGTGGCCCTTAGTGGCATGATCGTGGCCAAGATTTTTGCCTTCTGTCATGATCGTGACACTTTCATCATCTTTTTGTTGGCCCTGGCTTAGCTCTCAAGTCTTTTCCAAATCTTCTCTGTTTTGCACTCTTTTCCCTGAAACATTATCAAACACATCAAAGGTATCTCAAAAATATATAATTGAAGCTCAAAAGCATGCTTTGACCTATAAAACACTTAAAACACAGGTATCTACTAACTAACACATTTCTAATCTAAACACACACTAAACAATCAAATTAAGAACTAAATACAAAGTAAACTACCCATAAAAACATGATGCAATCTATAACTATCAGTAGACTAGTAGAAGTAACCAATAGGACCATCTTAGAAGGCATTAAAAAGAAGATTGACCAGGCTAGAAATGGTTAGGTAAATAAATTACATACCTTGTTATGGGCCTAAAAGATGACTCCAAGAAGAGCAACCGGTAAATCATCATTTAGCTTGACTTTTAGAGCTGAAGCCTTAGTTATTAAATAACTACCAATACTGTGCTCAAGGATGCAAAATTACAATTCAAGGATAAAAAAGGAACAAATAATGATAGGTTTAGATTTGTTATAGTAGAAGCGAGATAAGGCGTAAATGATGTGAGCAATTTTATCAATAAAATATTAGGACATTTAGTCAATATACTCCACGAATATATCTATGAAATCTATTTACTTTGACATGCTCAATTGCATTCTTTCCTATTTCACTAAACTTTTCCTCATCTTTGGCAGTCTCAGATGGAGGATCTAGGTCTACATACTCATCTTTTTTTATATGTTAAGAGGAAGAAAAAAATCTTCTTCAGGAAAGTACTCAAAAGGTTAATCTTTCGACCCTTCTTGAAATTGCTAAAGCCTTGAAAAGCAACTTAAAAGAATTCCAAGTTCCAACTCTCAAACTGAAGGAGGGAGATTAAACTTATTTTGCTTTCATTTTTATTTTAAAGTATGATTCGTTCAAAACTCTTACCTACTTAGATTCCTAAAGCCTTGATTGAGAATTTTACACCATGGCTCTTTCTTCTATCATATCACGAAAAACCTTAACACCATAAGAGATGTCACACTATTGTCTTTAAGAGATACACCACTCTTGGTGTTAATTATATATGTGGTTCATGCTCGTAACTTATTCCTCACTTAAGTAGATTCGTATACATTTTATAAAAATAATAACTCTAATAATTTCAAGTTACTTCTAAAGATCAAGACTTATTTATCACAACCCATTATGCTATTCACATTTTCTTGCAATCACTTCTTCATCTATAACTCTTTTTAACAACAAATCTCTCATGTTTATGTATGCCTTAGTCTTAAGTAAGCATTTGTACCTTCCAAAGGTAATCAATCAATCTCTCATTTTTATATAAGCGTTAGTCTTAAGTAAGCATTTATACCTTTCTTTGGTAATCAATCATGATTGTTGCTAATCACCGACATTGACTTCTTGTCTTGAGTATTCCACAAATGATGCATCCATTGTAAATTTCCATTTTAGTTTTGATATACCATATACTATAATTGAGGGTGAGTGTTGCTCTTTTGTGACTAGAAAGTCACAAATTCGAGTCACATAAACAACTTTTTTGTAAAAAAATACAAACAGAATACTACATACATTGATAACCCTTCCCCAACCCTTTTAAAGAGGAGAGTTTTGTGGACTCACTTATGTTGGGTTTTATACCATATACCATAATTAATGGAATCTTAAAGAATCGATTAATGCTTAAGCCATTCCATAAATAGCTTAAGAGGACTTCTTAATTACTTTATAAATCAAACATTAGTCTCCTTAATGAAGTAACCAATAAAGCTTGTTACAAATCCATTTGTACAACAATTTGCAAGATTGGGAATATTTAAGACCGTAATTATCAGATCAATTTGGTAATATCATTAATAAATGTTTAAACAACAATGATCATTACATAGTTATTATATGCACATGTACCTTAAAGATTAATTGATATTACGATAATTGATGACAAATTACTCCTTGTAACAAAAATTGAACTAAAATCCACATGTCTTAAAATTATATTAGTATTATTTCATTTCCTGGAAGTAAAATAAGGTATGTACCACTCTGTTGTCTTGGTTGTATTATTTAAGTCTAGATTTAAACTATGTGAATGTTAGAACAAATTAGTTGTTCCATAGATTTAGTTATGAATGGCATATAGAATAAAAGAGAGATAAATTTATATGTATTTTATTATGATTTTTACTCAATTGGCATACATTATCTACCCTTATATGAATTTTAGGAATCACACTTAAAGCGTAAGCATAGAAGCCTAGATAAATTTTGAACGTAATTTCATAGGATGGATTACAGAAAAATGTTTACAAAAGAAGACAATATTCATTAAATTATTTCCCTTAATTTATGTGATTTTAGCAAATTATAATCATTAACTCAATGTTGAGGTTCGATTGATTAGCCTTACTATGAGGTGCCATTCCATTATGGATCTAGTAAAATTAATTTGAACTCAAGACGTGATATTAATATTTTATGAAAATTTTGAAAACTGTGCTAAATCTTATACTCTAGAAAATAGAGTTGCTAAAGTATGATAAACAATTACGTGATATTTGATAAGAACAGAGTTTGTACAGTTGTAATTAATGACTAATGAATTGTACATAAGACGGACCAAGTAATTGTTAGGTGAGGGAGGACTTATTCCCATATTGGAAATAAGTGAAGGAGGGGGTTAGCTTACAACCTATAAATAAACCCCCTCCCCCTCCCATTTACATATCCAAAAGTAAAACAAAAATAACTACTCTTAGTTAGAGTAGTAAATTTTGTGAGTAAAATTTTTGGGGTGTATTGGGGTAAGGGTTTGAGAGTGTGTGAAAACACTAGTGAGTTGAGTGTTGAGTGTAAACACTTGTAAGTGTTATTTTTCTCCCTAATAAAAGGGTGTGCAGTAGCCCCGGAGACGTAGGCACAATTTGGCCGAACTCCGTTATCAAATTTTTTGTGTTGTTTTATTGGCGCCTTTTTTCGTTGCGTGGAAATAGTTTAATTTCCTAACAAATATAAATACAATCGCACCATTTTTCCGACACTTATCCTCCCCATTTTACAAAATAAAAGATCAATAACCATGGATGACAGGATCTCTCTTGTTAGAGGTGACATAAGAAGCTTGATCGAGTCACCAATGAGCAAATCCTTCCCGTTCTACGGAGAAGAATAGTCGAGTGCGCGAAGAAACGTTAAGATCAAGCCACAAGTATACGAAACACTGACATTAACGTTAGGGTCGGGTAGGCAGGCTTCAGCTCAATCTTATATTTAGTCAAAACCAGCGTCGAATGAACAAAGTTCCACGCCAAACTTGACAAAGGAAGACACATTCTAGAGGTGCACCCTACATTGTTGACCAACGACACAACATGTAGGATTTGTCTTCTTATTTCCTTGAATACTTAGTTTTAACACATTTGGTCCTTCTCTTATTTCTCATGTTTAGAATTCCCACACGACTTGTATTTATGTTTGACAAAGATTTCTACATTTCGGAGCACCCCCTGGAACCTAAACGACCGCGTGCCTTGACTAACTCGGCCTTTGAAACTTCCACGTCTCTTAAACAGGAATTGACGCTTTCGCTCCTTGGTGAGCTTTCGAACAGTAATTGCATGTTGCTCCAGGACCCAACAATCTAGAAATCGGAAGCCGAAATAGTCAGACTATCAGACGGTTATCATCACTGCCCGACTTTGACCAGTTGCAATAAAGAAACTATAATCTGAATATTCTTTATCAGCCTACACAACAGTAGGCTAAAAATAATCTAATTGAGTTAATGAAATTCCTTCGATTTTATTTATTTAGAATATTCGCAACTTAACTCCACTGTTATTAATTATATCAAAGCAGACTACTTTATGAAACTAAAATTAATCTCTCAAATGGCTATTTCCTTATTGTGGACTATAAATTAATGTTATCTCAATGCATGCAACTTATATGCGTGAAGGTCGTTAACTCTTATCTGAAAATTCTTAACCGCCGGACGCCGAAAAGCTTTTCCTTTTTCCTCTTTCACTTTCTCTCTGGCAGAGCAGTTTCGGTCACAAAACAATAAAGTGGTGAAGAACTTAAACCAACGGTTGCTTGTGGAGAAGAAGCTTTGCTGATTTTTAGACGACAGCAAGCAAAATTCTTTCGGAGTTGTTGGGATCCAATCTCATAATCTCCTTTACCGAATCATTGCTGTAATTTTAGGTAACTTTAATTGGCAACACTTCTGCTTCTGTTTCACAACTTTTACATCCTAAGATTCTGTCTCGTGTCGCACGTTAAGATTACTGTCACGTGTTCCACGCATTTTGCTTTGAAACCCGACTATTTTTGTGTTTTGTTTTATCCTTTTGATTGTTCGTTCCTTTCTCTCCTTCCTGATGGAGATAAGAATCTGTTTCTCATCTTTTGTTGTGGCCAAGGAGTTCTGGCTTTGTCGAGTCTAAACTTATTTGTTTTCTTGGTTCTTAGACTTACCTGTGGAATTTGAAAGTTTTGTTTTCACTGAGTTTGTTATTATTTTTTAACATTAATGGCCTGGCGGAGGAACATAGTGTCTATCTGTTCCCTTCAGAAACTCAAGGATGTGTTTCAGGTTGGTAATATACGTTTTGTTTGTCATGTTAACGTTTTAATGGTCACTCGCCTGCTATGAAACGTGAAAATTTACAACTTACGGCGTCTTTTGTGCTGCTATACTGGTTCATGCATTTGGTAGCCACCTACCTTGTAAATTGAGTAAAAGAATCTGAATTGTATATGATTGGCATTTTCTTTCTACTTGGGTTTGCCTGTACCCGTAGTTGTACGCTTTAATGCTTTGACTGTGAGTAAGTTGTTCCACTAGTAATTATAATTGATGCATGGCTTACCTTATAGCACTTTGAACCATATCTATCAGAATTAAAAAATCCAGGAACTTGGGCCTGTGATGGGAAGATGACGACAAGAATTTGCTACTTATCTTTGTCCCTTTATAAAACAGTTGATGCCTCTTTTATAAGATTTGGTATAAAAGGACTTCGTTTGTCCATAGATGTGGAGGGCAGTGAACGTTTAATATGTTCAAGGTAATAGTAACCAAGTATAATCTGCTTACTGTTTAAGTCCCTAGTTCTAGTTGAAACCAAGAAGGTATTGTTCTATGACAGGGTATCCTTGGCAACAAATATATGACTAAAGGCCTTTGTTATGGAATTATGACTCTTTGCTTTGCTCCCTTCTTTTCCTTTTAATTCTTTAAACAAAAATATCTTATCTGTTCTCTTCCGTTGTCTCGTGTCTAAATTAGTTTTATGTGTTTGTATCTTCATCAGGTGGGAGTAATGAGGGAGGAGGATCCCGTTGTACATACTATCAGGTCTCATGGAGCCAAAGTTGCACGGACACACCGGCACGATTGGCTCATATTAGTTATCCTTGCTGTGATAGAAGTTGTTTTGAATGTTATTAATCCATTTCATCGATTTGTGGGGAAGGACATGATGGACGATCTTAAATATCCTATGAAAGATAACACTGTTCCTATCTGGGCAGTGCCTGTAAGTTTACTTCAGCTTTTGGGATCGTTGAAAAAAATCATATTTCTGAGATAAGTTTCTATAATGGGTTTCTTTTAATTTTCACAACAGTTGTATGCAATTTTGCTGCCCATTGCCATTTTCATCTTTCTCTACATCCGAAGGAAAAATGTCTATGATCTGCACGACAGCACTTTAGGTCTGTGATTCTATTTGTAAATTCATAACATATTTTAGTTTCATCTCAATCTGAAATGAAAGTCAGCTTCAAGATCTAGTCAAATGAATTGCATTCGTATCTTTTAACAGGCCTCTTATTTGCTATGCTAATTACTGGGGTCATCACGGATTCCATAAAAATTGCGGTTGGTCGGCCTCGTCCCGACTTCTTCTGGCGTTGCTTTCCTGACGGGAAAGATGTACGTTCTCATTTCCGATGGTGTAATGTGTTTTGTTCTTTCAATCATTACTCTTTTATTCTCGATAGCCTTTTCCAACAGTCTAGGCTTTCTATCCTTTTCAGTAGCTGCTAAATTTTTGTTACTGCCAGAGCTTAAATCCTTTTTGATTCTACGGTGGACTTTAGTTGGTAATTCTATTTGAAAAAGAAATGAGTTCTGATCTTTAAAACTTGTTCATTTTGTCTTTAGGTATATGATAAGTTGGGAGATGTAATATGTCATGGGAAGGCTAGTGAGATCAAAGAAGGGCACAAGAGTTTCCCCAGTGGGCATACTTCATGTTAGCAACTACAGTCGCTCTATATGCTATGATTTTGTTTTTTTTATCCTTCACCTTTTTTCAGCTCCTTGTTTGTTGGAGGTTTCTGTTTTTTGTACCTCTACTAGTCAATTGCGCCAAGAGGGTATTTATTTATCAGAAAGGGTAAAAGTGAACATGTCAGTAATTCATCTTGTCCATTTTTTATTTATGCAGGGTCTTTTGCTGGCTTAGGTTTTCTCTCCTTGTATTTGGCTGGAAAAATTAAAGCATTCAATCGCAAAGGGCACGTTGCAAAATTGTGCGTTGTTTTCCTTCCTATACTTGCCGCTTCTCTTGTTGGCATATCTCGAGTAGATGACTATTGGCACCATTGGCAAGATGTATTCACTGGAGGTCTTATAGGTAGGAATTTTTCCGATAATTGACAATTAAGGAAAGACAGTTACACTGTTCAGAGTCTGAAATAATGGCCTTACCTATGTACAGGGCTTGTTGTGGCCACATTTTGCTACTTACAGTTCTTCCCACCACCATATAATGAGCATGGTAAGATATGCTTTTCTGTTATAAGCAATTGAGTCTTTTGTTTTTACTAAATTTCGTTCTAGTCATCCATTCACAGTGTTTCACTAGGCTTAATTGCCCTCCTGATTTCAGGATGGAGGCCTTATGCATATTTTCGAGCTTTGGAGGAGTCACGTTTCAATGCAAATGGGGGCCAAACTGTAAATGCACTTCATATGCAAGCCATTGATTTGCAAATAATCAACCAAAGACTTGGACAAAATGGCCATGAGTTTACTTCATTGGATGAAATGGAAGCTGGACACAGATAATTTAGGGTTTTAGTGTATTGATTATTTTTGGTCGCATACATAAGAATAATTGAAATATTGCTTTTCTACTAACTTTTTTTATGCTATTGTTAATACACGAATGTTTTATAATTACTTTTCTAGTCAATTTCTTTTGCTATTTTCTTTTGAAGAGTTGAACGTAATTTCATTTAATGGGAGAAGATACATAGGTTTAGTTCTAAATATGTTTTTTGTAATTTCATTTAATGGGAGACGATACAAGGAGATGATATAAATATGCTTTTGTCATTAGGAGTATTGTCCAATCTCAGGAACCAATTTAGAGTATCTGTGAAAACATTTCTTGCAATAGAAACTAGACACAATTTTAGTATCCTCTTCGATGTGAATCTTGGGAAAGCACATAAGAAGAACAAGTGGTTTCTTGATTCTTCTATCATTTCATAGGGGACACAAATAGAGTTGATAGAGATGAAATGCTTCCTATCAAATATACTCAATTTATTCAGAGTTGCTAGCCATAAAAGAAAGGAGTGACTAAGGATGAGTGACTTGTGTCATATTATAAGATACTAGACAAAGCTTGGGACACACCGGTTATGTCAATTCTTGAATTTTGAGATGCTAAATTTGCTAGGGGGTAGATTGAGACAATGGAATGTATTTTGTCTTCCCAAGTCAGATTGGTAGTTAATAGTAAGATGTTGCAATTCCAAAGGAGCACATCATTGGCCCTTTATGATAATTGAATTGACTTCAAAGTTGGTAGGAAGTCCCTTCCATGAGCAAAGAGCTTATGGAGTTCTAATTAGGGGCCTTTATCTATCTAGTTACCATACCACAAAAAATTCTCTTTATCTACAATCTTATAAAGAACCATAGGCTCTAAGATAGGTCTTAATTTCAATAGCTAATCAAGGATTAAGAAAATGTGGATTTTGGAGGAATGGACCAAAGGTTAGAAAATTTAAGAATATAACTATGGAAGCATATAATCTATAGTGAATTCTTATAAAATAAGATGTTTCAAAGATTTTTTTTATTAAGGCTATTCTATTAAAGGATCAGACAGAAGTCATAACCCATTTCATCATCTTTTTTTTCATACATACCTGTGACCATTTAACCTTGGCAAAGTGGCTGTCCGAGTTTAAATTCCCCCAAAGAAGTCTTATAAATAACTTCTCAATAGTTTTGATGACTCCTTTGGCTAGAGTCATGTTGAAAGATTAATAAATATGGAGGGATTTCAAGATAGATTTAATGAGTTGCAATCTCCCTTGAAATGAGAGCAACTTATTTATCCATAAGCTTAATCTTCTCTTTATTTTCTCTACTAAGGGGTATCATTCAAAGAATTGTATCCTTTTAGCAATAATAGGCAACCCTAAATAGGTCAAAGGAGTAGGTTTCCTATTCATACCAGTGATTTAAGAGATTCTATCCCCCATCATGTTTGCACTAGTAGTCAAAATAAAATGGCTCTTTCTGAGGTTCACCTCCAAACTTAAAAGATCTCTAAATATAGATAGTGTCAAGTTGAGCCATTCAATAGATTTACTGTGGACCTTGGATAAGAGTAATAGATCACCTGTAAAGCATAAGTTAATAAGCACTACTCTCTTACATTTGGCCTGAAATTTAAAGATCTTATTGATTCCCTCTTTATAAAGAAACAATTGCTTAATACCTCCATGCAAATAACAGATAAGGGGAGATGCGACCCCCTTGTCTTAGTCCTCTAGCACTCTTGAAAATACCAGTAGGCATACTATTAATTAGAAATGAGTAGGAAGGAGAAGTAATATAAGCCTTAACCTACCTAACAAACATATTAGGGAATCCCAAAATCTCTAAAGTCTGAAGGATAAAGCCCTTTTCAACATTGTCAAAAGCCTTTTTGAAGTCCGCTTTTATTATACAATTAGAACAACTATTCTTCCTTTGATAAATTTTCATCATTTCTTAAACAATAGAGACATTATCCCCAATCATTCTCCCTTGAATAAAGGCGCTATGATTATTAGAGATTAGAGAATTCAGGACTATCTTCAACTTGCTTGCTAGAAACTAACTTGTATAAGAAATTAGTGCATGCAATGGGTCTAAAATCGTCAAA
Source organism: Erythroxylum cataractarum (assembly GCA_024703695.1). Classification (NCBI taxonomy): domain Eukaryota; kingdom Viridiplantae; phylum Streptophyta; class Magnoliopsida; order Malpighiales; family Erythroxylaceae; genus Erythroxylum; species Erythroxylum cataractarum. Next base: position 22,042,376 of record JANJEY010000234.1, on the reverse strand, counting down.
GGATGAAGGGCAAGAGGACTTAGGAATCAAACAAATATGAGTTTTGTTGATCAACTTCAGTAGCAGTACTCTTGATAAAAATTCAAATAATGCTCTCTTCACCATAGGACCAATTTCCTACCAGTTTTTAAAAGGAAGTAACCATTAAAGCCATTAGGTCTTGGGGATTTGTTTGGACTAATTTGAAAGACCACCTCTTCTATCTCTTTGCCCTTTATAGGCTTAGAGATAAATGCAACTTGCTCCTGATAGATTCTCTTTTTAATGAAAAAGAAAAGAGGAGTAGAAGTTATTAGTGTATGAGAACAACTATAATAGCTCTTAAAGTATCTCTTAGCTTTATATAAGACATCCATTTATTGAGAAATCTCACTACCTTTAGGAAATTTAAGAGGAAGATTCTATCTGTGTTTTTCCTAACGAAAATAGATTTAAACAAGAATTTAGTGAACCTTTCTCCTCCTTTAATCCAGTTGGCTTTGGCCTTTTGTTCTATGAGGCTATCATAGTATATGGTGGTTTACAGATAATTTCTCAAGAGAGTCTTTTAAGTTTCCAATAAGAGAGAGTTGGTAGAATCTCTGGCGAGTTTACCTTATATCTTTTTATGTTTAAAAGGACCTCTCCTTTCTTAAACTTGGAAAAGATTATCTACCTGCATAGGTGAATTGTCTGAAAATAATGGATCTAGAAATTTTGACACACTATCAGAAAATTGGGTTAACCAATCCGGATTACCAAGGTATGATCCAGTTTCTTCCGTAATGCCCATCTACCAGACTGTTTATTGCTCCAAGTGTAGAAATGCACCTGAAATTTTAAGTCAAAAACTCCCAATTCACCCACACAATCACTAAAGTTAGATGAGAAGATTATCAGGTTGTTGTGCCCATCAACAGCCTGATATAGTAGCCTAGGTCTATTCACTCTCTTATGAATATCCATCAAGTTATCCCATAAGAGCTTTCTTTGAAAAGCATGATTATCACTGTATATAAATGAGGATAAAAATTTAAACATTTTCCTGAAGAAGTTTCCATTTCAGGTGGATTACTCGCGTCTCCATTTCAAAAACTTTAACATTCACAGAAAATATGATCATATCCTATAATGATTCTCTCATACTTATGAGCTTGATGGTAACAAAAAATTTTCCATTTAGAACCCATTTTATTTAGAATCCTAAGATTATTAAGTCTAATTTTGGTTTCCAATAGAGCAAAGGTCTATGGTTTCAAATTGTAAACAAAAATCCCTTAAATCTGGGAGCTCTTTATGGAAGTCAATCCCCATCATATTCTAGGTAATGTCTTTCTTATATCAAAAAGCTTTATTTTTAGAGCCCTTACCTTTGCTCCTATTGGATTTCCTTTTGGTGGTTGATAAAAATTCCCCAATAAAAGGATCATCCTCCTTATTCTTTTCAGAACGTGGAGGATTTGCATCCATTTGATCAAGAGTATTTGCATAATCATTAGCATTATTAGGCAACTTTTCCACAATGACCACTTTTTCGATAGTAGGTATATTAATTATGGAGTGACAAGGAGTTGTTTCCTTATAATGATGCCAGTTCCAAGCCCTTGATCAACTTTCCCTTCTCCCATTAGCTCCCCATAATCACCCCTTTGGAAAATCTTATTTTTGGGGATCCATCTCTTACCTTAAGAAATAAGGACAGGCTTCCATTAGTATTGGACTACCACATTATCTTCATATAGCTCCATCGATTCCCAATCTCATAACTAGGATGGCTTTAGGTAAGTCTTTGTTGTGTTCCATATTAATACATATTCTATCATATCTCATTCTCTCAATTCCTTTTACTTACGAAACTAGGAACCATTTTGTTGTTAAATGTTCAAGGTGAAAATTGTATAGATTCACCCACATTAGAATAACCTTGTGTTTGTTAGACTCAACTTGGAATGTAGACTACCGAGGCTATAGGAAGAGTGGAAATTTAGAGACATGCCGTGACCTTTCTTCAATGATGTTAAGGGCTTGATCTTTAGAGAAAAAAGTGAAATGGTTTATCTATCTTCTGTAATTAAAGCTTCAATAAATTCTTTGTTTTTACATATTGATGTTGCCTATTTTTGGATGACAAGAAACGTAGGTCTCTTTTTTTAGAAGATTTCAATAAGGGAGTTCTTCCATAATTTAACTCCTTCCTAAAGAATTTCCAAATCCAGAGCAACAACTATTCGATCATCTTCAATCTTAGGAGAGAAAAATATAGTGAAAGATCAGAGGAACCTCCAACTACTTGTTTCTAAGTTTCCTTTCAACAGGAAAATTGGTTGAGGATGAAGCAATTTAGGCTAAACCAGGAGAAGATAAAGGGGGTGTATATGATATTCCAGGGGATAGTAAGGGAGGAAAATCCTCCATGTCAAAGCTTTGTTGTAAATAAGGTTTGGGGGTCTGCATAGTAACAAAATAGCTTTTCTAGAGGGATGAAAAGTTGTACAGGTACCAAAAGAAGAATGTCTAAATGTGGGAAAACTAAAGATACAAGTAAAAAGACCAAAATACCCTTAGTTTAGCATCCTTCATAAGGAAGAGATGCAAACTATGGGTTGAAGATCAAGAAAATAATGGAAAGGTGATGGTTTAAAGATGAACAAGGGTAGAGTTCGAAAGCAAAGGCAATAGGATAGCAAGGTAGAAAAGAAGAAAGGTAGAGGATGAGTATGAGTATGGGAGGACCGATTGACTAAGGAAAATGAAGGGATGGCTTGAGGTTAGAGAGAAGGCAAAGAATCCCTTTCTAACCCATTTTTGTTTGTGATATAATCTATTTGATAATCTAGAAGAAACCATAGATCCGCAACACAGGGTTAAAGCAATTCTTCCTTAACATCTCACACTAGTTTGATAATCAAAAGAAAGAGAAATTTTAGATATATAATATTTTAATCTAAAAATTATATATTCCTTGTATTTATTTTCCTCTCTCTATATATAGAAAGTATAGTATATATAATGAGTAAATACAAACTAAGAAAGATATATTACAATGATCAACTATAATTTATTCATAATCAAGATTAGATTATAGCCTAAATATGATGTATTACAGTTATTATAGCTTACATCCCTTGTCAAATTTATTTTAAATGTCAACAAGCATTAATTAGTCAACTATATACTTGTATCCAATAAATTTCATAAATTTAGTGTGCAAATCTGCAATTTAATTTTGAGAAAGAACGTAATGAAGTTGAAGAGATTGGTCTTGCACAAGTTCATGACTGTAATGACAATCAACCACAATATATCTTGTATATTCATTGTAAATAAGATTAGTGACCATGCAAATAATATTGATCTTATCACTAAAAAGAGATGCAGGTTGATTAAATGAGGTATCATAATTCAAAAGAAATCAACAAAACCAAACAAATTTTGAACTAACTAAAGTCATGAGGCGATACTATGCTTTAGTTAAAGATCTAACAATATGGTCTTACCTTTTACATTTTCATATAGTAGGTGCTAAACTTAAGAAAACACATTAACTAAATATAGAACAATATACATCAAGGTATCCAACATAATTAACATTAGTAAATATTACTAGTTATAAAGAAGTGGAAGAGAAAAATAGATCTTATCCCATAGTATTCTTTATGTATCAAATGATTCAATGATACATTTAAAGATATAAATTATGAGGAATATGAAACTACTAATAAGATATATGTATAGAATAGGATCAATCAATAGTCGACCAACATTTTTTATTAATTTTAGATTAAGACCCATTGGTGTAGCTCAAGGTTAGTTATGAATAAAATTGGGCAACTTGATCAAATTTTTAGCATGATTTTGTTGACTAAGATATACCTTATCATTTGATTGAGAAACTTAAAAAAAAAAGTCCATATGAAAGGACAATTAAATAAATTATTTTAACTTATCAATACTTTGTCAATCACTACATATTATAACCATATCATTTGACATATAATAATAAAGAAATGATACCATTAAAGGAATAAGAAATAAATAATGAGTGATCATTAGAGCTTTATTGAAAACTAGCTAGTTTAATTGCAAATGAGAATTTTTCAAACCATATATGGGAACTTATTTGAGTCCATAAAAAGTCTCAAGGAGTTGGCATTCTAAATTTATATTAGGAAGAGGGCATTTTGGTAGAGATTTCATATACATATTTCTTTTAACTTACCATTCAAGAAGACATTTCGACATCCGTATAATACAAAAGTTGTCATTTGGCAAATAAAAATAATAAAGTTCTAATTATAGTCATCTGCGCAACTAAAGAAAGCATCTCTTTATAATTAATAGCATATTTATGTGTGTATCTTTGAACCACTAATTTGTCTTTATACTTATTAAGAGAACATCATGTTTGAATTTAATAGTATAGATCTATTTGTTACTAATTAAATAGACATCATATGGTGAGGGTACTAATTCTCAAGTATTATTTTACTCAAAAGTTAAAATGTTTTCTTTTATGACACTTTTTCAACATGCATTGTTTGCTACTTTCTTATAGGTAGATGGTATAAAAATGGATTTAAGAGTACTATGATGAGCAATAAAAGGATTATAATGTTCTAAAGAGTGATCATACCAATCTGGATTGTTGGATCATGTTTTCGAGACCCAACTTCTTTACACTTAACGCTAGCACTGATTAAACTGAACATGATCACTCTTAAGCACATACCAATGGAAATCGAATACGAATGCGAAAAAAATAGATCAATTGAAACTGAAGCGGAGGACACGAAACAAGTGCGAAGCTAAAAGGATCGAATACAAATGTAGTCAA
>JANJEY010000234.1:21989295-22003556 GCA_024703695.1 Erythroxylum cataractarum | reverse complement strand
TTGAAGGGCAGAAAAATGAAAGGGGCTAGTACACTTTAAAAGTAATTTCCCTAACTAACAGCATAAAGAGCTAAAATTAGTTTGAAGGGCAGAAAAATGAAAGGGGCTAGTACACTTTAAAAGTAATTTCCCTAACTAACAGCATAAAGAGCTAAAATATAAGAATAACCATTTATAATAAGTGGAAGAGTTGTTTGAGTGAGATTTCTCTTAACTGAAATGATGATTGGAATCTTTTCTTCTTTATTTTTAAATAAGAAATAGAACGATGTTTTTAATTAAAGTTGTTTCTAAGTGTAGATAGTTTATAATAAACAATTTGCATTAATTTGAAAGATTTGCATCCCACCTAATGGTATATTATTTGTATTTTTCATATGTATCTTAGCCTATCAACAAATTTGATTGCCAAATTTTGTTAATGTTAACTATATAGGTACCTCAAATTCTCTTTTGCAGTTAAGTTTTGATTGACATACTATAGTATAATATTTAATATGGTCCACTAATATATTTATTGTTAATGGACAAAAAATCTATTATTGGTCCATTTAATCATTATGATTTTATTATTTAATACTATAGTGCAATAATTGAGATTGGCTTTAATCTCCAGTAAAGAACACGACTTGTCCATGTATTGATCTCGGTGTTTGATGTGTCTTTAATTATTGTTTTTGTTCTTTATTTCTTTTATTTTCCCAAATGTACTGATCTTGGTGTTTTGTTACACACTCGAATCTTAAAAAGAGATATCAGAGCATCTTATTCAATTAAGAAAACAATATATTGTCTGACACAAAGTTTGATATTGACAATTTTGATGAAAAATTAACTTTTCCATTTGTAGAGTTTAGATAAAGGCTACCCTCACCCATAATAGATTGAAAATAGCTTTGGAAGGAAAATCTAAGAAGCTAGGCACTATGACCAATGAACAAGGGAAGGAGTTAGATGAAAAAGCACTCTCTTCCATACAACTTTACTTGTCCAAAGAGGTCATATGTGAAGTGGTTCCATACAACTTTGCTTGTCCAAATAGGTTCTATGTGAAGTGGTGAATGAAACTATTATTGCAAGCTTGTGGCTAAAATTAGAGTCTTTGTACATGACCAAGGACCTCACAAATAAGCTTCATTTCAAGTAGCATTTATATACAATTCTTATAGCTTAAGGTACTTCTTTTCAATCTCATCTTGATAACTTTAATTCTATTATCATAAACCTAGAATATATTGATGTGAAAGTTGAAGAAAAGGATAAAGCTCTTTGTTGGTAGTCTTACTAAGTTTTTTATGAATACTTCAAAGAAATCACATTATATGGAACTACTGACACCTTATCGTTTGAAGATGTTAAATCTAACTTATTGTCCAAGGAAGATTTAATCTTGAACTTTGCCTTAGAGCAAAAGGTTTGGATGTTAGAGGAAGATCCCAAGAAAAGGGTAATAGTAGTAATTCAAAGAAATATAAGTCAAAATCTAGAGGAAATAAAGCTAATAAAACATGTCATTATTGTAAAAAGTATAGACATGAAATTTTTGAATGTTACAATTTGAAAAATAAGCAAGAGAAAGAGGAGAAAAAGAAATAACCCTAAAAATCCACTAAAACTAGTGTTACTAAAATCGATTTTGAAGGTGATGTCTTATTGTTTGTTACTTCCATTAATAAGAGGAGTAAAATCGAATGAAATTTTTATTCTGGATGCACTTATCATATGTGTCATTATAAGGACTAGTTTTTCACTTTTGAACTTGTAGATAGTGGTATTGCCTTGATAGGCAATAAGGCCCAGTACAAAGTAAGTAACATTGGTAGTATCCAGATCAAGACTCGTGATGGTGTTATTAGGACTTTGTCCAATGTTCATTATATTTCTAATTTGAAACAAAATTTGAATTCTTGAGACACCTATGAATCTCTTAAGTACAAGTATATAGTTGAAGGTGGAGTTCTTAAGATTTTGAAAGATTTTTTGCTTGTTTTGAAAGTTTACCATTATGGTAGTTTTTATGTCATGTAAGGTTCAATTGTAATAGGTTTTGTAGCTATGTCTGATTCTATTGTCACCAAATTATGACATATAGGCTTAGGCCATATAAGTAAAAAAAGGCATGAGACTTCTAAACAAAAATGATCTTCTTGGAGATCAAGGCAGCAGTAACCTAAAGTTTTGTGAATATTGTGTTTTTGGGAAATAAAAAAGAGTTAGTTTCTTTATTGCAACTCATTGTACCAAAGATATTATTGAGTATGTTCATTCTGATTCACGGAAAAATTTTATAGTTCCTTCTTTTGGAGAAAAAAGATATTTCATGTCTATTGTTGATATTTTTTTCCATAACATCAGGGTCTATTTCTTGAGGCACAAAAGTGAAACCTCTCATTTAAAAAAAAAAGGAAAATCTTATTAAGAACGAAACAAATAAGAAGATTAAGAAGCTTAAAATAGACAATAAGTTAGAGTTTTGTAACGGTGACTTCACTTAATTTTACTTAAGTCATAGTATAACATGACATAAGAAAATTGTTAGGAAGCCTTAACAGAATGGTGTTATAAAATAGATGAACATAACTCATTTAGAGAGAGCTCATTGTAAGCTCTCTATTGTTAACTTGTGGCATCAATGTGATCTTTGGACTGAGGTAGTCTCTACTACTTATTATTTAGTCAATTGATGTTAATACCTTTCTCTTATCTTTAAAATCTTATAAAATGTATAGGTAGGTAATCATGTTGACTATTATGTTTTAAGAGCTTTTAGATGTTCTACATATGCATATGTTAATATTAGTAAGCTTATTCCTAGAGCTAAAAAGTTCATATTTCTTGTTTATACATTCAAGCCTAAAGGATATCATTTGTGGTGTTTTGATTATAAGTACCAGAGAGTCATTCTTAGTAGAGATGTTATTTTTCATGAGGATGTTTTACTTTCTCCTATAAAAGATTTTGTTGTTTCTTCTTCTACTGGTATATATGATTTGAAAAGTATAAGCTAAAAGGTGGAGTTAGAGCTGAGATGTGTTTCTCCTTCAAATGTCGATGTCCTTTATTTCTCTAATACTCAACTAAATGAACAAAATGATAGTGGCTCTATTACCACAGCTCCTATTGAGATACAATTTGTTGTATGTGATAAACCAAGGAGACAAATTAGAAAGCCTATCAAATATGCAGATGATGATGATGATTTGGTTGCTTATGCATTATCAATTGTACAAAAAGTTGGTGAAAGTATAAAACTTTCTTGTTCTTCTGAAGTTGTCACCTATGGTGATTCTTTTAAATAATTTGTGGCAATGAATGAAGAAATTAAGAGTCTCCATAAAATCAATGCATGGGATTTATTAGAGCTTCCAAAAGGTAAACGAGCTATAAGTTGGAAATGGATCTATATAAGGATGGTATTCTTAGGGTTGAAGATGTAAGGTGGAAGGAACACTTAGTAATTAAAATTTTTGACTAAAGAGAAGGTATTGACTTTAATGCAATCTTTTCTCTAGTTGTACATTATACCTCTATTTATGTGCAACTTAAATTTGTTTCTTTTTTTTTTTGGATTTTAAGAAACCTAGCATATTTTTTCTTCTTCAAGGGGAGCTTGAAGAAGAACTATACATGAAGCAACCTGAGGGATTTGTAGTTCCTAGTAAGGAGAGATGTATATGTCATTTGTGTAAGTCTCTTTAAGGCCTTAAGCAAGCTATTAGATAGTGGTTTAATATATTGATGACATGCTTATTGCATCCCACAACAAGTATTTTATCAATACTTTGAAATTTCAAATAAGCTAGGAGTTCGACATAAAATACCTTGGTGCATCCAAGAAGATACGTGGGATGGAAATTCACAATGATCATCAAATGAGTAAAATATTTCTTTCTCAAAAGAAATATATTATAAAGGTGCTTGAAAGGTTTAATGTGCTTGACTATAAACCTATTTCTACACCACTTACTACACATTTCAAATTATCTTTTAATTTATTCTCAACAACAGAGGAAGAAATAGAATGCATGTCTAACATTCCTTATTTTAGTGCTAGCGGAAGTTTAATGTATGCTAATGATATGCATTAGACCTAATTTAGCATATGCTATGAGCATAGTTAGTTGGTATATGCATAATCCTAGAAAAGAGCATTGAAATGTTGTTAATTGGATCTTTGATTATTTGAAGGGTACTTTTAACTTGGGTTTGGTGTTTGATGATCACAAGGCTATATCCAATGATGTAGTTAGTTTTGTGAATGCCGATTATGGTGGTGATCTTGACAAACATAAGTCTCATTTTAGTTACCTTTTCACTCTTAGTTATGGTGATATAAGCTCAAAAGCTTCCCTTCAATGAATTGTTGCCTTTTATACTACATAAGTGGATTATGTTGTAGCTAGTAAAGGTATGAAAGAGTTTATTTGGTTGCAGCGTCTTTCCATTAAGCTTGATGATGCACAAGGAGTTAACATTATGTATTGTGATAGTCAAAATGCTATTCACTTGACCAAAAATGACATTATCATTCCAAGACCAATCATATTAATGTCAAATGTCACTTTATTAGGGATATTATTGTTGCAGAGAATGTTACAATAAAAAGGATCCATACTTCAAAGAATCCTACGAATACTCTCACTAAATCTCTTCTTATTACCAAATTTCAATATTCTTTTGACTTGTTTGGAGTTCTCATCATTTAATTGGCCTTCGGGGCTTTAAGGTGATGGCAAACTTTGTTGGATTTGATCCAAGGTGGAGATTATTGATAATATGGGTGTTTCAAATCCTCCTAGCCCTTGATTTTTGGTTGACATTATGGTCCACTAATGTTTAAGTAATGACCATATTTATTATTAATGGCCAAACAATTCATTTTTTGTCCTCTTGAGCATTATAGCTTTATTTTTTAATACTCTAATGCAACAACTAAGATTGCCTTTGATTTCCAGTAAATGACAAGACTCATCTATGTAATTTTTAAACATCCATGACATGGAATATCTTGCTAATCATATATTTATTGTCTTGTTGACTTAGAACATTCAATTTTCTTATTTCTAGGGCTATACGACTAAGTTTACATATAGAGGCCTTGAATATTTTGGCAATTAATGTCTCCTCGATTTTGTTGTTATTCCATATTAATTTGTGATGGAGAGAGTGATATTAAGAGCTTGTAAAATTTTCTACATCCTTGTTATGCCTTCGAGCCTCTTAGGGATTCTTTCACTCTCTTTTTCATTACAGTTTTTTTTACTAGCTTGTTGTAGCCCGTGATTTTTTCCCCATACTGAGGATTTTCTACATAAATTTGTTGTGTCTTTGAGTATTATTTTCATTATTTCCTTCTCTTATTTTTCTCAATTTTTATTGATCTTAGTGTTTCCCTACGTGCTCAAATCTTAGCAACTTAAAATATCACCACACGAAAATAAATTTAATGAAGTAAAAGATGATTTTAATTGGAAAGAAAGAAAACAACTAGGACATTATGATAAATAAAAATAAAATTCTTAACAAATTATTAAACAAAAAATTCAATGTATATATAAGATTTTATTTTATTCAATCGAAAAATATAAAAATAAAATGAATAAAATTGGAGTTTAATTTAGTTTAGCGTGGGCAATTCTTTTGGGCATTTAAACACTACATCTCAAGCAGCATATGATGCACTTGAATGGTATGAGAGTTGGGGAAGTTAATAAAATTATTCCATAACGAGAATCTAATCAAATCTGAATCTGGACATGATCAGAAAGAGTGATTTCCATAAACATAATAATATTACAGCTCTATCTTATAAAATAATAAACCAAATCAACTCAACTTATATATCGTATCGTCGAATCATGTGTAGTTCTATATGCTATCTGCTAGGATTTCATTGTTCCTAGAGCTTATCAATGCACACAAGTTTTGATTAGAATACCTGGTGTGGTGTTTACCACTGTAATTAAATGGTTGATTTGGTTAAAAATTTTCTGCATCGATAGAACATAACTACCTTAACATATTACGAAATCATAATTACAGATCAGACAGTTCTGTCATCTTCGAAGCTTGATGAATAAAAAACATATTTATTCTTTATATGATCTAGTCAGTAAGGGACAGCTATCCAATTACCATTTGGCTTATGTATCGTAGCCAGCCAAGCTAAAGAAAATGTCAAGATTTAAATGAGTTAGGAAATGACACAACAATACGTAAGTGAATTCATGGCCTGGAGACTGTCTTATGTCCAAAAAAGAAATAGAAGTAATTATTCCTAGGATTTGAATATAACTACAACTGGATAATGCCAACTAAGATACTTTGCAATCTTTCGTAATATGATATGACCATGAACGTTTAAGGGTGGTGATCCTGGTATCCTCTACCTAAAGGACCAGAATTTTATTACTGCATCTCTCTAGTATGTGTCTTAATCCCAGATGGGAATCATGCAAGTAATAAGTCCCAGGTATTTAAAAATTAAGCTAGCACTCCAAGTTTAGTTTTAATATTTATATTAAAATATAGATTAAATTTTAATATCTTTAAGTATTGAATTTTTTAATATTTTAAAATTATTTGTATTTAATTATAAATTGATAAAATCCTTAACGTAATTAAGCGTTGTATCCCATTATAAGATCACTTTGTTCAATTAAAGTTAAGTTATTATATAATCAATTATCTTTAATTTCTAATTAATTTTAACAAAATCTAATTAATTATAACAAATCTTAGTTAACATTAATGAATCTTAATTTAGCACTAATTTTAAATAAATATAATTAAATCAAGAATTCTTCTTCTTTTAACTTATTATCGTATCATCAATTTAATTTTGTGTTAAATTGTTTCTCATATTTTTCCATTACTCCTTAACTCCTAATTGTTTTTTTGATTCATGATCACTCTAATTGTTATGTTACCACTCTAATTGTTGTTTTATTTTAACCCCCAAATATTTTGTGTTTTTGTTCTCTTCATTATTGAATTATTACCTTTTTGTTTCTAAATTGTTTCCCCCCTAAAAATCCCTAAGGATATATTTTCATACAAATTATGAATTAGTCGCAACAACTACAAGCTTTTTGAAAAAAACAAAACCAAAAAAATAAAAATGAACTTCACAAATTAACATTCGAGATTTGGTAACGTAGTTCAGCACATCTTGTCTACATTTGCAAGACTCTCATCCAACTTAATCACTTTTACCAAAGAACAACAATAGTTTTACTTAAGATATTATAGAGTCTACTCACCCTATCTTTGATACTATCTCTCATTTTTACAACTCGTAAAAGCATGTCACTCTCACTAATACGACTATCTCGTACTAACCTTGCTACTATCTCATGCTAACCTCAATAGAAAATTTTCTTAACAATATTTGATAATAAAGAATGAAAATAAAATAACTCAAGTGATAGAAACAATAAGAACATAAACAAAGATACATGAGACAAGATAAATAACTCCCCTAAAAATCCAACTTCTTCAACGAAGAATCAGGAAGTTGTCCACTAAAAATTCTGCTTTGAACCTTCAATAATGTCACTGAGATATAACATGCACAACAACCACGAAAACTAAAAAAAAAACACTAATATTTTATCACCAAAACATCAAAACAAAAGAGTTGTAAACCCACGGAAACTATTGGACGTTTTTCATCTAAAAACCACACCAAAATAGCCTATAAAAATCACGCAACAAATAAAAAATGTAGCTACCCAATAATGATAGATAGATCATATAATGTTCTCAAAACTAGAGAAAATGTGGTTGCTATATGTTCATCAATTGAATAATTGCTTCACCACCAAAACCCCATGAAAATACAACTACACACAATAAAAAAATCTGCAAGTTGTTTCTCTTAAAGAACTCATTAAGTAGATGTCCAAAAATTCCAATTAATACATGTAGTACATAACCACAAAAGATTGCCCAAATCAATAAAAATCAGCTACCAAAGATAGTGCAAGATTACCGAAATTACAACTGGCAAATCGCATGTCTCATAGACGTATTTCACTCAAAAACTATATGTGGACAGACTACAAAATTCATGCAACCTATAGAGTAAACACACAACTACAAATCTAGATATGATCGCTTCAAAATCAGCTCCTAAAAATGGTTCAAGATCCACGAAATTCCAAATACCAAGTTACCATGTTGTAGTCGTTTTTTGTCATAAAAATGATAGAACAGTAGTCCAATTATTTCCTCACATGTGCAAAAGCACTGTTGCCAATAATAGCTCAATAGAGCATGTAATTGCTCACACAAAAACTAAGAAAACACAGCTACACACACAGCCTTACTGCACGTTTTTTATTGCCAAAAAACCACAAGATTTTAGTCCAAAAGATCACACAAAACCCAACAAAGACACAACTACAAATCGTCAATCATAATCCCCACAAATTCAACTAACATAGATAACCATTATCACCAAAATAGGCTTCCTAAAGATAGCTACAAAAATCACCAAAATTTTGCATTTTATCTTATTCAAGATATGGTGATTTTATTTCAGGTAAATCCTATTATGATTACGATTTTTATCTCAAATAAACATCATCTTCAAAGAGTTATACATAAGGTGGAATGTTCAATATAATAATATTGCTCAAATAATCAAAGATGTCCGATTACAAATAATGTTCAAAATGTCATAACACATATCTTAACACTCACAACTCTTCTTTTATGGTTAGTTCATTTTTTGTGTTGTCTTTGCTCTCCTATGTTTATTTTTTTCTATATTTTGTTTTGTTTTTGCCCAAGGTTTTTATCTCTCTAATTAAAAGTGAAAAAAATCTTGAGAAAAGACATAAACCTGATAAAAATATAAAAAGGACCAAAAAAAGAAAAAGAATCGAAAGGCTTGACAAAAAAGTTGAGAGAGGGTACTCCTAACATAAAATAAAAATAGAAAAAAAACTTCAACTACTAAAGGGTTGGAGATGTGTACTAAAACTATATTTTATTTATGATATATTATAAAAAAAATTCAAACTTTATTCAATTTTACAATTCTAGTTAGTAGTATCAAAAGTAGCAATTAAAATGTTCTAACTTTCAATTTTTTTTTGCAAAAATCTCCCAAAGTTAACCTTATAATTAATGGTATTGACGTGGTAAGTTACATCAGCAAACCTATTTAAAAACTAGCATACGTACGAAAACTAAAATCCACATCAAATCATTAAATTAAAAAATTAGAAAAAAATAAAATTTATCTCCCAAACTACCACCAATGTCTTGCTCTCCCTTTTTTTCTTTCTTTTTATTAAGATACACTTATGGTGGTGGTAGAGTTTGAATTTGTTATTCTAGTAGTCACTTACACTTTTTCTTCTTATAGCTAATCCCTTTTGTTTTGGATTGCAAATCACAAACTTCACAAAAGTAAAACCTAACAACTCAAGTCCCAAAGGGATTGACTTTGAGTTTGCCTCTATTTGCTTCAAAAGATACGCAGATGGCCAATAAAAGCATTGAGGTTCCCCTAAACTTATTAAAGAGGGTAAGGAGAGGATGCTGGTAGGCAGGGGTGTCCATAAAAAGCACAAAATTTTTGTAAGATGGTCAAATTTATGTTAGTTAGATTGTTAAAGCTTGGGTTTTTTTTGAGTTATAGTTGTTTATTTCTAGGTTCAAATATATTAAAATGCACTTTTGTTTTTAGTTTTTCAGTTTAATTTCACAAGTGGAACTGATCATCCTACTAGTTATGATACTATGATTTTAAACTTGTAAAACCAAATCTCTAATAGCAAATAGTTTCATAAACTAATATCTAATTATCTACCATATGAACATTCATATCTAAATTATCAAGATCTTCTATTTCTCTAGCGAATAATTTAACTTCATGCTACTTATTTTGAAAAAGTACGACTTTATCATAATAGAATCTAAATTAATATTTGTCAAAGACACATGTTGTAGATTACGTAATTTTCTCATCAACTAGGATATGTTTACGAACATTAGCTAAAGTGAGTAATAAATCTTTTGATATTGTCTCCCATCGATGTTAGAAGAGGGGAACACTGGTGTCAGTTTGCGAGATAAATTTACGATCAGCAAATTTTTACTTTTTAATTTAATAATTTGATGTAGATTTTAATTTTCATGTGTCAAGCACATTTATTGGCATAGTTTGTCACATCAATACTATTAATTATGGTTTTAATGACATAATATTTTTGTGACAAATTAAAAGTTAAGAGTATTTTATTATTACTTTCGGTGTTTCTGATTAATATTGTAACGTTGACTAAATTTTAAAATATTTTTATAATTTACCCTTTGATTTACTGTGGACGCAACTGTGATTCTTATAGTGCAATGTTGGTGACATATAGCCATATAGACTTACTTAAAGCTGACATAAGAAAGAAATGTAAGTCAAAAGAGAAAGTGTAAGTCATGAGAGACTAGCTGTTGGATAAATAGGAAAAAGGTAGATGAGAGAGCACTTTTCTTACTATTTAATTTCTCAAAGTTAAAAAAATGTCTTTACCCTTCTTTTGCATTTAGTATAGGCTATGACTATATTGTAATTTGAGGGTGATAATGTGCTTTATAATGCTACTCATTATGCACAAGAATTAAAAAAAAAACTAATTAGAAAAGAGTGTCTTGAAAGTGAGTAGTCATCTTGTTAAAAATAAAAATTTTCAAAATTGTGAAAGAGTTTATAAATAATAGTGAATAAGACTGACTCATATTTCTGTAATCAAAAGTGTTTCCTAAAAAAATTGTTATCAAAGCTTTATATTTTTTCTTTTTTTGTGAAATGCCACTTTACTTAACATGGATAGTTGAAATGCATAATTTTATCCATAAAGATGATGAGCATAGATATAGTCAAAACTTTAGAACGTGTTTAATGTGAATTGAAGCTTAATTTCATTATGTAACAGTGCATGTATTTATAAACAGTTTGTACATCATTTGAAATATAATTGATCTTATTTACTCATCTGATCTTATTATTTGTTATACGTTATTGTTTGATATGCTAGTTGGTTGTGATCAGGTAAGATCTCGTGTTAGTATCTCGTGATAATGCTTATCATCTAACAACCCCTTGAAAGCTCATGGTGGATGCAAGAAACCCTGAGCTTGAACTTCAGATCCTGAAATCGAATAATTGATAACAACTTGGTGAAGATATTGGCAAGCTAGTCCTTGGTACTACAATGTTGAACTGATAAGAAAACAGACTTTACCTGCTTGTTGTGTTGGCAAGGGAGAAATATTCAGCCTCTGTAGACGAACAAGCCATAGTAGGTTGCTTCTTGAATGTCCAACTGATTAAATTCTTTCCCAAGTAAATAGCAAAATCGCCCGTAGAGTGCCTGTCATCCTGGCCAGCAACCCAGTCCGCATCGGTAAAGCCTACAATTGAGTAGCGTTTGATTTGGTAAACAGATGACCATGATCAACAGTCGCCTTAATATAGCAAAGCAACCTCTTGCTAGCTTCCCAGTACACGGTCTTCGGGGCAGACATAAATTGGCACAACTTATTCACAGAGAAGGAAATTTCAGGCCTCGTGAGATAGGCATATTGAAGAGAACCCACAATGGTTCGATACAATTCTAGATTATCTAAAGGGCCCCCATTTGCCAACATATATTTGGCTGAGCATGGCATTAGAGTGTTGACACCTTTGGCTCTATGCATATGGGTGTAATGAAGAAGATCAGTTAAATACTTCTTTTAGATAAGAAAATATCAGGGCCCTTGCAAATCACCGCAATACCTAAAAAGTATGTAAGAGCACCAAGATCACGTAATTCAAATTCAGCTTTGATCTTAGCCGCACATTTCTGAACATATGGAGTGCTACTGCCTGTGATGACGATATCATCAACATAAACTACAAGTATAGCATCTTACGATCTTGATTGTAAATAAACAAGGATGAATCAGTGTGAGAACCTGCAAAACCAATACTTTCCAAGTACGTGCTCAAGCGATGAAACTAGGCTCTAGGCACTTGTTTGAGGCCATAGATGGACTTACGCAATTTGTAAACATAAATGGGACAATGAGTATCAATAAATCCCTGAGGTTGTTCCATTTATATTTTGTCGTCAAGAGTGCCATTGAGTAGAGCATTAGAGATGTCTAGCTGATTGAGACAACAACTATTGCAAATAGCAATAGCAAGCATAGTGTGGTAGTAGCTTTAATTACTGGACTAAAGGTGGCAGTATAGTCCACCCCTTCTTAATGAGTATAACGCTTAGCAACTAAATACGCCTTGCAATGTTCAATTGATCCATCAAAATGGCGCTTGAGCTTATATACCCATTTATTTCCAATAACATTAGCACCAGGCAGTTGAGGAACTGAATCCCAAGTACCATGCTTAATTAAAGCAGTAATTTTAGTGCTCATAGTAGCCCGCCAGAGAGGAAGCTTTATTGCTTTAGAAAAACAAGATGGTTTAGAGAGAATAGGCGCACTTGAGCAATCTAACGACAACACAACCATGTTGAGCTCTTTCTTTTTGGGATAGGGACGAAGGACCATTGTTGAACCCCGATATTTGAGGAAAATTTAGAAATAATAAATGATCTTGAATGAGTGTGTTAGTATATGTATTGTGTTAAAGATGTATTTATGCTAAAAGGAAATTGATGAGAAATAAGTGATTGATTTTGATGACTTTGAAATTTGAGTAGAGTTGTATGAGTTATGAAAGTTAAAGCGAATGAGTTGATTGAAATGGAGTTGAAAAGCATGAGATAAATAGTGAAAGTATGAGAATTTGAAGAATTAAGAAAGTTGACTTTTGGGATATAGAAAGTTTGACTTGAAAGTTGACTTTTTGATTTAGGCAAAATTTAAGAAAGTGGTCTTCTTGTAGCTTATGTTAATAGCTTTCTGTCGCCATAAAATTTGATATTTTTCGATATCAGAAGTTAAAGTTATGATTTTTCGAAGTTAAGTGTATTTTGTTTTGGTTTTGAAAATGCTCTAAGTGTAGGATTGTGTATGTTGTGTTTTGAGGCCAAGCTCCGTATTGATGTGGTTTGAATTGGAGAAAGTGGCCTTAATGAAAGTTGTATCTTATGTTTCTAACGCCATAAAATATGCAATTTTTCGATATCGGGGCTAGAAGTTATGATTGATTGAAGTTTTGATAGTGTTTGGGTGAGTTCTAGAAGGGTAGAAACTTTGATTGAAAGATTGACTTAGCTAGAGGCTGAATTGGTTTGTGAGTTCTTCATAAATATTGTATAACTTGTTTTTATCTTTCCATTGATATAAAGCACGAAAATTTTGGACAAGGGAGTAGAAAGTTATGATTTTTGGAAGTTCTGATGTTGTTTAGTGTGAAGCTGATCAACCAGTCACCTTTGAGGGACTTTTTGACCTTATTAGAGACCGAACTTCTTGTTAAGTCCTTCATGAAAATGGTAGATCTGTCTTTTATCTTTCCAACAGTATCAAGTTTGTAAAATTTGGAGTTCGGAATCAAAAGTTATAAGTGTTAGAAGTTGGAAAGTCGGTCAGGCTGGCCGATCGGCCCGCGCGAGAGCTCGGCCAGTCCAGCGCTCGGCAGGCCAAGCGCCAGCCCGCGCACGCGCATCTGCACGTGCACCGCTCGGCAAATTGGCCGAGCAGCATTTTTATCGATGTTTTGGCCAACCGACCTCCCTTCTTTCTTTTGGCAATAACTTCGTCCGACCTCCGATCGACCCGATTTTTGAAGCCTTGGATTCTTAAGACATTTTTCTATCTTTTCATACCAAATATATCAGTTTTGACATTATAAGGAGAAAGATCGACCGGATTAAAGTGAGCTGACCTGTGGAAAAAGTCTAAACATTATTCGGTATTTTTGAGATATCTTGAGCTATAGAACTCGGATCGATCGGATTCTTCTTTCAAATGAAACTAGATACACATATCTACAAGTTATATGAAGTATCTGATCGACAATTTAGCCTCTAAAATTTTCAATTTCTGGACGGAATTTAGGTGTAGTGTTCAATCTCGGTATTGTAATAATCTGAACAGACTTCAATATTTTAGAGATATTTTGAGCTATAAAGCTCCAATAGATCGGATTCTTATTTCAAATGAAACTAGAAACATAGATATACAAGTTATATGAAAGAGCCGATTGGCAATTTAGCTTCTAACATGTTCAACTTCTGGAGTGAAGTTACGTGCAGTGTTCAGTCTTGATTTAGTTTTGGTCCAAACGAAGTATCTAACAG
>JANJEY010000234.1:21822922-21836632 GCA_024703695.1 Erythroxylum cataractarum | reverse complement strand
TGGCCTGTTGACTTTATGATCTTTTGACTCCTTTTTCTCCTGCAATATAAAATAACAATTTGCAGTATCAATTGTCCTTGGAAAAATTATAATGCAATCAATGTCAATTTGCACAATTTTACTAACAAATTGCATAAAACATAAGCTCACCGCAAGGGACTAATTTAAGCACAAAATCACGAATTAAGAGTCAAAAAGTACATTAACAGCCATGAAAGTGTAGCCAATTTATATGATAAACTTGGGTTCAATCAGTATTCGATGCCAGATTTTGTAATATACTTACTGAATTGAGTTATGTAATTTATTTTGGTGTTCTAACTTGAGTGAGCACATCAATGATGATTCACTCACTGAGTTCGCAAACTCATCAAAATTGCAACGTATATTTTTAGGTTCAAGGGAAATCTAACTTCTAAAGCGATCTAATAGAATTCTAGTACTTTTATTTTAGAGACAAGAATGACTCAAAGGTCTAGTTAGCTGATACATACAAAGTCTAGATAGATGTCTTTTGTATTAACATTTCATGCTATGACACCTATTGTCTCTAATTTGTACTTTTTGTATTATATGATGTACTAGGATTGAGTTCAAAACTGTTATGTATGGTCTACTTGAATTTGGAATGTTAATGACATATATGACTTACTATAATTATGAAGGAAATAAGTATTTGGAATGCTTAAGTTATATTGATGCCTCAGACCGCATTTATATGATTGTTCTAAGATATCATTTCCATAGAGCTTATTCTCGACTATCTGTGGATATGTTCGGGCATATGCACTATGGGTATTGTATGTTACATATTGTGTATCCTTTTTCCATAAAGTGTGTGTTGTATTTTTTGATACCCCCTCATCATTTTGTTTTATTTTGAGAATCCATTTGTTCTCTATAGCTTTGCACCTATTAAGGAGGTTAACCAAGTCCCACACTTAGTTTAAGCTTAATGAAATCATTTCTTCTTTCATCGTTAGCATCCACCCTTGTTTAGTAGAACTATTAAGAGCCTCATGTATATTCCTTGTCTTATCATCTTCTTATGGGATAATCATGTAAATTTTCCCTTCTATTTCAAAACAGCAACAAGGAATCCTACCATAATTACTTCAGAGAAAGCGTTGCTAATGAGAAATAAATTCATCAACTTCTTCATTACTCTTAATCAAATTGGATACAATAGGTAAACTTATAATGGATTGCATTCTTAATTTTTCTTAAGATAATTCTTAAAGTTCTAGATTACTCCCACTCAGATAAGATCCCTCTTTATAATTTCCCATAATGGGATCATTATGATCAAAAGTTTCATATAGAAATAGATCTTTTCCTATTTGTCCCTATTTTGAAAATTCTTTTTCTAAAAATGTGACATCTTATTACTCAAATTGAGTTAGACCTTTATTACTCATTCATCTATGAACACGTACCATTTAGAGTGTTCTGAGTATTTGATAAAGATATTTCTCTTCCCCCTTTGTGCCTAGTTTCCCATATTTATGAGAGAGATCATAAACATAAGCAACATATACTCTTGGTCTTATACGTTCTATGTTAAAGTGTTCATAATTGATTTTATGGGTACTCAACTAAGTACATAACTAGCTATAGACAATGTATCACTCTAATAGGTGATTGGTAGATTTTTTGGTGACATCATAGACTTAACCATTTCTAATAATGTTCTATTTCATCTTTCCGCAACACCATTTTTGTTGTGAGGTTCGTAAAATAGTTAATTATTTTTCTATTCCTTTTTCATCGCACGACATCTTAAACTTGTCATACAAGTATTATTGTCCTTGATCAATTCTTAATGTTTTTATTTTCCCATCTAACTGCGTCTCTACTAAATTCGTATAATTTATGAAATATTTTAGTGATTCTGATTTGTGAGAAATCAAATAGACTTAACTATATTAAGTATAGTCATCTATAAAAGTGATGAGTATACATTCATTAGAACTCAAATGTCTAACAACGGATAGGCAACCCATGTTCCCTTTCTAAATGACTTTCGTGTCTTTTTACTAGCTAAAAAATGTTTACAAATAGGTAAATCTACTTGATATAAATCACCTAAGAGGCCTTCTTTAACTAATCAACTTATTTGATTTTGACCAATATAATATAGTCTAGCATGCCACAAAATTGCATAATTATTGGAATTACTAAACAATGTAAAACAAAAAATATCTTTCATTATTATTTGAATGAACAACATATAAAACAATAAAACCATCCAACATAAATCCATGACCATTACAAATATGTCCAAGATCTAAATCCACTCCACCAATGTGGAAATTTACATCGAAACTAAAACTTATAAAACCAACATAGAGATTAGATTATGTCGAATCTTTAGAGCATACAACACATCATGTAGGATCAGGGATTGACCATCACGTATGTCTAACTTGTAGGTTCCAATCCCTTGCACAATAACCCTTTAGTTATCTCCTATATAAATCCATCATGTTCCATATGAGATTTTACATAATGCCACTAAGGCATCTCTGTCATTCGCTATATGGTTGGTTACTCTAAGATCTGCAATCTATAAAGGATATGATTCTATTAAAAACAATAAAACAATAGATATTTACAGACAAAATTTTTGTACAATAAGATTATACCTTTTTGGACTCATTACAATTACAAACAACACTTTAATTTATTTATGTTTTGTTTTTTAAAAGGACGTTATCCTTTTCCATGTTAATTCCACTTTACCTTCTTAGAGTCTTAAGTATAATGGATATTTTACTTACCTTTGTTCCATTTGGATCCACCATGATGTTTACGCTTCCAGTTCATAACTCTGTACAAGCTAGAACCAATTATATATACCTTGGAGGACATCTTAAAGGCTTCAAGATGTTCTTCTTTTAGTATGAGATGGCTCATAGCATCTTTCATTGTTTTGATGCTTTTATTGTGAATTGGATGCATCTTTATATACTCATAACTCTAAGGTAATGAAAGAATCACAACTTGTACTTGATGCTCATATGATAGTTTGTGACCAACATCATGTAACTCACTTATCAAACATGTGCCTCAAATGCTTTTACATTTTATAATCCAGTTGTTTCTTATATATGCAAACTTTATAATGAGTTACCTTACTTTGATCATTGAAGTCCCTCCAAAACGTGTAGCTAAAGCAGACCATATTTCTTTAGCAGCTTCATACTTACAAAATTTATGCATGATATCATTATTCATAATGCTTGGCAACGTAATGTGAGCTAATGAGTTCTTTTTCCTCCATATTTCATAAGCATCACAATCCCTTTTATGTTTGACCGTATTCCCTTCCTTAAGAATGTTCGTAGTTATGTTTAATGGATCTATAGTATCTTGCTCCTCTAGTATATATTGGATTTTCATGATCCAAACTTTATAATTGTTGCCATTTAATTTCTCACGCTTATTAAATTCAATGACAATATTCTCTTATGCAACAATCATTATTGAAATTATAAAGTTTTTATAAAAAGAAACAATATACATACTTGTCAATGTTATGTTATGCATATATATTGGTTTTCAATTATCTACAAAATTGAGAGAGTATATAAATTCTCAATCATCATTAACATGACGACTAAATAATCGAAAGAGTATATATTCTCAATCATCAATAATATGACAACTAAATATAGATGTAAGAAAATTGGAAACAGATAAAATGCAGCATTGAAACTTATCACTTTTTCAAATTGATTTTGTATTTCTATAAGTTAAAGGACTTCTTTGAAAAACTTCTCTTCTATGCAAAAATCATTTTTATAGACAATTTCAAGATGTTGACTGATTATTAACAGTTAATAATTGAAATGTCACACCTAAATTCATCTTGTATCGTTTCGTAATCATTCACATTTTGATTATATGAATTTGACAAATTCATTAACTACAATGTTCATACAGCATACTCAGAAGCAAATTGAGCACAATCTTATGTTAACAAGTAGCGTAAAAAAGAAAAAAACGTTGCGTCCACCTTTGAAATTAACCTTATTGCCTAATTCCTCACGTAACTAAATCTATTTATGATTTTATAATTTTGAGTTTCGGAGGGAAGAGTTAAATATTTTATTTTTGTTTAACTCCTACATTTGTTGCGAAAAAAGCGATCATGATTAGGCCCTAGACATAATAGCCCAATGTCAAATCCAAAACCTAAAACAGAAGGATTTGTATTGTGCCACTACCAAACCCGCCAAATAGAAGCTAAGAAGCGCTTCGTCTTCTGCTGATCCACTCAATTTTCTACGAATAATTTGAATTCTTGTCCTCACCTACGTTAGATTTTAGAATCGCTAAGTTCTAAATTTTACTAACGAATTCATGGCACGTCTCTTTCTCTTTATACAAAGACGGGGCATTTTGTTTTTTCTCGTTTCTAGGTCCTTGCATTCCTTCTTTACCTGTGTATAATTGTTGGCGTTTGATTGATTTGCAGGATGAATCGACTGAAGAGCTTGACCCCTTGTTCGATTATAGTCGTGTTCGGCCAATTCATTGCGTATATGTTGATGGTGATGTTTAGTTCTTTAACTTCTCTTTCTTATGCCCGTTTTCCTGGGAAGAAAATAGAGTGGAGTTTCTTTTTCTTTTTTCAAGTTCCTGTTGTGGGTTTGAGGAAGTTTTTTTTTTGGGTTTTATAGGGGAAGGAAAAGAAAGAAATGCTAGTCTTTTTTTTATTCGTCTGTTTATCGCAAATTAAAAAAGTTTCTTTGGGTTTATGTGACAGATGACGACAGTCCTGATGAATTACCAACTAAACGTTTGAACACATCTGAGCCTGCTGTAAGATTAAAACTATTCTGACTGACCCTATGGCGTCTATGTGACCCATTTCAATGTGCAAGTGCTCTTGATTCACTCCCTTATATCTTCGTTTATTCTGTCAATTAGGTTCAAGTGGTAGATGACGATGTGGAGGTAACTGAAGTCAAGAATTCTGAAAACAAGGATGAGGAAGATTGGCTACCTCCTCCTCCCAAGATCTCAGGTCATTCCCAAGATTTTCTCGGTGAGAACTCAATGATAAAGGAATTGAGGTATACAGCCCTATCTTATTTCTTATGCTTTGGATTTTCATTTTTAGTGTTCTAGATAGTGTTTTTCCAGAATTTAATTTCTCATGTTGAACTTGTTCATGTTATGTAATTTTGTCGTTTCATTTTATGTAATCCAGGTTTTTCGTATGAAACTAATAGTGATGTGAAACAACAAGAGCACTTTCAATACAATGAAATTAAAAACAATTTACTCTAAGCAGTAATTCTAATTATTAGACATGGATTATGTGCATTTACATCTGATTTTGCAATGCAATACATATCCAAACTTTTAGAAATTGTTATTGTATCAATATTTTTAAGGAAAATAATTTTATTTTATAACTCAAAATGAATACTTGGGAAAATAAGAATGTCTTTCTGTGGCTTTATATCAAAGAGTTTCCAACACAATCTTGTAGATAATGTTTGCTTATATTTGAGTAGCCCTTCTTTTGGTTAAGAAGGATGGTGTAGCTCCACCAATGCTTCAAACTTAGGTGTTTCTTTGCAATTTACTATGCAGTGGTGATACTTTCATATGATACAGCGACAATTTTGTTTTAAGTGAATGGTCCTTGTATTTTCTTTGTACACCATATGACAAATCCATCCCCTACAATTTTCCAAACAATGGACTTCTGTGGAAGATGCATTATATATTGTGATAGGCTCTCAAAAAATGTATATTTGACTTTGTAAGTATTCAACGAAGTATTGTAGGCTAGGAGGGGAATGAAATTCACAGGAAAGTGATATTGATGTTGGGATTGTGAGAATTCTCGAAAAATTGGAAGCATGAGGGATAAAAGGGGATAATCTTTATCCAGAAAGGTTGATGTTCATGTTTATTACTCATTTAATGATTGATCCAATGTATGTGAAATTGTCCATTGGACTGAAGGTCTTCTTCAAATGCTTTCTTGTCCTTGTTCTGACAAGTAATTGCTGCCTCATATTAGTTCTGGATATCTGAATGGTTCAACCTACCATGCTATTACCTGTAGGTGTTGGATGTTTCCTTGGTAACAACTAACCCTTCTTGGACATATTTTTCTTATCGGTTTTTCTTGGTTCAAAGGTTGTGGTGTTGGAGTCTATTGTGATGTAAATTATGTGATGTTTGCTTTTAAAGTTGATGAAGTGAAACAAAATATAGATCACTCAAAGCTGATTTTTTGTTAGATACTCATGGCTTCATCATTTTCTATATTCATGTGCTCATTTTCCTTTTAGTTCTCTCCTTGTGTTCCTGAGTCACCAACATTTTTTTTCCTTGAAACATGTATTTAGGCTAAAGAAGCTGGAGTTACAACAGAGTCTTGCAAGATCAGCTGAAGATGTATTGCGAGCTGTGGAGTCATCTGTTAGAAGAGACCTCAGTAGTTCAATTCAGTCATCTTTGGATGATGCTGCTGAGCAAAAATTGAAGGCTCCTTTAGAAAGAACAAAAATAGTTATTTCGTTTCAAGATAAGGATGAGCTCAGACAATTTCGTGTGTACAAGGTATAGATAAGACTTGATTTATTTGCACCAAGGCATATTTTAGACTGGACCTATTATAAGTCCAGATATACTATTATTTGTATTTTGATCAGTTCACTGCTTGTGGAAAATTATTCTTTATTCCATGGTACACTTTTTCACAGAATCTATACTTACACTGAAATGTCACTTCATTGAAATAGTAGATTATGGTGCTTAAGGAACAAGGAACTTTGGAGAATATCATGATTGAAGAATTGGTGCTCTATAATATGAAAAAAGTCAATGATACTTATTTTATGTTCACATCTAAGAAGTAAACTTTTCTGCATTTGATATTACATTTGGTTTTCGTGGAAGTCTGTAAACGAGTGATTTTTAGAATTTGTATTAGGCAGCTATAATGCTTTCACGTGTTACTTTAATTTTCCTATGTTTAATTAATGTAGTAATTGAAAGGAATGACCATAATCTGCTCTTGTTTTGTCATTTCTAGCATGAAATGTTCTCTAGGATAAGAGATGGATGTTATACCATTGGGCCCACTGGGAGACATTTTTAACTATGATTATTAGTCAATTTGCAGCAGTCACCAATGAAAACTTGATGGGTATACATATTAGCAGTCTCCTTGTTAACTTGTTGATGTTCACATGCTATGTAGTCTTTCGTGTCTCCATATTTTTCTATTGGCAAGTGTACTTTCAACTGCTCTGCTAAGCTATTTGCTTCTTAATAGGATGAGAAGTTTGAACGTATTTTCAAAATGTATGCGGATAAAGTTAAACTTGACATTCAAAGCTTAGGCTTTTCGTTTGATGGGGATATAATCAATTCGGCAGCAACCCCCAATGGCCTTGGGATGGAAGATGATGATATCATTGAAGTGCATGCCAAGAAAAAGTGACCGAGGTATGATATAATACACGGTATATATATTTGGGACCTTTTGAAATCATTGCCTAACAATTGCAATTGGACCAAATCCACATTCTCATGTTTTGGTTAAAAGCAAGCTAGTTAGACATGAGAATTTATATTTTTTGTTTTGGAGACATGGTCAGCAGTAAAAAATCCAAAACGGGTACAATTTTTTACTCGTTCCTGGATCACTAATTCATGACTTCTTGAACCATTTTCAAATTTCTCTTTGGAATGGTCTATCAGTGTGTTCAGTGCGGTATTTCCTCAATGTCTTGCATAATTTTGTAACTTATTTCCTCTAATGCAGGAACCTGTATCTTCAAGCTCCCCAATTTTGAGTTGCAACTTCTGTTAAAGTTCTTTGTTTTGGACAGTGTTAAAAGAAACCTGATGGCGCTTCTTTTTAGGATTTGATTGGCTCTTTTGATCTGACTTCCCTTTATCTGTATTATAATTTAACTTGGATTTGCTGTTTTTGGCCCTAATTGTACAGCATCTTTGAATAAAGTTTGTTAGGGTAATGATGCTAACGGGAAGTTGGAGGACTTTTCAAGCTTTGATAGGGTAGTTAACAAGGGAAGTAGTTTATATTATTTGCTTGTAATCTACTCAAGTTTTATATAAAGAAGACAATTATGTTACCTATTGATTTCTTGGAAGATATGGGCTGCCAAAGGATATTTGACCTAGAGTGTTGACCAGAGTTATTACCATAATTATTAGAATTGATTGCATTTCTTTGTATACATTTAGGAGTTGATAGCTGTCTTTAAGTAATTGAGAGATTTGATAGCTGGAATAGTTTCCTAAATACTCCTAAGCCTTGTGTGTATAAACCATAGAATTTCTTTGTAAAAGATATCTCAATTTACTAATACAAACACTTTTAGTTTCTCTCGGATTTATTTTTTTCATGGTATTAGAGCTCCGTCTAATTTAAAGACCTAGTCTTTCCTATCTAATTTCAAATTTTTTTAGCTATTTTCTGGTCAGAATAGTACTCTGGCGATGTTTGTACTTGCCTAAAAATCAAGGTTTTTTAATTTCGTTGCCTTCTTCAGAACTGACTGGTACCCTTTGTATGAAAGATTTGACATCGCTAGCATCGTTACATGCTGCCACAATCCATCAGCCTTTGTCGTGTGTGAGCTCCACATGCCACCCTTCGACCATTTTTCACCTAAGCTTTTAGTCCACTAGTGTAGCTGACCTGTGTACATCTTCCTTGTGTTAGAACTTCGGTAGCTTACCAGGAAATACGTCAGAAGCCTTTGGTTGTCTTTGAATTTTGTCTGTTACTATTGTTGGCAAATTTCTTTGTTTGTCCCGAGTGATTCTAAAGAAGATGGACGAAGAAAAGGTAATACTTTCAAGTTTTGATAATTCTTTACTTCAAATCAGCCCTATAAAATTTAATGGAATTAATTATCTTGCTTGGTTAAGATCTTGTTTGTTGTCCATTAAAGTTAGGGGATTAGAAAGTTACATTAATGGTGACATTAAGAGACTTGATGTCAATAATTCCAATTATAATCAATGGGAGTTCAAGATCTTCTTGTGATGTCTTGGTTCATCGATTCAATGAAACTAGAGATTGCTCGGACATATTTGTTACTTGAGACACCAATAAAGATATGAAAAGTTGCTTCTTTGATTTACTCTTAAATAGATAATAAATCTCAAAATTTTTATCTTCATAATAAATTGCACAATACTAAGCAGGGAGATATAACTGTCTCAAGTACGTTGTGGAGTTATGTGGTTTGTGGTAGGAATTGGATTATTACAAGATTTTCAAGGAGAATGCTCAAAAGATGTTAAATTCCAAAAAATGATATAGGAGGATTGACTGTTTGACTTTTTAGTGGGTCTTAATCCAAAATGTGGTCATATACGAGGTATTATCATTGGGAAAGATTCTTTCCCTTTGGTACAGCTTGTACATTCTCTCGTTTAGCAAGAAGAGAGTACAAAAAATGTTATGCTACATACAACCATTGTTAAGAAAGAGGGGTTAGTGGCTAGCTCTATTGAGAAGCTAAAAATCGGCAAATATTTCATTTAATAAGGATCACTTGCATGTGATAATTATGAAAAACCAAGGAACACTAAATAAACCTGCTAGAAATTGCATGGGAGGTCAAATCAGAGTCATGGAAAATAAGGCAATTCAGTGGTAAGGGGTCAGGCCCACTTAGTTGAAGGGAATGAAGCATTTGAAACATCGTTGTTAGCTGGAGTTTTATCCAATGAGGAACTTCAGAACTTAAGGCATCTTCTATCAAAATTGGACTCTCCTTTTACAGTTGGTATATTAAATATTGCAAAATCAGGTAATGCGTACTTAAAATCTAAAGATAATCTTTGGATTATAAACTCTGAAGCTAATATACATATGACAGGCTCTCAAAAGGAATTTTAAACATATTCTCATGTGAAAAAAGGGGAATAATGTTAGAATAGCAAATGGGTCTTTTACCTCCATATTTGGTACACGTTTTGTTAACTGTAGGCCCAATATCACCTTATCCTTAGTTCTTTGTGTACCCTATTTTTCTGTTACTCTTCTCTCTGTCAATTCTATCACTAAAGATCTTAATAACAGAGTTGAATTTTTTCTTGGCTATTGTGTTCTTTAGGACCTCCACACAGGGAAGAGGACTAAAATTGGTAGATTGCATGATGACTTATATGTCTTCGAAGAAAATCATATGATAGTTGCACATTAAGCATCTCTTAGAAATGATGCGTTAATAAGGAAATTCTATAGTGACATAGGCAGTTAAGACATCCCATGTTTTTTGTTCTAGAAAAATTATATCCAAGCTTGTTTAAAAGAATTTCTTTTAATTATTTGCTTTGTGAAGCATGTGAACTTGCTAAACACACTAGAAGTTCTTATCATTTATCTAATAATAAAAGTTTTATTCCTTTTATGACAATTCACTTTGATATTTGGGGTCTTACTCAAAATCCCTCTTTTTCTGGTCATAGATGGTTCGTGACCTTTATTAATTGTTTCACAAGATTGACTAGGATTTATTGATGAAAGCCAAAAAATGAAGTTCTTTCATGCTTTTAATCTTTTCATAAAATGATTTATATCCTACATGATGCTAAAGTTAAAATCCTAATATCTGGAAATAGAATGGAGTATATGGATGAAAAATTTCGTGCTTATCTATATTCCTATGGCAAAATACATCAAATTAGTTGTGCCTATATTACTGAACAAAATAGAGTTGCGAAAAGCATGGACAAACATATTTTGGAGGTAGCTTGATCACTTATGTTCACTATGAACCTTCCAAAGGGATATTGAGGTGATGTAGTTCTTTTAATTGCTTATTTTATTAACAGAATGTTACTTTGAATTTTGGATTTTAAAAACCCTACAGAAATATTGCAAAGTAAAAATTCTTATATTGTACCTTTAAGAGTAGTTGGGTGTATTTGCTTTGTTCATGCTCAGAATGTGGGCAAATTGGAGCCTAGAGCTTTGAAATGTGTGTTTGTTGGATATTCTTCTACATAAAAGGGATATAAATGTTTTCACCCCATATCTAAGAAATAAATTGTAAATATGGACGTCACTTTTTGGAGTGTAAGCCCTATTTCACAACACATCAAACTGATCTTTAGAGGGAGAATGAGAGTGAAGAGGTGTTACTTGACTCTATATTTATAGGTAATTTGATCCAAGGGGAGAGCACAATTTATGGGTAGAAAATTAGTTTGGTTTAGGAGGATCGAAGTAGGCGTTTAGATAGATCATATTTAAAGACATACTCAAGATGAGATAAGACAAAAAAAAGCTATCATGTAGTCTATATCATCCTCTTCTCTCAAAAAATCTGGTGAGGTAAAATATGATTTACGTGATTATTTAGATAAACCTATTGCCCTTCAAAAAGGTATGAGAACTTGCATTAAGCACCCAAATTCTAACTTTGTTTCATATGACTCACTATCTTCCTCCTATAGAGCCTTTGTGATGCAAAAGAATTTAAGTATATAGAAGAAGTAAAAGAAGAAAAATTAGTCAACTACAAGTCTTAATTTAATGTGATGAAGATTGAGAATTGAATTGACAACAAAAGATAAGGATTGAAATTTAGATTATGTTAAGATTCCTTATTAGATAGGAAGTAGTAGTAAGTTAAATATATTATTCTATTTTACATATGTTATCCTAGTTATTTAGGACTTATTAGAATATGATTAAATTTTATTAGAAACCCTTTCCTAATAGAATAAGGGTTCCAAAACTCTCTCTATATATGTAGGTGTACTCAGCCCTTCAATAACAAACAATATGGAATTTTTCTACAACCTTGAGTTTTCAACTAGGTATGATGCTTTCTTTTAAGAGTGATTCTTAGACCTGAGGAATGATTTCTAGTTTCCTACTATTTGTTCTTTGTGTTCTTCTCTAAATTCTTGTAACCTTAACCTAAATTCCAGCCCTCTTAAACCTATATTCAAGTCATATTGAACCTGGAATCCTAAACCCAAATTTTCAACAATCAAACCTTAAAATTTCGAGCCATATGAAATTTTAAAATTCTACATTCTTAGCCTAAATCCAACTTAAAAGTTGATATTCTATTAGCATAATATCAACCGTATTTCTAAATTTGTAAGTTTTAACTACTAGTCAATAATTCTTCTATTTTTTATATTAATTTTGTATTAGAGTTTTGGTTCACGATTACAACACGTAGAAGAATGTCATATAGAAGAATATTCAGTGACTAAGAGTAAGATATAATACTTTTGAGAAATATGAAAAATTGGACATTAATGACCCTCGATCATATGGTGCTCAAAGAACTAGCCCTGAAAATAACGTCGAGGACAAGTTTAGAAAAACTAGGAAGAATTGATGCAAAAGAGTTTAAAGTATATAAAAAAAATAAAAGAAGAAAAACTACTCAACCACAAGTCTTAATTTGATGAGATGAAGATTGAGATTTGAGTTGACAACAAAAGATAGGGGTTGAAATTTAGATTATGTTATGATTCCTCATTTAATATGTTATTCTCTTTTATATATGTTATTCTAGTTGTTTAGGACTTATAGAATTTTTATTATAATATAATTTAAATTTTTTAGAAACCTTTTCTTACTAGAATAAGGGTTCTAAAACTCTATACTTAGCCCTTCACTAATAATAAGTAATCTGGAATTTTTTTATAACTTTGGGTTTTCAACTAAGAGGTGTGATGCTTTTTTCTAAGAGGGGTTTTTAGATCCCATAAGTGATTCCTAGTTTCCTACTAGCCATTCTTTGTGTTCTTCACTAAATTCCAGCAACCCTATCCTAAATTCCAACCCTCTCAAATCCGTATTCTAGTCATATTAAACTTGAAATCCTAAACCTAAATTTCCAACAATCAAACCTTAAAATTTCCAC
Source organism: Erythroxylum cataractarum (assembly GCA_024703695.1). Taxonomy (NCBI): domain Eukaryota; kingdom Viridiplantae; phylum Streptophyta; class Magnoliopsida; order Malpighiales; family Erythroxylaceae; genus Erythroxylum; species Erythroxylum cataractarum. Next base: position 21,823,724 of record JANJEY010000234.1, on the reverse strand, counting down.
TCATACAAAATTTGAAAATTCTGAATTCTTAACCTAAATCCAACCTTAAAACTTAAACCATATTTCCAAAATTTGTGAGTTTTAGCTGCTAGTTAATAATTCTTTTATTTGTCCTACATCACTTTGTATTGTTTATTTCCTTTAAGTATATTCCACAGGATTGGAGACAAGGAATGGAAAATATCTAATGGAAAGAAGTTATGGTTGAGGAAATGATGGCCTTGACAAAAAATGAGACCTGGGAACTTGTCACTACTCTAGAAGGAAAAAGGATAGTTGGTTGAAAATTGGTATTTACAGTGGGCATAAGCCATATGGATTCATTGGGAGATACAAGGTGAGATTGGTGGCTAGAGGCTTTACTCAAACATATGGAGCGGACTATTAGGAAACCTTTGCTCCTATTGCTAAAATTCTACTCTCTTATGCAACTAACTTGGATTAAGATCTACAATAGTTTGATATTAAAAATGCTTTCCTTTATGGAGATCTGAAGGAGTAGGTGTATATGGAGATTCCCCAGTGGGTAGATGAAAAGACATAAAGGAAGGTTTATAGGCCAAAAAAGGCCTTGTATGGGCTGAAGCAATCATCCAAAGCATGGTTTGAAAAGTTTAGTCAGGCTACGATTTTCTTTAGTTATCAACATAGTAATGCTAATCATACCCTATTTGTTGGCCCCCAAATTTTTTTTTCTTGATAAATGGGCATGATTAGATTAATTTTGGGAACTTGCTAGATTAGTGTACGTTGGAATTAAGTGTAAGTGATCTAGAAGGGGGGGGGGGGGGGGGGGGGGTGA
>JANJEY010000234.1:21639614-21653615 GCA_024703695.1 Erythroxylum cataractarum | reverse complement strand
AATAGAGTAATATTTTATATCTCAGGGTTTAATTAGCTACTTTCGTATAACACAGGGGTCGCTACAGCAATTTTGTCATTAATTTAATTATTGGTTCATTTTGTTATTTTGGCATTAAGGCGATGTCACGATTTGTCTGAATTATTTGATCATTTCCACAAGTCAATAAAAAATAAATGGGTTCAAGTTGCACACAACATTATGGAGTTCAATAATAATCATATGATGATTATTATATTACATACATATAATGAAGAAATTAATCTCCTGGTCAAACGATATTTACCTTTTTGATCCTGCCGAACGTTTACCTACCTCCAAAGAGATAAAACAAGGCTTTTTGTGGATTAATAAGCTTTTATTTTCAAACAGAATCGCTTAGCAATAAAACCTCGCATTCTAAAACTTTTATTTTGCGTCCAAATACTATACAAAGAAGTGAATGTGCTTACATTCTCCTATTTCTTGGTTGGCTTGGCTTCCTGATTAGAATTACTAAAATTTGTTGTGTTACTTAATTATTAAACTCTAACTTGATTTTATATAAATTGATCGAAGTACTCGGTCGAATTACAAATTTCTATACTTTGACAATTTAACACTACTATCAGTGAATGGTACGATTGACTGATAAAATTGAACAAACGCTTGATAATGCTTGGTGAATTATGAAAATTTTCCATATGAATAGCACGAAAACAATAAAAACCAGTCCTGTTTCACTTGGCATCCATCCACGACTTTGCATGAATGTCATTCACGATTTATATCCTCCCTTTTTACTCCAGATACATGCTCTGAATTTTATAGGTAAATAAATCTTCTAGTTTATGAGGTTCAAATTTGGATTCATAACAGAGAATGTTCAAATTTCGATTCATGGTAGAGGAGGTTTGCAATTCATTTCAACTTAAAATAAATTATTTATAATTTAGAATTTAGAATTTATAAAAATTAATTACTTAATCATATATATATATATATATATATATATATATAGAATAAAAATACTGGTTATATTTACTAAATTTATGCACTGCCTCGTCCAATTTAACAGCAATAGATGGATCACCTGAGTCGACAGTATTCAACCGAACGGAAGCGACCTTCTTTTGTACCGCTGCTATTGTCTATGCGAAAACCATACGTGACTCGCTCAGAGTCAGTGAAGTCACTGAAAGGACCAAAGATATTTCACGACAGCCCAGCTGCGCGACTCTGAATAAAGAATAAATGGAAGGGGCAAAGTTGGAATGAGATCTGTTAGGGGCGAATGTTTGCTATAAACGGTTTTAGAGAGAGATAGAGAGAGGATGATGTTTGTGGGTCCCATCAATGCCAAACCACTTTCCCGCCCATTCTCTCTCTTCCGTATAAAAACCCCTACCTTCTCTCTCATTTCTAAAGCATCTTCTTCTCTCTCGCTCTTTCTCAAAGAACCAGAGCACATTTATCTCAGATCCACCGCCATTCAGGTTCTTGTAAAGCATTGATACTCTATGATAACCTATATGATATAATGTGGCTTAATCTTGCTTTTCTTGATCATAGATACCCGCTTATGCAATGAATCGATTAGATGCTTTTGTTATGGGTTCTTTTTTCATTCTTTGTGTTTCTTGATGAGAAATGCTCCAGTCTTATACTGTTGACATTAATTGTTTACGATTCGGTTAGAGCAGGAATCTTCAGCCACCATGCAGAGTGATGCATCATCCACAGTCACCACCGATCTTCTTCATGGCACAGGAAAATCCATAGACTATCTACAAAACAACGATGTCAGTTACTCCTCGATTTTCAGTCCTCAGGCGTCGGCATCGCTCTTGAACTCTCCATTGGTAATGCAACACCAAGATATGATAAATCGCCACGTCTTGTGCCTAACGCGCCTCCGCGAGAAGGCCAGAGAAGTGGAGTCTCTCCGGCAAGAGAACGCCACTCTCCGATCCTTTAATGACGAGCTCACCAACCAGCTTAGCTTGCTCACTAATACTACTGCTTCACTCTCCCTCCAGAACCACAAATACTACGCAGACTACAACACCAGCCCGTTCGAAGTCGCCGATGCTTTTCGCAGTTTGTGCAACATATCTGAAGGCGGTGGAGATGAATTGTGCGACGATGAGAGTCCAACGAGCGTCATGGAGGTGCAGAACGTGGACACCGAGAGGGTTACTTTGCCGAAGAGTATTTCTGTGAGGTCTAATGGCTATTTGAAGATGATGAACCAGACTCGTGTGGCTAAACCTCGTGGACCGACTCGGCCTCGAACAGCGAGTCCACTCGATGGAACGGTAAGTACTAGTACTAACAGATCTCCTTTCATTTGGTGATGATATCAAGTATTTGATGATATTGCTTGGACGACTTGTTTGATTTTTCTGGGAGTTATTTTGATGCATTATTGTGATGTTAGAAATTACGTCCGATCAATTTAAAATTTTGTTCCTAGTTGAATTGGGAGGTCTAGAAGAAGAAGAAGAATGACAATGAGTTGTCTTCGGGATCTTGGTATTGAATTTTGCGTTCTTTTGTATTCACTGTTTGGAAGTCTGTGCATGAAGTGACAAGCGAAGTAGTTAGATTACTTCACAAGGTAGATATAAGGAAGATGTTGGTTAGAGGACAATGGGCTGCAAATGATACATATATGCTCATAGTGAAGCAAAAGCTGGCCCAGAAAACATTGGCCATGAATGATGGAAGGTAGAAGTGAGTCGTGTAAGGATAATTGTAAGGAATCGTGTGATTCCAGGGAGATTTGGGTTTGCGGCGAAGATACCATAATGTATAACATAGAAAAGGGTATTACTTTGGGGCACCAAAACTTATGGTACAAGCTTGTTCAGAACGCTAAGAAAACTCGTGAAATTAGTCTTCGTCTTTTATCTTTCTTTCCGCGCGTGTGTATGATGATATTCCCTGCAAATAATCAGTTCCTGAAATGATAATGATTGTTCGCATATTTTACATTTTTAGGGGTTAGGCTGATGGACGGTTTGGTTGTGATGGGTCCGAAGTCCGAGCCATATCTTCAATTCTTGATCTTCAAACTAATAGTTATTTTTCAAGTGGTTCAATTTTACCTTTTTTTTTTCAGTTTGGCTCTGTTCTTGTGGTTAATCTTTTTATTCTACTTCATCGAGTCTCCGTTGGCTCTTTCTGGAAATTCACTAAGCGCTCTGTCATATATAATCTTTTATGCGGGCCATGATCTATTTTTCTGGTGAAAACATACAGCAAAGGGTTTACGTGCGTGGAGGAAAGAAAGAGGAGGAGCCACTTGAACTGCAAGTTTACCACCAAGGCATGTTCAAGACGGAGCTGTGCAACAAATGGCAAGAGACAGGTGCGTGTCCATACGGTGACCACTGCCAATTTGCTCATGGGATTGAGGAGCTCCGCCCTGTCATCCGTCATCCTCGCTACAAGACTGAAGTCTGCAGAATGGTGCTTGCCGGCGATATCTGTCCCTACGGCCATCGTTGCCACTTCCGCCATGCCCTTACCGAGCAGGAGAGGTTGATGAGTCATCTCAAAATCCGCACTATGAAGTTTGAAAGGTAGAACACATCATGGAGATCATGCGATTACTACTTATACCACCGGGACCTTAAAAGTACAGACATGTTTATAACTCGCAAAGGACAATGGGTAGATAACATGATAAAACAGAAATAAGCTAGCGAAAAATATACATATATATGATGGACATATAAACTAAGAATAATTAGACTCCTAATACGGTATATAAAAGAAAACGTGGAAGGTACTTGTGGTCCAGACAATTAATGGACATGGCCTTTGAAGAGGATTTTACAATCATGAAGCCTCATAGAGAGATGTAGATTTGGTCTTTAAACCCCTTATTTTCCAGCCGCTATCTTTCTTCCGAAATTGGCATAATTAGCTCACAATAAAACTTTACAAGGATTTGATTTTGACGATTCACGAGCAAAGGATTTCTTTTTTTGATTTGTAGCGTTTTTGTACTTTGTTTTGATTCTGGAAAGGCAAACCATGATCTCATTGGTGTTCTCATTTCGGGAAGACAGAACAAGAAAAAAAAAATGTTTCATCTATGTTGTCTCATCATGCATTATCCATGAATATTGTTGACTATAGAATCTGTTTTCAAATTAGACGGTTTATCTTCACCGTCTTGTGAAAACTAAACGACGTCATGACAAGCGCTTGCGTTTTGCGTTAAATACTAATGCTTGTAATAGTTAGCACTAGTCGTGGAGCCATGGGCAGGGGAGGGCTCTACTAGTTCGTAGATGTGTGTGGTTGAAAGCTTACGAACTTTGTTGTAAGAAACTAGCGCACAAAGTTCTCACTCCTTTTCTGGAGCCTCTAACGTCTAACCCGACGTAATCGTTTATTATATTTCTGTCTAAATTTATTACATTAATCTGGTGGTTGATTAGTTTGCATTGGGAGAAAATAGGAATAAGGTTATTTATCTTCAGTTTCATAGATGTCCATTCATGACTATTGTAGGTACATCTAATTAGTTAATTAATTCTTATTCATGTTAATATTTTAATTTCTCGGTTTTGTTTTTCACGCTGATGAGTTTTTTCTTTTTTCTTTAAATCCCCTATTTTATGTCAGAAAATGTTAGAAAAACAGTCTTTTTTTTTGTCTTTTGGAAGATTCACTTCTTATTGCACTGGAACGAGTTTTAAAAAGTTGTTTTTATAATATTCTTTTTCTAATTTGTTTTAATAAATAGTTCAATAACTTGTGACTTTTGTTGTAGAAACTAGAAACAATGTATTTTGAGGCAATTAGTGGAAATAGGGTGAGAACATGTCTTCAAAAGGGCAAATGTATTTGTATTTGGTTTTAAAAGTGATATATCCTTAACAAATGTGCAGAGAAAAATTTGTAAACTAGATTCATACCACTTCAACTAATTTGTAAAAGTAAAATGAAAATTGGCATTTCAATTATACTAGAAAAGTATAATTATGAATAGCGATTGATTATGTTTTATTTTAAGGTATTTTAATTAAAAAGAATCAAAACAGTTTTTAAAAGTAATTGATTTCATTAAATAAAATTTATATACAACTTATAGGTACAAAAGATTTAGATTAGTACAAAAGATCTAGGTTACAGAAGACTATGATCCTTAGTAATCAACTTAATCATGGTAGTTTGCTCCAATCCCCATCTTCTATTCATGTTAGTGGAAAGGTTTGTTGTTATCCCTCTTGTTACCGTAGTCAATCTGTTTTGAAGAAAAAATGTCCTAAAAAATCATCTCTGTACTTTTACTCTCTTGTTTAAAAATTCTACATTTTCTTTCTTTCTAGATGTAATACACCAATAAGGACTGAAACAATGTTATTGATGATAAGAAATGAAACTAAAAATTTAGCACACTATTTAGTAAGCAGCTTCTTCATCTAGTCATTATTTTCTAAACCCTGCATGATTAATACTTTTTTTTTAATCTTTGGTCAAAGTTAGTTTATTTATTTCATTTTAATTAACAGTGTTTGATTTTGTAGTTTCTTTCAAGTAAAAACTTGGTTCTCTTCTTTTTTGAAAGTGGAACCAATTCAAGCAATTGACACCTATATTTCCTATCAACCACTTTAGTTTGGAGAGCAGGCTTTGCTTCTTTTCCTTTCATTTGGTATTTTTCCTTTGCCGCTTTGGTTCTTTTCCTTTCATTTGGTATTTTGCCTTTGCCCATCCATTCTCCTCTTTGCTCGCCTAAAATACCACCTTTTAATGCTTTCACTTCTCTTACTTTTCAAAAGATGACTTTTGCTTCTACTTCCTCTCTAGCCTCTCCTTTCTTATTGATTCTTTCAGCTCTTTTACCCATCTTGCTACTTCTTTTTGTCAAGAGAGGGTTGCCCCCTTTCTCCTTCTACTCTTCCTTTTTTGGCTAGCTAGAGGGGTGTTATTCGTCCCTTTTTGAATATCAATTTGTTGGATCCCCCCAATAACTAGAACATCTATGCTAAAATTTAGATATAGGTTGTATTTTATCAAGCGCCTAAAGGAAAACTCAATTACATCCCTTAAGTTAGGAAATCAAATACAAAATTATTTCCCCTCCACCTGAAGTTTTTAAGCTAACGGTAGCTAGATGGAAAACGATATTAGTTGGCTATTTCATGGCTGAGAGGCTCTCATTTCATCAAAGAACTAAATGGTAAAAAATACATAAAATGAGGACTAAATTGGACACTTATTGCTAAGGAAGACAAAGTATTTATTATTCAGATTATTTAATGCTATATGAATGTTGAATGCCCCTAAACAAGAAGAACCTTTACACTAGAATAGAAAATTCCTTTTCCCTCTCAAGTTGAACCTAAGATATAACTTGACAAAAAAGGTATGAAATATATACCTATATAGGTTTAGATTCATCATATACCACTTAAGTATTGATCCATTGTAGGACTTAGTTATCTGTTAGGTCCATTGGCAAACTTATATGTTTTGATGAGCATGCTGCTAAATTGAGGATAGTAGGTTATGCCAAAATATCACTTTATTACCCTTAGAAACTTGCATAAAGTATTCAAAATAAAAACTAGAATTTCAAGGGAAAAAATTTATAATTGGAAGTTAAGAAGAATAAAGCAACAATTGGAGTCAAAATATAAGGAAGTGAACTATGATAAGGAGAATATAACATCTCTTTTGCAGATAAAGCTTAGGATTTTACGATTCGTTTAGGAAATCCAAATAATGATCTTAATACTATATCATCTCCTAAGACTCCTAAAGTTCTTGAAGCTGATTTGGCCATTTATTTCCACCAACTTTGCATCCCTTCCTTACAATTCAGAGACCCCAGAGAGGCATTTTACTAAAAACAAGGAAGAAGGAATTCTAATAAAGAAAAAGAAAAAAGTGCTCGGCCCTTAGGAGACAAATTAAAAATAATAATTCGTACCTGTAACTAGGAAAAGACCTAGTAGGAAACCAAAAGAAAAAGGCTCTCAATCGTAAATATCCTAATGATTATAGCTTGGAATGTAAAGAGCTTGAACTAACTCTAGAAGCAATAAGTTATCTCTAATTAGTTTAATAATAGAAAACCAACTATAGTTAGTCTTTTACAAACTAAAATAAAGGTTGATACATTGAGAGAAGGTCAATATTTTAAGAAAAAAATGGTTATCCATATCCAACATTCTTTCCCACTATAATGGTAGAATCATAGTTGTTTATGACCTTAAAGAAATTAGGGTTACTTAATTTCACTGCTTAGCACAATTCATCAACTTGAGGAGCTTCCCTCTATAAAGACATTATTATAACATTTATTAAAGAAAAAACAACTATGGGATGACTTGAAATTAATACGTGCATCTACTTAGACACCTTAGTTAGTAATGGGAGACTTTAATAGCATTTTATATTCTTAAGAAACTTAGGGATCTACTCAATAACTTAAGCAATCTAATGATGATTTTAGGAAATTTTAAACTCCCTTATATTAACTAATTTAATATATAGTAGTAATTTCTTCACCTAGAGCAATAAGAAAGAAGGGAAGTGGTTAAATAGAAAAAAAGTTTGACAGAGAACTTGTTAACTTACTTTAGGTGACTAGATACTCTGACAATTATGGCCTATTCATTGTCCCTTATCTCAAATCATAGCTCCATAGAGATACAACTTTAGCAACATAAAAGGATAATGGGATCTCCATTGAAATTCTTTAATCATTTAATTAAACTAGAGGGCTACAAAGAAGTCATTACAAGGGAAATTTCTACTAAGGTGGAAGGATTTTAATACTTCAAGTGTATAAGGAAGTTGTAAAAAAAAAAAAGAGACAAGCTTAAGCATTTTATACAAATCATTTCAATAAAGATATGACCTTTTTTATTATTAAAGCCAAATGAGTTCTCCAACTAGATCATTACGAACTCTATACTAATCCTTGTAGTATTAATTTGTGTAAGTAATAGAATACTATATGAAAAAATTACTATTTCATCAGCAATATATTTTTATATATTTAATTTATATTGTTTTATTAGTGGAATAATCAATAAAATTTGAATTTCAAGTTAAAAATATGCCACATAAGAGGAAAAAGGATATGGTGCAGCCAAGGCCCAGGTAATCACCATTTGGAGGAGCCAGTGCACGTCTAGGTGAAACATCACATTTTGCGGATGCTATAGAATCAAGTGCTACACATCCAACTAGTGCACATTCAGATCAGGCATCTTCTTCCCTACCTACAGTCCCTATGTAGTCACATTCCTTAACTACTGCTACACCATCCAACACCCCTACCACATCCGAACCATCAGATACTAATGATGTAACATCTACTCCCAAGCCAAAATTTAAATCTATACCGACAGAGATATTAGGGGTAGACATTGAGGATGAAGAAGGTGACCTCTAGCTTGGAGCTAAAGGAGTTGATGGAAGAATTTACATTACAATTGTCAACGATCTGTGAGTGAAATTCTAAAAATTTTGTAGTTCACAATAACACCATAGGTTTATATTGACGTTATAGGTTTTAATTTAAAAATGATCTAAAATAGCTTATATATTAGGTTGTTCTATCTGGAACGTGCTCCAGAAATATCTCATTCAAGTTTAAGGAGAAGATAGAACTTGAGGGTTATATATGAAAGAATATCTCTTAAGTCACAAAGGACTTTTATTATCAGGAGTTAGACGTACAAAAAATAAATTATTTCATCTTTTTTATTTTATCTAATTTTGTACCTTAATTAGATAAGTATTGTAGTTTATAAGTACTTATAGTATGTTTTTCTTTTTTCTTATTTTTCAAACAGAATTTTTTTGGGATTAAAAATTTAATGTTGTCATTTATGATGTATAGGAGAGGTATGTCTGTATACATTATAGAGACTTTGTTGGTTTGATACATAAGAATGATGTATGACCTCCTTATATATCTAAAGAAATATGGACTCATTGGTAGTAGTACTGGGAAACACCTAAGGCAATCTCCATTTTAAGCGCAATTTTGCAAACAGACGGGGAGGATCTGAGGGAGAGAATCTACCCACACAAACTAGAGGATCCATGACCCACCAGAAACATGCAAAGAAACTTTTAAGTATCTAACTTTAAACTTATATTCTAATTTTTGTACTAATTATTACCAATTATATTTCAATGTAATTTGATATCTGAAATTTAGAATGAAAATGTATGTGTATTACAAAGAATGATAATTTTATAAATGTCTATTGTCATGAATGACTATGTTGTTGAGAAATTTTTTTTGTTTAACATGAAATAAATATCATAAAAATAGAGGAAAATCTGCTAAAATTTTTATAAATTGTAGTTCACTTGTAACACTTTATTTTGATGCATGAAAAGTCTATGGGCACGAAGTCTACACTACGTCAGCTCTTTTTGCACACCCACACTAAGAAACATGATGGTGTAACCTTCATCAACACCCAATGCAGAAAACTTAATATATGTAAAATTTATAGTTTGATATTAATTTGATAAATAATATTAGTTAAAAATTATCACTTATTAATATAAATAGTTATAATGATAGGAGTAAATACAAGAAAGCATTGAATGATAGTCTAAGAACTCTAAAAATTTTGATGAGAGTCAAACATATCTTGATACAATTGGTGGTAGGGACCATTGTGGAAGGATTTTCAACTTAGGTTCTTTTGTAAACATATGTTATTCGCAATCCTTCACATCCAGTATAGCTAAATCTAGTAGGCGGTCTACATCAAATGAGAGAGTTGTTCAGCTTGAGAGCATAGTAGAGATGTTGGCAACTCAGTTGCGACAGTCAATAGAGTACATAGCCCGACTATGTAATGAGGTGGATGAGTAGAAGGGGAGGGGCGACACCTCATCGTAGTAGTCAGATCATCTGCCATCACCAACTACATAGCTTAGATTTATAACATTTTGGTACTTAAATGGATTTTATTTGATGTTTTGCTATTCTTATATTTTTTATGAATTCTTAATTTATAGTTATTTTCAAGATATTTATTGATGTACATTATAATTTTAGGATAAATTTTCATATTATATTATCAATAAAGATTATATTATGTAGTGAAATCAAATGTAGAAAATTCAATATATTATCAACAGAAATTTTTAGTGGGAAGTGAGATATCATAGCTAAAATTACCAATGAAAAAATGGTACCGTGCGTAAATTTCCTAACGAAATTACAATATTTTGTAGGTAAATTTAATGATAGAAATTGTTTATCTATCTTTAAAATTACTGATAGATAGCTAAAATTACCTACGGATATTAACGACAAAAATTTTAACTCCGTTGGGAATTTTAATGACAAAAATTGTAATTCCATCAAGAAATTTAGCTACAAAACTTATTATTTCTGTCAGAATATTTTGCAACGAAAATTGTAATTCCAGTAAAAAAATTTACTGATGTACATTTCTTATACAACCTTTTCTGTCAGTAATTTCCATTGTCAAATTTGTTTACCTACAGAAAATCAGTATTTTCTATTAGCAATTTTCGTCGTTAAAACCAGTTTTTCTTGTAGTGCCTGTTGGTCCAGTTAAGTTAGCTCAATATCTATCCATAATCTTAAGGCTCAAAGTAATGATGCCTCCTTTCAAATATTTAGGGATATCTATCAGAACTACTATATTTATATAAAGATTGATGATTGAATATTTATATGTTTATAAGAATTATAAGTTTTAACTACATATGCACAGTGTAGTGGCAACTAGCATTGGTAAGTATAGGTCAATCCCCCGAGGACTTTAAGTATTAGGATTAACGTTTTTTCTATTATCTAAGTGTTGAATCGGGTTCTGAATTTAATTGAAAATTAAACTAAACAAACTAAACTAAAATTAACACAATAAAGAACTAGTTAAAACCCCTAAAATTGTATTACTCCAAAGATATCTTAAACACTAACCTTTTATCATGAAATTAAATTATTAATTATTGGACCATGAAAATTGCTATCTTATGTTAATATCTTTCTCAATACTATTAATAACTAACCCTCAATTAATTAACTAAATGTTTTTTCTAGTTAAAATCGCTAAAATTGCATTACTCGATTTGTGAATTTCACTATTAGGTTTAACCTTAATATAGAAGATTTATGTCGACCTATCTCTAGGTTTTCATGCAACTCCTAACAAATATGGTAGATCTATTCACACGAGGATTTCTCAATCTTAATCATATGAAGTCAAACATTAGACACATATTTCAGAAATATTGGCTCAAGAATATAAACGCATAATGGAATCATAATAAACCAATTAATACAATTGTGTTGAATAAAAGACTATATCATATTATCATACCAACTTAAGGTTCATAACACCTAGACACTAAATAATTAGTTCATAAACATAGAAAACAAATCCATCATCAAATATTCAGAAGAAAAAATAGATATAAAATAATTTATAATTTATACCCCTTTTATCTCTAATGAAGTCTGATTGAAATTTGGATCAAAGGTTACTTTCAATCGGATCTTGTGATCTAACCTTTGTCTTTTTTTTGTCCTTCATTTATAAATGCTTATTCTTTGCTTTTCTGGTGTCTAACCTAACTCCATTTGCCTCGTCTTGACCCTAGCTTTCATAATTTCCTTTTATAGTAAAAACTAGAATTTTTAGAATATACATGGTCACTTGTATAACCGTCTATCTCAAAATTTCCTCTAAATTATGACTTTACATGATCACAGAAGCTTACACAGCAACATACACAGTTGTGTATGTCAATATACATGAGTTTGTATCTTCATATGGACATGAACAGTATCTTCAAAACTTCATATGATTGTAGTGCCTTACATGGTCTCTATACATGGTTGCGTATTCTAGAGCTTCTTTAAATCTTCTTTTGTTCCTCAATTTCTCCCAGATTCTTCTCCTTTTGGTCTATGCAGATAATTATCACCTACAAACACACTTCAAGTAAAATAAGTACCAAAAATACTATAAAACTATTAAATAACAAGCAAAATACACTAAATATGGTTATAAAATATAGTTAATTAATTGTTTATCAAACATCCCCATACTTAAGCTTTTGCTTGTCCTTAAGCAAATCATAATCAACTTAAAAACATTCATCCTATATTAACCTCAACCTATCCATTCACACTCTAAATCATCATGTCATGTTAATAAAATTAACCTACAATTAGATTCAAGTCATCCTAAATCCAACCTTTATATCAATAATAATCACAAATATAGTTTTTTTGAAATCAAAAACATAATTTTTCACTCCCTCACCAATAATTCACTTAATGCATGTAAAGTGTTTAGGGTGGAAAGTGTAGGAACTCTCAGGTTAACATTTAGGCATATTCTTATCCATAATCTTGAAATAAAATTGTATCTTCAATAGTTATAAATAAATTAAAATAAAAAATCAAAAGGTCTTGTTACAAGGTTTTACTGAGGCATAGGTAAAGGCATAATAGGGATAATAAAAGAGGGATAATATTTGAAAGAAAGTGACATAAACAAAATTACATAAACTTAGTTCTTCACAACTTAGGTCCTTTATTCCATAATTCCATTAGTACAACTTTAATACTTTTTTGTGCTAGCAACATATATTATTATTATTATTATTATTATTATTATTATTATTATTATTATTATTATTATTATTATTATTATAGTAATATTGGACCTTCTTTTAAATATAATGAAAGCATTTCAATAAAAACAAGGTAAAGGCTATTATTGTGGTTATAATCAATGAAAAAGGCTAAGTCTCAAAAGTGGTTACTTCTAAGGGATAAAATATAGTAGGATAACAATAAAGAAAATAGGCTAAAACAAAGGTTAAATTCCTTTATCATTTCAATGATTCTAATTTAACAAATGTGGTCTTAATGTGGATAACAAAAGCAAGTTATAAAACCATCCATGTAATATCCTAGATCGATAATTACACTGTGTAGTGTGTTGTAAATGCATTTTATAAAGTATGCTCTATTTATGGTGTACTAGAGTAATTTAAGCATTTAAATGTATCATTAAAGTTATAATAGACATCACGGATATATCAGAGATGGTTCTAGACTCGACCAAAAATTTCTCAGAAAATTTTCAAAAACTCCAAAAAGCTATGGAGTGAGTCTGAACGAACTTTAAAAGCCTCAAAATGTACTTTGAGGATAGGTGATACTTTTCATGAATTTCGGATGATTTTTAGATGAATAGTAAATCTGGGTGAATAGTATGATTGGATAAATTGTTAATATGCTTGAATAGCGATTTTGGGAACCCAACTCTAAAAATTTGAAACATACCTGAAATAAGTATTATAGTTTAATGATACTAAAAAAGGTTCAAAAATAATTTCGACTGAATGAATTTCAGAAGTTTCAAAAGTTTAAGGTTAGAATGCCATTTTTGGAAAATAATGGGTATTGAGGATTTTAAACCCATTCGAAATTTTTTTAAAGCATCCAATCAATAAGTATTAACCCTAATTCATGTATTTTATGGTCAATTTGATGATAAGATGGTTGTGGAATATTTTTGGAATTTAATTCAATTAGATGGTGAATTAAATGCAGTAAAGGGCATTTTGGTCCTTTTGTATTCGTTAAAGGGTAATCTGGTATTTTAAAAAGAAGTTAGTGGAATGATGAGTCATTAGAAGAGAACCAATTAAATGGTGACAAGTTGCATGGATAAAAACATTTTGGTAAAGTTGTAATTATAAGATATTATTAAGGATAAAGGTGTAATTATAATGGAAATGGAGCCAAAATTGTAATTCAACCAAGCCTTCATCTTCTTTAAAAGTTGGTGGCTGGCCATAGATGAGAGAATCATAGAGAAAGAGAGGGAAAAGATAAGATAAGATAAAAGAGAAGAGAGAGGTTTGACTATGGCTATAGAGGAGTGATCCAAAACCATTTTTCATGCTCTTCTACCTCCAATCAAGCAACTAACAAGATTTCATAGCTATCCAAGTGAAGAGGAAGAA
>JANJEY010000234.1:21607956-21618362 GCA_024703695.1 Erythroxylum cataractarum | reverse complement strand
TTAACTGGTGTGGGCACATCACCCTTATGGGACGATGGCTAATGAGGAGTCATTGAAATAACCCCACAAGGAAGCCCACTTACGCTTTATGACTCCGGATTGTTGGGCTTTGAAAACTATAGGGTATTAGGCTCACGTCTCACGATTTCGATGTTGGGCTCTGGAAGCGGGGTACCATGTACAATAGTTATGGTAGGCTCACGTCTCATGAGTCCGATGTTGGGCTCCAGAAGCAGGGTCCAACAGAAAAGATTTTTAAAGTGAACGAACATAGATTTAAACTATCATTTCCTCATAATATGGTTTCAATCTTCTTGTCAAAAGGTTATGGTGTACAAAATAAGTATAGTGACAACTATGCGTTTGATTAGGATTCTCTAACTTCTTGCAGTAGTCTTGGAACCAGTTCAAATCTTAAGGGAACTAAAAATTATTTTTTTATTTTCAGTTAATAAAAAGGTGGAGCTTATGATTAATTAATTAATTAATTAATTAACAAAAATTAAAAGTCATAATTCAAGAGTACTTAACTTTGATTCAAGAGAAATATCTCATGAAATTGTAACATTGATCATTAGTTAAAAAGAGAATAATTTTTACAATTTAAGTAGTTAGTCTGAAATATATTAAGGTAGTCATAATAAGTCCCAAAATTTCCAAAATTAATTGGTTTAAACCTAGCATTCAAACCAAAGCTTACCATCAATTGATTAGGTATAATAGCATTCCATACCAAATCAAATGATAACAATAAGCTTAGTGAAAAAAGACTAGACCCTGAATTAAATAATTGAGATAGCTACAATTATTCAACTTGGTTTTCTCATTTCTTATTATTTAAATATGCAAATTCATAAATAAACTATGTGTTACTTGTATAAATCCTTCATAACAATTACAAAACACTGAATTTATGGGTACCTATAGAATAATAAACATTAAATTAATTTGTCAAAAAAATTAATATTAATTATTCATGAAATATAAGAACACAAAACAAGATAAATTAAAATATGAATCTAAATTGAGAACAAAACCTCAGAAGGTTACAACTAGAATTTTGAACAAAACACCTTGAATAAGAATATTTGGATTTAGTCATATATGGCTTTAGTTCCAACACCAAAAATAAAAGAAAAGATGAAATATTGAGAGAAAATTACCAAGAAATGAAATGAGAATGATGAAGGAGGTGGTATACGCATTTTCCTCTTTTTTTCCAACTCAAAACCTAGTATTCTCCTATCTTACAAAGATTCCTATCTAAAACAAATCTAAATCCCTGCATAATTAGGATAGAAGGAAATTTTCTAATTGAATTCCAACCTTGAAGTGAATATAGCATTAGGCATGATCTTGCCTTATCCAATACATTAAACTATCCAGTTTTTTTCAAAATCTATGATTTTGACCAATAATAACCCAATTTGATGCAATCTCCCTTTTTCATCTCCT
Organism: Erythroxylum cataractarum; assembly: GCA_024703695.1. NCBI lineage: Eukaryota > Viridiplantae > Streptophyta > Magnoliopsida > Malpighiales > Erythroxylaceae > Erythroxylum > Erythroxylum cataractarum. The sequence goes on along the minus strand of JANJEY010000234.1, from coordinate 21,616,907 downwards.
AAACAAACATTAATTTTTCCTTTTTAAACACCAAAACATATCCAAAACAAAATAGATAATTTCAATTAACATAACCAAAAAATATCTTATTAAATAACCTTTGTACAATTTTTTCTTGATAAAGAGGAACCCTTTTACAATCTTCCTTTAAGGTGAAAAGGAACATCAATGCCACTTTAACCACCCAAAAGTACAATACATAAACACTCGAGCAAAAGTTTATAACTTAAAATATCTCACTTTAACACTTTGATTACCCAAAAGGCTCATTTATACAAATTTGAGTCAATAATGCTCAAATTCTTTATAAATACTTTAAAATATGTGTATAAGATACATATACACTTTTCTATACAAGAATTTGTTGGTTTATGCCCTACAACAAATTGGTTGGTTGTAGTTTAGTGACATAATTATTTAAATGTATTCTTTATCTTATACATATTCAGACGTATATGATAAAGTCTATAGTATAAATGTATATTGCAAATGAAATTATAATATCATAATTATGAGATTTACATTGCATTTATATATTATCCTTAAATTGTTCCTAGTTATTCTTATGTTACGATTGGACATTAATAGGGCATAAAATTATCGACACATATTATATTTCTTCCTTATTAAGGAAATAGTCAATCTCATAAAGAACAAGTTCACTAAACTAACTGCACATAAGAATTGCATTTAGAACATTACTTGTATGTCTATGAAAATTCTCATTATGATAATTGTATAAGTGATCCTTTAATTTGAGATCTCTAAAGTATCTTATATAAGAATTGTTATATTTTGATACTATTTATGACCTATTATAGTAAAGGGAACATTGGTCAATATTCATTGGCTATAACATGAACTATATGTAGGTAGTTAAGTGATCAATATAGGATCCATCACCTTAAAGTAATTAAGGAAAATGTTCTAATGTTTTCAACTTGTATTGATTCAAAAATCCTTGGCCAAGGTGGAATGACGCTTTGAAAATAGTTATTAAATTTCATTAATAAAACCAAACACTAATGGTGACAATTAATATGGTTATACTCAAATAGAGTAGATATTAATTCAATGTTCTATGCCTAATTGGAAAAATGTATGATAAAGGATTTAATTATATGAAAAATAATGCCCTAAAAGGTTAGTTAAATCTACTTTGATATTTTTAAATTTTTAGGTGGTCATGATGTGTTGATAGTTGCTAATCTTAATCTATGGATATAAAATATTTAATTAGAGGATTAAAGATAAATTAAAAGATTTTAATATATCTAATCCTAAGTATGATTTAAGGTTATAATTTATATCCATTGTCAACATATTTAGGAACTTAATAGGCTACATACAAAGAACGAGTTAATGAGAGAAAATATAGTTTAATCAAGTTAGATGGACTTGATTGTAAAGTTTGAGAAACTTTATGTTCAAATATAAAATATTTAATAAATACGAATCAATAGATATTGGATCTTATTTAGGTATGACTGGTATTTAATTAGAATTAATTAAAATTCTACTTAAAGTTTATTAAAATTAGGATTTTATTTCAATTAAATTACTAAAATGTCTAAAATATATTATAAATAAGCATAAGATCTAAAAGAGCTAGCCCTTCTTTCCTATCCCTCTCTATAATAGTTATATGGTTCTCTTAATGTTCTATTAATACCTTTAAAGGTAAAACATTTGCATTATTATGATAGTTGAGATGAATTGATTTTAAAATTGGTACGAATTATGATTTATGCTTTATTATATTTTATCTATTAATCTTGTTATAGAGTTTAAGTAATCTTGGCTTTTAGAAATTAAACAAAAAAATTTTATTATTTCGTTACACGAGATCTTATCTCGCTCTGATTTCCCAACAAAAGTAATAATAAAACATGTATTTATAGGATTTTGGGACCTCTACTAACCATCAGAGCTAAAAATTAGCCATTATAATAGCTAGTCTCAACACATTAATTGACCACTAGATCATATTGGTCAACTAATGTGCATTCAATGCAAAAGTCTCAACACATTTATTACATATTAGTTGACCATTTAAACATATTTTTGACCAATTTGTTTTTTATAGGGATATTGGTTGACTATATTATCATATTTTTTAATCAATTTGTCAATAAAGATTGATTCAAAAGTTATAGGGTGGTATTTTGAGGTAGAGATAAAGAATGGTTCAAAAGTTATACCATAGAAAGATTGTTTTAAGTACCTTGGATCCATCATCAAAAGAAATGATGAGATAGATAAAGACATAGTTTATATGACAAAAGGCTACTACTCAAGCTAAAAGATAAGATATATTGTTTAGCAAATAGTTCAAACAAGTTCTATAGGGTGAAGTGTTGACCCATCAAATTAGTGCATAATCATAAGTTAATGATGGCAGAGGTGAAGTTGCTCCATCGGATGTGTAACATTACAAGAAGAGACAAGATCAGGAACGTAGTGGTTAGAGATAAATTAAGGGTGCTAACATTGATGGTAAATTAAGGGAGAAAAAGCTTAGGTGATTCAAACATGTTAAAACGAGACATCCCAATGCCTTAGTAAGAAGATGCGAGAAGATTATACTTAAGGATTGTAAGAGAAAAAGGGAAAGATCTAAGAAGAATTGGGGCAGGTGATCAAAAAGGATATGAATTTGTTAGAGTTTACTAAGGACTTTGAATGTTGCATAAAAAATTAGAAGAATTATGCATGAAAGAATGAAATGGAATATGAGCAATGCATATAATTAATTAATTTAAGCATGCATGAAGTCACACCCATTACTATGGAAGTCACGGGTGTGACAATGGAAGTCACACCCATGACATCGATGTCACTTCACACTCATTGCATCCATGTCATCGATGTGACCCCTTCATGCACACCCATGACAACATCTTTTCAATTTTCCTAAATATTACGTGTCATCTGTAAGGTTGTGGGCTCCAAAAACTAAACCTAGAATCACATTACAAATAGAAAAAGAAGAAAGGATGGCGGCAGACGCACATTTGGGGGCTTGACATTCTAGGAGAAAAAAAGAAAGAACATAGAGAAGGTGTGGAGGCAGAGAAGTAGAGAGCTTCGGTTGAGAATAAAGAAGAGAGAAAGAACAAAGAAATAAAGAACAATAGAGAGGTGAAAGCAGCCTGAGCATTCGTGAAAGGACCCATCTCGGAGTTCCCCTTCTAGAACCCAAGTAGAGTCTTCCCGGCGACCCCATAGTAGCCCTCCAATTAATATCTGGCTCGACCAAAGGGTTCCCACAAAGCCAAACCATTCAGCTATTTAAAACCTTTTATACTTTAATAATTAAAAATGCAAAAAATAGTAGGAAATTTTTTTATCATTTTATTGAAAACTTTGATAGCATAACGACTACATTTTGACATTCCAAAAAATTTTAAAAGCCCTGTAAATTTTGAAAACACTTATATATTCACTTCGATTTCTCAACTACAAATTTTGGACTTTAAGTCCACTCAACCCAAACAAATAATTCTCAATAGTGACTACAATAAACTTTTAAAAGCTAAGACATATTTATTCATTTCATTTAAAAGCTTTTATAAACATCTATTCTTTACAAAAATGTATATAGAAAAATGACACAAGCACAACAGAACCCAATAATACAACTAATCTTGAGGCAGAGTCCTAATTACTGCAGCACTTGTACGCATACTTGGGGTGGTTTATTTAAAAACACAAAAATAATGGTGAGATAAACAAGTTCAATGAGTGTAATCAGTTTACAAGAAAATTGAACTTTTTATAGCAATATAACTGCAATATTTCATACGATCATAAAGCTTATGGTAAAACATTTTTCATAATTTATTCGTGCATCATCAAATCTGGTAATAACATAACATTTCGCAAAACACAATTTTAATTTTTTTGAAAAAAAAAATTGAAATGAAAATGGGAAATGGAAACTTTTATACTGTGCATTTTGAAATTAAACTCATCGTATACAAGTTCCATTTCCTATTTTCCTTAATCAATAAACAGTGATGACAAAAAGTTTTCTGAAAACTTTAATACTAAAAATATGTCAACTACTAGCACTAGTATCATAGGTACCTCTCAAATCACTTTTAACATAAATAGTGGCGACATTACTATTTTCATAACTTTCCTTACTCAACATAGCCCACCACAAGTTTCTTTACTATATAATACACTAGGTATAAAGTCATGGAGTTGGTTCTGCATCGCTTACCTGCAATCGGTTAACCACTATTTACGAAACTAGTTTTGCATCGCTTACCCATAACAGGTTAAATGTTATAGACTGGTAGTTACAGAGCTGGTTTTGCATCGCTTAACAGTAACAAGTCATGGAGCTGGTTCTAAATCACTTACCCGTGACTGGCTAATCATTACTTACAGAGTTGAATGTATATCGCTTACCCATAATAGGTTCATCATTATAAATATACCAGTATAATAACATATATAAAGCCTAACGGTATACTGTAGACAAAAGCAACTCTTACATTTACGACTCATCTTATTTTCTAAATTAAGTATGGGAGGATTTATAATTGGATTATTTTAATGTAACTCCTAATTATATAAAATTTAACTTTCAATTTAAAACTCATATATTGTCAAAGCTTACACTTATGCTAGCAATATTCACTTGTAAAGTATCATTTGCATAAAACATAGTATAAATATTCAGTTCATGATCAAATAAAAACCATTTGCATAAACTCAATTAAAAAAAAGCACTCACATGTCATCAATTCCTTTACAAAGAATTAAATAATATAAAACAGTTAAAATACACTCATAACTTGTTAGTTTTCTTTTCACCATTTTGAAACCCTCCAGTTGACTTTGTTTTTCGATTTGAAAACCTAATACCAGTACATTCAACTCCTTAATACATTTTTCAAATAAATATACCGCAAACCATGTCAACTTCAATACTTTCCATATACACTCCATATCCTTTATCACATTAACATGGTTATTACTTCATAACCATATTTTTATACTAAAAAATGCCCTCATGGCTAAACTTAATGTATTATACATTAAACTCTTTCAATTCAGTTTCATTTGATTTCTAACACTTAAAACCAATCCAAATTCACTACCATGACATTTTGATACACACATTTAAGTAATAAAATTTCATTAATAAGTTTTTTACAAAATTAAGCACTCTATGTCGAATTCAACTAAAGCCAATTTCAAATCAATTGTTTTTCATTTCTTTACTTAATTAGCATTAAAAATAAAACATGAAAATACTGGTATATTTATAACGAATTTAATTCATCAACTAACGGAGTTAAATTCTGAAAATATTTCACAACCATCTTATCATCAAATTGATCATAAAATACTCGAATTAGGGTCAATACTTATTGATTAGATGCTTTAAAAAAATTTGAATGGGTTTAAAATCCTCAATACCTGTTATTTTCTAAAAAGGTCATTTCAACCCTAAACTTTCAAAACTTCCAAAATTCATCTTATCGGACTTATTTTTGAATAGTTTTAGTATCATTAAACTCAAATACCTATTTTGGGTATGTTTCAAATTTTCAAGATTGAGTCCCCAAAATCATTATTCAAACGGATTCACTATTCACCTAGATTCATTATTCATCCAAAAATTATCCGAACTTCATTGAAAAGTATCACATAAATCCTCAAAGTACATTTCGAGGATTTTAAAGTTAGTTTAGACTCATTTTATAGCTTTTTGAAGTTCTCAAAAAAAATTTGAGAAATTATTGATCGAGTCCATAACCATCTCTGGTCTATCTGTGATCTTTTTATAACATCAATAATAAATTTAAATGCTTAAATTACTCTAATACACCATAAATAGAGCATACTTTATAAAATGCATATACAACACATTACACAGTATAATTATCGAACTGGGATATTACAATTCGATCATCTGAGTGAGAACCAAGTGGAGGCAGAAGGCGAAACTGATGTAAGGAGTTTGAGATTGGCAGTAGATCCACCACCAATTCTCTCATCCGAACACCCTTGTTTACTTATCCTGTGTTATAGTTGTTGCTTTATTTCTCTGTTACATTATGGAAATTCTCTATTGAACTTGTTTTCTTTGTAAAATTCTTATAGTCCATTTTGGTTTACTCACTATTTTATTACTTTGATACTTATTTGTTATTGTTGAAAATGGGATTAAAGTATTTGAAGATGATGAACCATATTTATTCTATGATGGGTTGATTACTTGTTCTTGAGGATTAATGTAGCTAATTTAATTGATTATGCATGATGAAGGGACTATTTTATGCATTTCTAATCCCGATCAAGTTTATTTCATGACCATAAATCTTTAACTACTAATCGGGAAAAACACGTATAACATACAACACATAATAATCTTTTTTTAACTACTAACCCCCCACTTAAATATCACTTTGTCCCCAATGTGATAAGAAAATGGAAGAGGGACCTAGGATGTAAACAAGTCACACAAGGACAAAAATTGAAACAAAGAGAAAGTAAACTAACAAGCAATAAAAAGGAAAAAGGAAAGAAATACGATATGAACGTGGGGTTGGTGTGCTGCGTGGAGTCTTGGTATAATGTGGAGCCTGACGTATTGTGTTTAGGAGTGAAGAACAGCTACTAGGAAAATAGATAAAAGAGACTAAAAGTTAGGCTCGCGTACACAAAGAAAACAAACTAAATAGAGATTCTTTAAAAAGGAATAATAAACAAAGAAAAAACAAAAATTATATAGGTTACCTCCGATTCAATGCTTCTTTAATGTCTTATAACTAGAAACCTCAATAGAATGCTTAAAGTGAATCACTCAAAGTGAATGATTCCACTGTTAACTTATCTTCACAAGGATTTTTCTCTAAGAATTTTCCAAATACTTCCTCAATTGCATCAACTACCAATTGACAACATTCATCACTCTCTTTAACCAAGTCCAGCTCCTTTTCTTGTTCTTCCTGCAAGGCGAAATCAAAATATGTAGCATTAATTTGATCAACAATGGAATATTTTTAAAAAATAGTAGTAGTAAGAATAGGTTCAACATTAAAGACTGAAAATTCTACTGTTTCTCCCAAAACAGTCATGGTCAATTTTCTATTCTTCACATCAATCAAGGTATTAGTGGTGGCCATAAAAGGCCTCCCCATGAGTATGGTGTGCTCCTTTTTTTGCTTCTTTACTTCGCCCATGCCTTGGATAACAAATTCTATTAGAACAAATAATCCTCCAGCCTTCACCAACATATCCTCCATTATTCCTTTCGAATAGCGGATTTACCTACCAAATAATTGCAAACACGTGTCTATAGGTCTTAACTGTCCTAGATCCAATTTCTCATAAATAGAGTGAGGCATAAGGTTTATACTTGCTCCAAGGTCAAGCATACCCTTAACCTCATCACCATTACCCATTGTTACTTGCACAAGAAAACTCCCTGGTTCTTCTAATCTAGGGGGTAATTGTCGTTGAAGCGCTGCACTTGCAACTTCTGAAACTATCACCTTCTCGTTTAGCTCAAACTTCTACTTTTTGGTGCTTAGTTCCTTGAAGAACTTCACATCAAAAAAACTCGTTTGTTACACATTTAACTTACATTGGTCAACCCCAAACTTATGTTGGTTAACCAATCCCTATTTTAACAAATTCAAATACTCAAACTTGATTTTTAATGCAGCTATAACTAAAATAACTTTCACAATGTTCCCTAAAGAGTGTTTCAAAGATTAAAAGGCTTTTCTTTTAAAATCAAAAGCTTAATTGCCTTTTGATAAGTGAACGGAGTCATGTAATGAGGTAAGATAAAATGTTGATGCATAGTAAGCCTTTAAGATACTAAATTAATAAAATGAGATTAAATATAAATCAACCTTGATGTCCCTTGATCTTCTTATGTTCTTAACTTGATCTTCACTTTAAAGGTTACAAATTTCAGTTGTTATTTATCATCTTTATTAACTATTTTTTTGAATTAGGTCTATATCTTATTCTTATAATACTTCATAATTAACTCATTATTAGTAATTATTTTTTATAATCAAAATACCAATTGCTACTTATCTTAGTTCAACAAGGTTTATTGATAACATAGGATATTTTTTATATTCTTTCTAGATCAATAGTATTTATAAAAGCATTATCTTCGAATCTAGTGTGAGATCCCAAAATTTTAAGTTTATGATATTTATCATTTAATAAAATTCAAAACGTTAATAACATTCTTAATTTTTTTAATTAATTTGGAGATATGTATTGAATGCATAGAAGTGTCAGATTGATTAATTGTGGTGATGATCCTTAATGAAGAAAGAAAATTTAGATAAACAACAAGATGGTTTATTATGTTATCACCACCAAATACTAATTGATATTTTAGGTATAACTTTTAATTTATATATCTTGATTAAATTATTAAAGAGGCTATGAAAATATAAGAGGATTATAGATAATTCATATAAAAACATTAAGAGCTTTTTTTAATTTGACAAAAAAACTTATGGCTTCATTTTAACCCATAACTTTTGATAGGAAAATCAAATTGAAATCATTTAAAGGTTATGAAAAGTTAAGAGAATCGTATGCAAATATTAAGAAGGCATATAGAATTGATATCAACTAGTTAAAACCTTAACACTGGCTTGCCGATGTCTATAATTCTTTATTTTTGAAATAGTTTTTAACAACTTCAGATGTCATTTTTTCATATAAATAAATGAGAGTAACAAGATAAGATGAGGGGGAAGTGCTCATAAGAGCTAGAGGGGTGATTTCAAGTTGAAAGAAACAAGTTTCAAGCTAGATAATGATAATTGTATGAGAGATTTAAGTACATGAGCATAAAATTAGGTAGCATGAATGTAGCACCCCAACTCCCGCGAGACCCGAACCCGACATCTACAGTGATATCCGAGCCCGTGACCCGCGAGGGTGGCATGCTA
>JANJEY010000234.1:21589864-21602060 GCA_024703695.1 Erythroxylum cataractarum | reverse complement strand
CCAGTAGCATGTTCAGTCAGTGAATGTAGTGAGATCCTATCAGTCTGTCCCAAATTACCAGAATGCCCTTGGTCACAATAACGGGATGTTACAGTACCATTATGTTGGCCAAGGTAAAATTACTTAATGCTAGATTAAGGCAGATATCAATTTATGGGTAGGGACAATTAGTCAACACCAAAATAAGGTTGGTATTATTCCATTTGCTAAGTCAAATCAGTAGTGCCTATTTTGGATATGTATAGAGCCATATGTGTTCGTTGGGACCATAGCCTGAATCATTTAATATTTTTTTTAGATTTTTAGAGGTACTTATAGTATAACTTTCCTTGATCAAGTATTATGAAGTAATTGATCATCCTATATTGAAACACTTATAGATATCTATGGAATATTAAATAGAAGGGATGTAGCTTTATATTTATTTATTTATACTTCTTATGTAGTTTGTATGCTTTACCTAGATTTCTATACGTTTTAAGGATCATAATGTAAAGTAGAAGTGTTAGAATCTAAGTAGTTTTTTAAGTGTTATTTTATTGAGTTTGAATGAGAGAATTGTTTACATAAAGAGAACAACATGTTCATTAAGATGTTTATATTTAATTATGTGAGTTTAATAAACTATAAGTTTTAACGCGATGGTAAGACTTAAGAGGTTTGGCCTTGTCATTAGTGGTTGTGCTTGTGCACAATAAACACAACCAAACTAGCTTAGACTTGGGTATGACATTTGGAGCTTACAAATTTTATACAAGTTAGTTTTAATTTAATTGTGTTTTTTAATGTAATTTGTATTTTTGGACTTCTTCAAGTATAAACTCATCTTAAGAGATATCTTTCTATTTTATTAATGAAAGTGTGACAAAGACAATGCCTGAAGGCAATATTCATAAAGGAGATGCTGAATTTGGAGGTTGTCAGAATCACGCTTACTATCACAATGTTTACAGCATGTTAATGGCAAGGTCAACATTTGATGGCATGAAATTATCTGGAAAAAATAAGCGCCCTTTTTTTATTACGAGAGCTGGATTTGTAGGTAGTCAAAGATATACTGCAACATAGACAAGAGAAAACCTCTCAAACTGGGAACATTTACACTTGTCTGTGGCTATGGTACTTCAACTGGTATGTAAATTTTACTTTTTTAACTCTAGTTTTTATTCTTTTGAAGTGATCCAAATGAATCTCAACACCCTCATTTAGCATCCTTTTAAAAGGTTCCCCCATCAAGTTATTCAAAAGCTCTAAAGGGATGAGACAGGGCGATCCTCTATCCTATATCTTTTAGCAATCTCTATAGAAATCCTTAACAAAATTATCAGCTTAAACATTGATGGAAGTACTTATGTGCGACACTTCACATCACTCATTCTATTTTATGAAAGATCTAATGATGTTTTATTCTGTAAATCCAAAGTCTTTAAAATTTTATGCACAAGTCCCTCGTGGATTTTTGTAATAAAATCCAAAGTCTTTAACAATAAACCTTTTGAAGGCTAATTATCATAAAAGTAGGATTTATTTCTCTAGGGATGTCACTAATTGTAAAATTTTGAAGGACATTTTAGGGCTACGTGTTCAAAACCTTCCATTCAAGTATTCGGGGGTTCCCATATCTATAAACAAATTAAAGTATTAAGATTGTTTGCAATTAGTGGAAAGGTACAAAAAGAAGATCAATGCATGGCAGAATAGATTCCTCTCCCTAGTAAGGAGAGTTTTGCTTATCTTAGCAGTATTTAACGTTCTCCACCACCATTGGAGCTCACACGTAGCTTTACCAAAAAGGATCATAAAAGAGATTGAAAGATGAATGAAGAAATTCCTTTGGTCTGGGATAGTAGAATTACACAAGGGTGCTAAGATGAAATGGGATTACCTGTGGTAAAGAAAATGAGAGGGAGGGCTAGGACTCACTTCCCTTCAACTAGTCCAAATCATGATCATTGCTAAAAGGATCTGGAAGTTTATAAATGATAGAGAGGCCCTCTGAGGTAGATGGATATATGCTTATTACTTAAATAACCTCAATTTCTCGCAGTTGGATAAAATAAATAAATACTCATGGCCTTTCATCAATATTCTAAGACACTAACACATTATTTTTCCTCTCATTAAAGTGCAGCTTGGCAATGGAGAGGACTCATGGATATGGTTTGATAACTGGTCTCCCCAATGCCCATTGATATTAAGAGAGATTAAATAATCAGTCTACTGAATAGATGGTCAATTCACTTTAAGGTATCGTGCTTAATTTCCAACAATAAATGGATGATTTTTGGTAGAGGGTCTAACAGGTCTCCGGCTATTCTCCTAAGCTACATGCCATACTCCCTCAATAAGGATAGATTATTTTAGACTGCTAGTACAAATAGGGATTTCTCCAACTCTTTTTTTTTTTAAAGCATTGAGGCCTCAACATCTGAATACTTCTTGGTATAACATAGTGTGGAAATCCTAATTCCTAAGGCATCATTTGTAACCTAGATGGCAACTAAAGGTAGACTGAAAACCAAGGATAGATTGAAAGGTAATATTGATCAAGTATGTGTTCTATGCAAAATACAATCTGAAACCATAAACCATTTGTTCTTCAAATACAATTTTTTAGCTTTTATATAGGCAAAGTTGCAGCACAATTTGAATGTAACTTTTCTAGAAAATGATTAGGTTAATATCTTAGCATGGGTTGACAAACTTTACAAAAGAATTGGGGATTATGGAAAGTGCATGAGTCTAGTGTTGACCTGTTTAGTCTACTCGGTTTGGTTTGACAGAAATTTAAGGATCTTTAGAGATGTACATAATGACAAATATGTAGTGATAAACAAGACTTATTGTTAGATCAAGGAGATATTGATTATTAACCAAGTAACAAATAGCTTAAGCTCTTCCATGAAATGTAATTGGAGTTTGTTATAACTTCTATCTTGAATGTTCTAGCATTAAACCTAGTTTTACTCTATTGATTCATATCCCTCGTAACCATAACCTCGTAATTATCCCTCGTAACCATAACCTTGTAATTACTTGATAGGCCTCTTAGCCTTTTAATTTATTTATCTTTCAAAAAATATGACATATTGATCTATTAATACATCAATCAATATTACCACAAACTCATAAATTTATTAACTTTGTCCTATATTGATCGACCAATAACCCATATAGTTCAATCAATTGCCCCAAAAAAATAATTTTTTTAACTTCAAATGCTCAAAACCAATTTGTTTAATTCAAATATGATTAAAACACTTTCTAAAATATTTCTCAAGATTATGTGAAAGATCAACAGGCTTTTATATTAAAATCAAAAGCTTTAGTGCCTCTTAATGAATATAAAGACTCATGTAATGAAGTAAGATAAAATTATTATACATGGTGAGACTTTTGGATCACCAAATTAATAGATTAAGCTTACACATAACAATACAAAATGTGAAATAATATTGATCTTCTTTTGTTCTTATTTTTTTATCTTTGTTTCGTTGATTATAAACTTCAGCTTCTCTTGTGTAACTTCTTTTTTTGAGTTTATGGCTTCTTTTTATTAATAATATTTCATTTCATCAAAATAATAAACACATTAGTATTAATTATGTTTTATCATCAAAATATTAATTGGAAAATCCCTTCATTCAATAATTCATTTTTGGAGTTATAATTTTATGTTTGTAATACTAATGAATCAAGAATCTTTCTATATAATTTTAAGTAAAATCCAAATGAAATAGGATCACTACAAATTTTTAATTTTATTAAACTTAGAAGAGAGTCTTCAATGTTACAAAATCTAGCATTTCTTAATATAATTAAGATTGATACATTTAATGTTTATTTTGTGAAATATTTTGTTCTTATTTGTACTAATCCAATTTGAATACAATTATAGTCTTTATCTGTATGTTAGTTCATAAAACTTTGAGACAACAAATGTATACTTTTAAAAGATCTTGAAAGCAGATACATTTTTCTTCTATTTTCATAATGTATTTAATTTTTGAATGAAATTAAATTTTATTTGTTGATTTTTTTATCCTTTTATATTTTTAGTATTTTTAATTTTCATTATTAACAATTCTTCTCGTGTATTCATAGTTGAGATATTAGAGATAAATTTGGTTTATGTCAAATAAATTCAAGAGGCTATTTATGATTATGAGTTTTTAAGTTGGTTAATAAATATATTGCTCGAAAGTAATTACACTCATATCACTTACATTCACTAAATAAAAATTGGTTTTTCTAAAATTAATATATGCGTTTATACTTAATTAGAGATGACATCGAGCTTTGATAATCGAGTCAGGCCTGAGTTGACTAGGCTCGAGTTGTTCAGACTCAGTCCAACCTAATACATATAGGCAAAACGGATTCATTTTGTAAAAAATAACATTGTTTTTACATTTTTAGTTAAAAACAGTTTGGGTCAGGCTAAGTCAAGTTAGGATTCAAATCAAACTCAAGTTTGAGTTAGGTGCCAACAGCAGTGGTTAGGTCTAACTTGGGCCTGGGCGAATCCAAACTCAGCCTAACTCATTGTTACTCCTATAGGGCTCAAGTTTGGCCAGACCCAACGTACTATTATTGTTAATTTCTCGAGGCATTAAACATGGTAAAAAATATTTTCAAAACAAAGTTAAGAGAAATTTTGTGGGCTTACTCATGGATTGTTCATGGGTGGTAATCCTCACAATTAGTACTTGAAAATTGAATTTGGTGAATAAAACATAATCAGTTGTGGGGTTACTTTCAATTGAGTTTGATTTTGTACAGGGTGCAAGCAACGTTAAGAATATTGTCTTGTATTTATCCTATCATCTGAAAAATGGTACTGAAATGGCCTATTTTGTACCAGATTAAGGTATCCCTTGATACCGGCTTTTTTTGGCTTGCAAAATATCGATTGACAGTAATTCAAAATTGTAATTTTAAAAATTAGAGGCATTAATCAAATAGGTTGGTGTGAGTAGTTCAGCATTTTGATCCCTTAATTAAAGGTCTCGAGTTCGAGTCCTGAGAATGGAGAAATCTATTTGGCCAGCACTTTATCCCTTACGGGTTGACCCGATTCGAGCGGGGATTAATTTAAGAGTGGATGACTTAAAGGTACCTTCTCATAATTAGAACTCTCCTAGAACACCTCGTGGGCTAACTAAAAAAAACTAGAGATATTAAATTGAAAAAAAAACCTCCAAAAAAATACCAAAACCGTAGCTATCCCTCTCCCTCAAAATATAACAAACACTCAAAAATCTGAAACAATTATCCCCTCATCCTCTCCCCTGCTTATCGCCTTATTCCTTTTTTCATTGTCATCTTCTCATCCTCCTTCCCTTGTCTTCTTTGCTCCCCTCTCCACTGTCCGCCACTTGCCACATATCTGCTTTTCGTTGCTGCTAGCTCGCCAAGAGGTCACCGCTATGCCGTCGCCACTCGCCAAGAGGTGATCTGTTATGCTGCTACTCTGCTGTGTTGCTTGGCGAAAAATTTAAGGTTTAAATAAAAAATTAAAATTAAAATGATTAATTTTAATAAATAAAAATTTATTTGTTTATTTATTATATCTATTAATTAATAAATTAGTAATTTTTAATCCTAAAATTAGATTAGCAGTAAGTTTGGTGAAAGTGAAAGGGAATTACACTTTGTAACATAATTGTTTTGGGCTTTTAGTTTGGGTTTGTGCACTAATAAAGTCATGGTCATTGAAAATTTCTGGAAACTATTATTATAAGAATAGGGGTTTTTTTAAACTTTTAATCCAATTAATTATGAACATTAGTGTTATAAGGATTGGATTTTTCTTTATTACTAAAATAATATTAAATATTAAATCATATCGATACCGTTTGATGTAAGAATCAAATTTGATAGGGGTATTACATATCAGGATTCAAGTGTTAAAAACTTTTATCCCAAGCTAGGCTTGGGCTCTCACGACTAGCCTGCAAACGAATTGAAATTTGTGTTGGATGCCCATTGGTGAGGAGTAAGCTATCTGTGCTCTATGGAGTATGGACTCGTTGGACCAGATTGCCTAAGCTCCACAAATTGAATGATACTTTTCCGGTCTTAAAAACCCAATAGTAAAATTTCGATGTTCAAAAGATGAAACTTTGTGAAACAAAATGATTTGAGGACTGTTCGAACTTATATCAATTCAAATCATTTAAATGCCCTGGTTTTGCATAATTCACTTTCTGTTTATATTTTGTGACATGTGTAAAGGCACCAAGGGGGTGTTTTAAAAGGAAAAAAAATATAACACTTTGCAGAAATTTCTGGGAAAGTTTACAAAAGTTAATAATTTCAATTTGGGTGTGCATGACTCCACTTTCAACAATTTCCAGTAAGGGGCAAAAATTGCCCGCACGGGTAGCTTAGTTGACCAACTAATAAGGTCAATTGGAACAAGGTCCTAGGTTCGACTCCTGATAACAGGAAGCTGTGGACCGCTCTGTTAGGGGGATGATCAAGATTAGACCGTGATTCAATCCTCCAACGGTAGTCGGGCCTGCGACTGAGGGTCCTTGGGGTTGAGAATTCAACCTTTTGGAGCAAATAAGGGGCGAAAATTGAATGCAAATATAGTCACTCTTAAGATAAGAAAAGGACTTTTAGCACTGTAACATGCCCTTAGAATCAGACACTTAAAATTATTAACCATATTTTGACAATTAATCCAAAATAGTATCTTTATCAATTAAAAGTAAGGTTAGGTATTATATATTAGTAGGGTTTTAACTGAATTGTTAATGTTAAATGTACATTCACAATTAAAAAGTTACATATATAGTCAAAGTTAACGTATGTAATGTACAAAAGTTTTCGTTTTATGGGAGTTTAGAAAAGATTATGATATACGCAATTTTTGTTTATATTTTTATAAAAAATAATTTGTGACTTAAATACGATCTTATAATCACAAACCTTTACTTATTTACTTAAAAGCTTATATATATATATATATATGTGTGTGTATTTGTGCGCACCCGCTCACAAAACGAGCGAAGATAAAGCAACGCTTTGCTTGGTCATAAACGACGTTAACTAAGCCACTCCATAAACAGTAAAAACCCGCAACCCAAAACAACGATTTGCCACTTTAAGTTTCGATTCCAGTGTAAATGACACCACTAACTAGAAATAAAGACCATATCCATCAATTCTACCACATCCATCTCAAAAGAGCATAATCTTCACCCTCCGTTTCTAATTCCACAATAGTTTGATAAGAAATTAATTATTCATTGTTCATACGGGGGATCCAATGCTCTTTGGCTTTGTTTCACTTTTTCACCTTATTATTTTGTGGGTCTCGCCGAAAACACTGTTGTGCTTGTTGCACTTTCGATGCCTCACGCGCCGCTCCCTGTCCACCAATTACTGGACAACGGCTAGAACACGTACCACAAACTTCTATTGGGTGTTCTTCGCCGAACATTCAACCATTCACAGGCCGTCAAGTGTGCAATCCAATCACTGATTCATTCTTGCTTTTAGTTTCTTTTTTTTTTTTTGTCCCTGTAATTTTGCCTATGTGACAACGTTAACTCTACGATAAAAGCTCCGTAGTTATGTTTGGAAGTGTCGGTTTAAATTTCAATTCTTTTTATCCAAGAATATAAGCCGCATTTATTTATTTTTAATATTAAAATTACAACAAAATCATAATTATAAACTATTTAATTTTTCTAATTATTATATATTTGATATGAATTCAAATATCAAAATCAACTGGCTACGTGTATATATTTAATTACATCTTTTATTATCTTATACTTAAATTGTTTTAGTGAAATAAATTATTTGAATCTTATGATAGGATAAATAAAATTTCATATTATATTCAAATATTATTATATTAACAAATGTAAATGATACATGTAGACTTATTATAGACCTGAGAATTAGGTTAAGAATGTGGATGCTAAATCTTCTATTATTCATGGAGCAGGTAAATCAAGCCATATTATCATAGAAAGATGCAAGTAATCGTCGTTTAATCCGTCAAGCTTGAGAAGTGCAATTTCAGCATGTATATTGCAAAAAGAACCAGTATGTCAATAGTCTAGCCTCTCTCATAGTTTTATCCAACCCAGGCCTATATATATTTCAGGAGCCTCCAACGATCGTTATGGAACTCATCCATCGAGACATATAAGAAGCTTTGTACCGCAATACCCTAGTAGGATGTTAGTTTTTTTATTTTTATTTCCCTTTGTAACAAAAAAAATATCACGCAAAAGAAAAAAAAAGGAAAAAATAAGAAAAATAAAATAAAAAGAGAATAGCCTAAAATACAACCTCCAAAAAAATTGATAAATACCATAAAGACAAAAGAGACTCACAGGAGTAGACAACAAGGTAGGTTATTCTGAAATGAAAAACCACTCATATTTTCAAAAAATAAACATGTTTAACAATTAGTAATACACGGAATATTTAAAAAGAGCCAATTTATGAATTATCGCTATTAATTTACACAATCATTTTCGTAATACTCATTTAAATGTGGAACAATACATGAATGAATTTTTTTGAAATCTTAAACATTAACAAAAAATCCAAGTTATTAATTATAAAGAGCTTTTTAGTAATAATTTTATAAAACCAAAATCAGGAACTATTTTCTAGTATTCAATTTTTAATGAAACAAAAATTAATATATAGAGAATATTTGGTATTTATTTAGTTTATTAATATTATGTAAAGTCTCACACAGAGACTTCCTTGTGCACGCAAATTTTAGAGATAGATTACAACTTTGAGTTTTAATTTAACTAAAAATATGTGAAACCAAATCCGCCAAGTTCCCACAGACAAATACAAAAACAACGTAGTTTTAGGGGACTTTCAGTTTGATTGTTTCCCTTACTTAATTAATTGGTATCTTACAAATTTTCTTCCATATTGGACACACTTGTGAATAGTTTTACATTGTATTTGCTCGTAGTTGATTTGTTTTTCTTTGGATATTAAGATTTTGATTTTAATCTTTATTAAACCATTAAAAGTTTTGATTTCTTTTTGTTTATAGTTTTCAATATTTTGCTTGTCTTTTTAATTGTATAATATTGTGTTTTGTTACTCTAATGAAACTTAGTTTCTATTATTGGTTTAGTTTTTTTATTCCATATAATTTTGATTTCTTCGAGATTGTGTATACTTGTAATTTTCACATTGATTATTGAGGTGCCCAATTGGGGATTTACTATCAATCTTTGCTTCCTTTCTTAAGTAATATTAGAGTCAATTAGGGGCCTATTGGGCTTGTCTTCTATAGCTTGTGTTGGGAATTAGTGTAGAAGTGGTGGCTTTGACTTTTAATGATAGAATAAGAGATAGTCCTTCAGTGAGTTTTAGGTCTAAGAGAAGAGAAGACGTTGACAGAATATGAATAAGGTCTTGGAACATTGGTACCTTTATAGGAAAGTCTTTTGAATTAGTGAAGATTTTAGACAAATATAAAATTTATATAGCATGCATCTAGTAGACGAAGTGGAAAGAGGCTAAAGTAAAATAGATTGATGAGTTCAAACTTTGTTATTAAGGGTGTTTGAAATGACATAATGGGGTAGGTATCTTAGTTGTCAAGGAACTCGTACATGATATTATAAGAGTATAGAGGATTAATAAAAGGAGCATGCCCTTAAAGATTGTGGTAAGAGATTTTGTATTCAATGTAGAGTATGCTTATGCACCTCAACTAGGTTAGATAAACAACTTAAGTGTCTATTCTGGGAAAAGCTAGATGAAGTGATTCAACGAATTCACCCTAAAAAGTTAGTTATTCTAGAAGGAGACTTTAATGGTCATTTGGAGCAACATAGGATAGATATTCAAAGACTTATGGGAGTTTTGGGTTCAGTGATAGGAATGATGGTGAGACTACTTTATTAGGTCTCTTGGTAGCATTTGAGTTAGTAATAGTCAACTCTTTTTTTTTAAAAAAAAGTAGCATCTGGTAACTCTCATGAGCAAAACTACGAAACTCAAATTGACTATTTTCTCATAAGGAAAAGTGATTAACCTAGTTGTAAGGATTATAAGGTGATACTTAGCGCTTGTTTATCAACTCATCATAAATGGTTATGAATCTTATAATTAAAGGTTAAAGGAAGAAGAGAAGTCTCAGAAGGTGTACTAGAGTTAGATGGTAGAATCTAAAAAGAGATATAGTAAAACAATTTAGGGATAGAGTAATATATAGAAAGAATAGAAATTAGAAATAGATGCTAACCAGATATAGGAGAGAATAGCAACTCTTTAAGGAACATAGTTAGAAAGATCCTAGGTGTTTCTAAAATGCCTAGGGGTAGTAAGATGAAGTCTTGGTGGTGGAATAAAGATATATAAAAAAATGATTAAGATTAAGAAGAACACTTATAAAGCTTCATTGGATAATACTATAGAGGTAGAGAGAGAAAGTTAGAAACTGGTAAAGAAAGAGGCAAATAGATAATCTTATAAGCTAAAAGCAGAGCTTACGAAAAATTATACCAACAATTGGAAACATAATCTTACAAGTTAAAAGCAGAGCTTACAAAAAATTATACCAACAATTTGAAACTAAAAATGGAGGTAGGATATATTTAAGTTGGCAAGAGCAGGGAATAGAAAGCGAAAGATTTAGATTAAGTTGATTGTATAAAAGATGACGCAGGAAGTGCTCATAGTTGAAAATGATATAAAAGAAAGATGGCAAAGATACTTCTATAGCATAAAGGTGCAAAGGAAAACATCTTTTTAGGTGATCTTAGCTAGTTTGAAAGATATCATTTTTTTAATTATTATCGGTAGATTATAAAGAAAGAAATTAAAAAAGCTTTGAGAGAGATGAAGAGTGGAAAGATAGCAAGGCTTAATGAGATGCCCATAGAGGTGTGAAAAATTCTAGGCCAAAATGTCTTACTTGGCTAGCCAAGCTTTTGAATGTGATCCTTAAGTCTGCTAAAATATCATATTAATAGAGACTTAGAATGTTAATCCCTCTATATAAAAACAAATAGGGCATCCAAAACTGTAATAACTATAGAGGTATCAAACTACTTAGACACATCATGAAGTTATAAGAGAAGGTGATTGAGAAGAGAGTGAGAAAGATTACTCCTATCTTAGAGAACCAGTTTGGTTTCATGCTAGAAGGTCCATGACAGAAGCTCTATATCTTCTCAGAAGATTAATGGTATATTATAAGAAAAGATAACGTAACCTACACATGATTTTTCTTGGCTTAGAAAAGGCATATGATCAGGTAGATTAGGAAATTATATGGAGGTGTTTAGATATTAAGGAGGTTCCTATGACTTATATAATTATTATTAGGGATATAAATAAAAATGTATAGATTAGAGTAAGGATGATAGAAGGAAATACATAACATTTTTCAATCGATATTGGGTTATACCAAGGTTCCTCTTGAAGTCTCTTTTTGTATTTAGGATCTATTATTCAAAGCAATAAAGAGATGACTGAAGACATAGTTCACCATATCTAATTAGGGTGGCTTAAGTGCAAAAGTACATCAGGAGTTTTATATGACAAAAAGATACCAATTAAGCTCAAAAGTAAATTTTATCATTTAGCGATTAGGTCAACCATGCTCTATACGGTGGAGTGTTGGTCCATCAAATAAGTGCATAGTTATAAGTTAATGGTGGCGGAGATGAGGATGTTGGACCTTACTAAAGGTAGTTATACTAATGAAAAATTAAGAGAGATAAGACTTAAGTGATTTAGAAATATTAAGGAGAGACACCCTGAGGTTCCAGTAAAAAGATGCAAAAAACTTGTAGACTCTGCTAGAACTTATTAAAGATATGACCCTCAATAGAAAACCTTGGCATACTAGGAAACAAAAAAATGATCTCACATAAAGAGGTCCTTCTCTTTCTTATAGGTCTTTTAATAATTATTCTTTAAGTTTTATGTTTTGTATTTAGCTTAAATATTTAATACGTAATATTTTCCTCTTAGTTATTTAGCCTAAATATTCTCTTACTTAACCTAAATATTTTCCTGTAATGATTTGTTTGATTTTTTCTTTATTATATATTTATTGTATGATTTATCTTATTACTTATTTTTATATTTTTATTTGTACATATTTATTTATTTATGTATTTTTATTTTCATCATCATCATCATCATCATTATTTCTATTTTTATTTTATGTCTATTTTCA